>CM050218.1:12610000-12622500 GCA_027475355.1 Coilia nasus | reverse complement strand
ATAATGACAATAACAATCTTTTCTATTTTATTCTCTTCTATTGTGCTCTATTCTATTCTAACTCAGTTTCACAAAAATAGAAGAAATGGTCTTACCATATGCCAGCACTTGGGAGAGCCCGCATTTGTTCCACAAACCACAAACGTGTCGTTGACTTGCTCAATGACAGTGATGAAATTATCACACTCCAGCTGATGACAACAAAGAGAGGAAAGGAATTATGCTTGTAGGTAAAGCATATTTGGGCTATCTCCAGAATGACAACATGACTTAATAGGCATATCATCCTGCTAAATACTTAATTAAAAGACATAGCAGGATTTATATTTATTCACAGATGAGGATGTGACATAATTCTTAGCACAAATATGCCTTGCCAAAATAGCTGCTACACAAACTGGTTGGCTTAGATGGCTTAGCTGGATGGCTTAGATTTATTGACTCTCCAATTGCTGAGCAATAGAATTAAAATTGATCCCGGTATTGGGATTGCCAATCACAAAGCATGGTAAACGCCTCACGTCAAAATGACTGCCTTACACCATGGTCAATATATGCAAGATCTTCTAGTTCTGTCATGCTCTAGTTTTTAGCAAACCTTCTCAGCACGAAAGCATGCAGGCCCAGAACGGACACTCTGTGACTGGAGCGAGCCGGCCCATTTTCAGTGTCAGCACGGGGTTGATAGAAAACCAATAGAGCAAACTCAGCAGCTAGCCTTTCAGACAATAGCCATGTAGAGAAGCACTCACTTACGTCAGATGAGCAAAACACTCTGGATGGAGTAAATCTTTTTTTTTTTTTTGTAATTTATTTATTCTTTTTTAATTGTGTTTGTTGCAGCTGATGTGGCACATGTTAATTGTGAAACTAGTTGAGTTGAAACAGTGTGAATATTATTCATAAGATGTACAACCTACCTTGCCCCAAGTAGTTCTGGAAAAACAGGTGTCCCTTGCATTCTGATTCGTGGCTACTGGGATCTGAGGGGGAAAGTACATTGTTCAATTAAATAAAAAACGCATAAGAACTGATATGGGCTGTTTAAACAAACACAAATTTTGACGAAATTGGCCATTGGTCGAGGCATTCAGCCTCTTACTGTCTCCTTGCTGGGTCAAGGCAGAGCTGAGCAAATACTGGGTCACTTAATCACTGCCTACCTTAATGTCTTGAACTCCTTTGTCAGTGAATGTCAGCATGTAGATAACTGCCTGGCCACCCACGTACAGGACATCAGTTCCCTGCTTGTGGTACACAGTCATGTAGTTCTCTGGTTTCTCGAAATGATACCTGTCTGGTTCTGGGGAACAAGACAGACATTGGGGTGATATTTTCATTTGTTAATTTTAGCTTACCACTGTTCTACATTCTCGGCGGGAAAGGGGGGGGCTACTTCACTTTTGGTGAAAACAAAGCTCAAATAGTTTGCGGGATTCTTTCGTTGTTTGAACAAACGTAGAATTGAGCACAATCCGTGGTACATGCAAGTGTGGTTTCTATGACAAAATGCAGATAGACTAGGCACTTTAGATTCTGTGGTCAGAACGTTTCGCCTAGCCAGGCCGCTGACAAATTTAGCCAAACGTGACTTGAACATAAGATGCTATGCTGGGCGAGGCAGCCGGTGCTGTCCATGGTCCTGGACTTTATCGCACATTTACTCCTCTACGTCCTCGCGGTCGAATGAATATTACTTTCTACGCGTGTATATGCTTACTGAATAGCAGTGAAGTAAAATATATAGATTACTAAATTAAGGAAGGCATATTCTGAGACGTGATACTGTGACGTTTGTCAGCTTACAAAAAGGGTGAACGTCTATGTTGTCGACATACAGCTGTGTTCATTGTGGTGCTGTATGGTTGTGACTAAGAATGAAGTGTGGTGGCGGTCGTGCTTTGAATGAAAAATTGTGATCTGGATGAGCGGAATTTTCCATCTATCCAGTGTCTGATTGGTGTGTGTGTGTGTGTGTGTGTACGTGCGTGTGTGCATGCAAGGATTTCGAGGTCTTCGGTGAGCCATCGGTACTGCTGCAGTGCCATCATTCCCTTAGTGTGAGCAACTGCATTGCAGCTCTGCAACGCAAGATCCTCTATGCTGAAACGCGTTGAGTAATGATAAGTGCGCTTCAGCATAAAGATGATGCACATACTGTAAGCCTCCCGCTGTAGTCATTGACATAACTCAGGTGGCTACAGTAGCTGCCCATCAGCTTTACGATCAGTCTGCAAATGGTAGCGAGCGTGCCGACAAGTGCACAATTCGATGTGCTTCAGGACCAACATCACCATTTGGTCGTCACAAAACCTTAAAACTCACATAGTGAAATAGCTAACAACATTCCGTTACCTACTAGAATCTTTTCTGGGACACTAGTTTGTGTGCTGTGCATTTTCCAGCCCGTTTATGACAGTTCAGACATCTGGCTCCACAAGTGGTTAAGTGATGACGCTTATCCAGTCTCGTTACAGTTGACAAATATGTTTCCCTGTTGCACACCGCTGCTGTTGCACCGCCGCAAATTGATTGATTTGCTTACAGATATCATTCATATTTTGATGCATACGCTGCATTCTGACACAGCCAATCTATCAGGAGTTATGAAGGAATTTATTAACATGCATGTCCGCATGTCCGCTGCCATTCGTCGGTGGGCTCCGTTGGGATATTAGTGTCTACATTTCATTCAGTCATTTAACTGTGTCGACCAAAGAAAGCAAAACGTGTATTAGGCGCATAATACATTCAGAATTCCCGCACGTCTTGACACAAATATGTCACCATCAGTGAATGCGTCCCAACAACTTTATTACCTAATGCTGCATGCAATAAAACGTACCTCGGATAACAAATTTCAGCCTAGGCGTCCTCTCAGCCCAAACCACGGAAAAAAGGCTCGCCAATAAGATCCAATGCATCTTGTGAGGTCCGGTCGGCATCAGATACTGTATTGATGTCCTGGAAATACTACTGTTCAAACGATTTGGTATTTACCTCAGAAAACCCTGCCGGAGGATGTGACTGGTAAGAGTTAACCAACCTACGTTATCAGACACTGGATTGGTCCAGTGTGTGTGTGTCTCTCTCTCTCTTGAATAATCCCTTCGTCCGCTTCGGCGTTCTCTCAGAAGTCGGGGGCTCGCAGGCTCCACCTCAAAGCTTGAAAACAAAAAGGTGGAACTACAAGTTAAATGAATTTAAGAACCCCCAAACCCAAACAACAACTTACTTATGCGGAAGGATGATTGCAGTTTGCTTAACCTAATGAGCTGTGCAACCACAAGGAAATAATATTTCAGTTTGACCCTTTCAGATGCATGCAAACCTAATGAGGTTTTCATCCTGACCACGACTAAGGTCACTAAGAATAAATGCAGTACTATTTACCTTTATTTTATTTTATTTTTTTTTGCGATTTTTGAGTGTTAGTAACAACAAAAAACCGGAGATGATTAAATACCAGCCACCATTAGAGAGACTTCTGTTGACGTGGATCAATATTGATGTATCACTACCGTCAATACTTAAATATGCAGTCACATAATGAAACCGTCCCGCGTTTTTGCCTGGTGTGCATCCTACGATTGCTATTGATCCGAGTGTCAAAACAGACAACGGCAAGAGTGGAGTTCTGTCCAGCGCCAAGGATCTCCTACGTGATGGTGGGCCCTCATCTGCATGAATACAAAGTAACTACTGTAAGTGGTCAGTGAAAATAGTATGGATGAAAAAGGATGAAAAAGAAGATAACAACTAACCTACTGCCATATCACAAAAGCAGTTGTGTGTTGTTTGCATTGTCGTTGAGTAACAAGTAACCTATAATAAGCTACATTGTACCCCATTAAAAAAATACATAGGCCTACACCATGCATCTTTAAAAGACTCAGGCAGATGAAATTTACGGAGATGGGGGAAATCACTAGGCCGATTGTGGTGGCGGCGCGAAGGCTTGAGGCAAAATGTATTTCAATACTGTGTGACTTTGAAAACTAAACTAAAAAATGCCGTGCCCTTTCAGCAGTACAGCAGGTGTTTGTATTGCTGATCTCTATATAACTTTGCATGCGCCTTAGCACATAGTCACTCTTCCAATGGTTGCCGTTGTTCTTCAGTGCAGGTGCACTAGCGTCAAGGACCAAGGACCTTATGCGGTGGGTAGCCATTATTTACCTCTTGATACTCGTGCAAATGTCCACAGAAGCTCCACTTATTTCTTTCATCCGATTTCGCTCCTGACACATTATAAACAAATTGTCCATGTCACATGCCTACATTATCAGCCGGACTGACCTTTGATTTGATGTGGGAGCATGTATGTTATGTCCACTGTTAGCCTACCTTTTTATGTGACTTCTCGAATGTGTTCCTGTACAAGATTGTTTTGAGAAAGCCTAGCAGTGAGGTTATTTGTGAATTCGCTTTGCTGGCCTCATAGGACAGACTTCTTGAAAAGCTGTGTAAATTGGCCTCGGTGGAAAGTGCAACCCTTGCAACTTCTACCGGTTCCAGCGTAGAAAGCAGCTGAAAAGTATGAGGTGAGGGCCACTGGCGACATTAGATTTGATGCCCCCTCTTGGTGCTGAAAATTTGAATCTATTGTACGCCTGTTTCAACAGCCTGCTTTTGGCGCTACCTAGAGGCCACTGACACTAACTGTTCTGAAGTGGGTTTGGTTGATAGTTATGAAGTGATTCTACGTGCCAGTAGCCGAAGTCCGTGTCCTTGCAGACGTTTCAGCCCCACTGATATTTGGCAGGTACGTATGGACAGTCGTTGCACGGAAAAAGGCACACACATGCCCTATGGTCAGCAGAAGCGGACAAACCGGCTTGAGAAAGTAAAACTCCTGCCATATCTTCCTTCTGTCTGTACTCCTAACACAGGTGATGTCAGTAATTAGCTCACCTACCTGGCTGAAGAGTTATACTAATTGGGATTGGCTGGTTCAGGCAATTGGTTGCAATAAATATGTGACAGGACTTTTAATTTCTGAACCCGGGATGTGTGCCTCTGATGGTCAGTGATGGACAACCTGGCTTTAGAAGCTATAGTCCAGTGCCACATATTTTTTCCAGCCGTTCACTAAAGCAGCTCATTCTGATTGGCACAGCTCTTCAGCCAAGTGGGAGATTAATTAGTAAAATAATCTGTATTAAGCACGCGGAGTCAGGCGATGTGGAATATGCAGTCCTGGATTATAGCTTCTGTTGCCCATTACTGGCCTACATGTTTTTATTAGCCTAATTCTCTGGAGCAATAGCAATAGACTTTAAAGATGGGTAAGCTATGTATTTTAGACACAGTCTGTACAAGGTATGTGGTTTAGATGCACAATGTTCTCAAAAATAGATTTCATTTTTGCATCCCAGTAGCTATGGATACATGACATCTGTGTCATCTGTGGTAGCCAGGTATGTTAAGTAGAGGTCTGAACATTACATCGAGGGCCTTGTAAAACCATTGGATTTTCTCTCTCCTTTCTCTAATGTATAATTTTACAATCAGTCTTATGTACTCTAGCTTTTTCATCATGGCCTACGCAGCCTTTAACACTTACATTACCCCCCTTTTTGGTAGCATGGCTGGAGTGTATGATTCAGATGTCAAGCAATGTTTGTAGTAGGATTTTTGCACAAGAAGATTTTGTACAGAAACTACCAACACCTTCTTTATCTCACAGTCACAGGGCTGCCCTGTCTTACAAAATGTGCTCAGATTTTTTTATATATTCTGGCATCCACACTGTGTCATTCAAGTTTTTGTTTTTTCAACAATAAAATAACACTAGATGTTCAGTTAGTCTACTCCCTTTGTACATGCTAATCACCTGGCATTTTGCCAGCCTTAACCTCACCAATTCTGAGAGCTTCATCTTGGTGTGATTACTAGTGACGGTGCGTAGAAAGGCTAAGAATCTTGACTTTAAATTGACAATACGAGTGGGGAAAGCTTAAGTGAATGCTCCAGTCTATTAGGTCAATTTGAACAAAACATGCTGCTGAGAGAAGATAGGACACCAGCTGACCAATAAACTGTGGCGACATTTAAGGCAACACAAAGCTATTTTTAATCTGGCTAAACTGTCCTGGAAATTGTCCTTATCCAAAGCATAGAGATGTTTGTAATGTGTTCAGACATCTGACTGCTGTGTTAGGCATATGCGATTTGTTTACAAGGAGTGCACAAAGATATAGGCTGCCTGCATGCTGAAAAATCCATACAGGATTAGCATGGACTTTCTTTGGCATGATTTGTGTGAGATGACATTATGTATGAGCAGGAATTTGAAGGCAGCATTAAAGGTCTGGCCCTTTTTTTTGTTCATTGACGGCACACTATGACAGGTACCAGACAGACCAAAAAACGAATTGCAGCGTGGAACAGGGGTAATCCTGAGAGGGTTTAAATCTCCGGTCATACACGTGATTTATCATCTCGTTTTCGTTCTGGGTTATTCCAGGCTGCTGCGGAAAAGCATTCTCTGTCCCAGCAAAATCCACTTACAGCAGCATGGAGGCCTTAACGAGCCGTCTGGACAAGGAGCGGAGCTGTCGGGTGGAGCACACTGACCTTCAGGCTGTCTGTGGTTAGGAGTGCGTGTGTGTGTATGTGTGTATGTGTGTGTGTGTGTGTGTGTGTGTGTGTGTGTGTGTGTGTGAGAAATTGCAAAGGGGGTGCAGCAGTTGGGTTGGTACGTGCGTGTGTGTGTGTGTGTGTGTGTGTGTGTGTGTGTGTGTGTGTGTGTGTGTGTTTGTGTGTGTGTGTGTGTGTGTGTGTGTGAGAGAGAGAAAGTGCAGAGGGGGTGCAGCAGTTGGGTTGGTACTTGCGTGTGTGGTGTGTGTGTGTGTGTGTGTGTGTGTGTGTGTGTGTGTGTGTGTGTGTGTTTGTGTGTGAGTGTGGAGGGGCTGCAGCATTTGGGTTGGTGTGCGTGTGTGTGTGTGTGTGTGTGTGTGTGTGTGTATGTGTGTGTGTGTGTGTGTGTGTGTGTGTGTTGAGTGGGGAGGGGTTTGGGGGTTTTGGCTCACAGCAACATGCTGACTCGAGGACTGTAGAGTTTGTGTGTGTGTGTGTGTATGTGTGTGTGTGTGTGTGTGTGTGTGTGAGGTGGGGAGGGATTGTTGGGTGTTTTAGCTCACTGTGACATGCTGACTGTGTCACTCACAACAACAACAGAGCTGTCAGTGACCCAACATGATGTCGGGAAAATGTAATATTTTGGCTTCTTTTGACTCCGGAAAGGTCAGTTATACAAAAAAACAAGACCATACTTGTTATACTGTAAAGGCCATTAGGAAAAGGAGGTATTGTCTTCACACAAACAGCACTTTTAGCAAAATGTCTGGCCCAGTCTCTCTAGTCTAGACCATGGCTAACTCACTGGCTTTATAATGACCACATAATTATCTTTGCAGGTAAAACATTTCACACTCTGTTAATTTTAGAGAATTGTTCACTCTCAGCAGTATTTAAGAAACCAAGTGCCCAAGTGTTGGGTGTGCATGAAGTTTAACACTTACATAAACTCTCAGTTTTCTTGTTTCTAGTCATATTGCTTGAAACAATTATATTTTGGTAAACATACTTACAGCTCAACAGACAAATTGCATATGTTTTAATAGTTGTAAATCAAAAATGGAAGAAGTTTACAAAGAGGTCTGTAAAAAGAAGTGTCATAAATGAGTAGGCTATGTTATAAAAACACAAAGTGAGAATTTGCAAAGCAAAATATTCAACATTATGTTGCAGATGGGTTTTCCTGATTTGCCCATACATGTTTTGGGGAAGCACAACATGGTGATTGCCTATTAGAATGTAGTCATTAGAGTGTTTGCAGGCAGTGTATGCATGATTGGACCAATCATATTTAAAATAAAATAAGATAAAATAAAATTAACATTGTCGCATTTGTATCATCACATCCAACTGGTATGCATTCTAATACTTACAGTTTAAAAGCACCCATCACATAAATGATTCAACGACAATCAACACATGTCCATACAGTATGTCTTTTAGAATCATTCTTGTGTGACAGAAATCCTATTTGTATTGCAGTCGAAAGTTTAACTGATTTTAATATATATATATTAAAATCTATATATATATATATATATGTGTGTGTTTACTATAATAAGCATCTCTATCAAATATAATGAATACCATTTACATGTATGTACTGTATGCCTTCTCTTATATCTGTATCAAAATACTCCCTGTTAATGTGGCACTTTAGTTCATGCAAAATGTATATGCACTGATGATTGCAATTCACAATACATGAACTTATTGTAGTGAAAAATAGAGAGCATCTTACATCGTTTAAATGCTATTTCATGTACAGCATACAGCCAATATTAGTTTACAACAAAGACTATGAATGACAAACAAAACAATTGATAGCAAACCTATATTATTATTATTATTATTATTATTATTATTATTATAAATTATAAATTATAAATTCTGACTTATTTGTCTGGGCAGGTAAACTAGCAGTCTCATTAAAGGCCTGTTGGTGACCTCACTTCCTGTTGGCGACCTCACACTTCCTCTTTCTCAGATAAGCTTCATAGTGAACCTCCCCGTGTCTCCGTCCCCACCTCCGCCTCCCATAGAGGAGCGCGGCACAAAGTCTATGGTGGCCGTGTGTTTGATCTGGCCCTTGCTCTGACTCCAGAAGAATATGAAGACGAAGCAGATGGCCACCGAGCTCAGGAAGGACAGGAAGCCCATGGTGGTGGCAATGACCAGAGTCTTGGCGTCGAACGGGTACGGGTTCGCCATCTGTGCCGAGGTGTTGGTGGAGGGCGGGTAGCCCGTGGTGCTCCAGCCGATCTCCGGGTAGTACGGCGCCGTGCGGTTGCGCGGGAAGCCCTGCACCTGCAGCTTGACGAAGATGCTGTCGTTGCCGGCAGCGTTGGTGGCGAGGCACATGTAGGTGCCGCTGTCCTGCACCTGGGCGTAGCGCACCTCCAGCGAGCCGTTGGCCAGCACGCGGATCCTGCCCATGGACGTGAGCATGGTCTGCTGCGTGGAGAGCCAGGTGACGCTGGGCGCGGGGTAGCCATCGGCCCGGCAGTGGAACAGCGCCGTGGTGCCCTCCTCGACCAGCACCTCCTGCGGCCTGCGGTCGGGGATGTAGGCCTGCCGGCAGGTGAACACCACGGGCAGCTCGCCCTCGGAGAAGTCCCCGATGCGCCGGCCCCTCACCCGCTCCGGTATGGCGCAGGTGGGCTGGCGCCCGTCAAAGTCCAGCCGCACGCGCCGGCGCGCCACCCACAGCAGCCGGCAGTCGCACGCCAGCGGGTTGCGGTCCAGGCGCAGCATCTGCAGGTTGCCCACCGAGTGGAAGGCGCTGTCCTCCAGCGTCGCCAGCCGGTTGGACGACACGTTGAGCAGCCGGAAGTGCGGCAGCCCGCGGAAGGCGGCCGGCTCGATGCGCACCAGCGCGCCCCCCACCAGGTGCAACTCCTGCAGCCGCAGCAGGTCCATCAGCTGGCTGCCCAGGATGGTGCTGATGGGGTTGTAGGACAGGTCCAGGTAGCGCAGGTACACCAGGTGCCGCATGGCGGCGTATGGCACGGCGCTGAGATTGCAGTTGCTGATCGCCAGCGTGGTCAGGTTGAGGCCCAGAAGGCTGTTGGCGGCCACCGTGTCCAGCGAGGGCCAGTGGAGGATCTTCAGGCTGCGCAGCTGGTGCAGCTTGTGGAAGGCGTTGTTGGGCAGGGTGCTGATGGTCAGGCGGCGCAGACGCAGCTTCACCAGGCCCGACAGCTGCGAGAGCGCCTCCACGGGGACAGACGTCAGGTTGCTGCGGTCCACGTTGAGCTCCTGCAGGTTCGGGAGGCCAGAGAAGGCCCGCTGCGAGATGAACACCAGGTCATTCTCGCCGGCATTCATCTGCTGGAGGTTGACCATGTCCCGGAAGGTGTGGTCCAGGAAGACCAGGAGTTCGTTCTCGCTCATGTCCAGGCTGCGAAGGTTGGACAGCCCCGAGAAGACCCCGACGGGGATGATCTTGAGCCTGTTGCTCTTCAGCTTGAGCACGCGGAGGCTCGGCAGCCCCTGGAAGGCCTCCACCTCAATCATGGAAAGGACATTGTTGCTCAGGTCCAGCTCCAGCAGCTTGGACAGGCCGTAGAACTGCCGGCGGCTCAGCGTCTTCAGCCGGTTGGAGGAAAGGTCCAGCCGCTTGACGTCGCTGGCGAAGCCCTCAGGCACGGCCGCCAGGTACTTCTGGGAGCAGTTCGCCTCCTGCGTCTCCAGGTGGCAGTCGCAGCGCTGCGGGCAAGACCACAGGACGTCATGGGCGGCCGACACGCACACGCAGCCCAGCAGGAGCAGCAAACGCCAGGTCCACAGGTGGGCAATGGGCTCCCCGAACATATTACCGCCTGCCTGCGGGAGTAAAAACAAATTGCTCACAAAATGACATACAGTATCAAACAGCATGTCACCTACTGCTGTGGCTTAACCACTGTTATGTAATGAAACTTGGTTAAGGCTTCAAGCTAACAAATACAAAAGTTTGAGCAAAAACACAAAATATCTTACGAAAGAGCTGTATCTTCGTCTGAACATAATTCATGGCCTTTAATTGATTATTTGGCCACAACATCAGATATTTAGCTATAAACTACTGCTTAAAACTGTATGCTTTTGTATTGTTTTAAAAGCAAGCTCCTTTTATTACTACTTTTGCCACTTTTAAACATTACCATCAAATCCTATCATGATTCGTAAAATATTAGGATGTTTGTAAATAAAGTGAACTGTATAGAGTGAATAGAGTGATTTTAATCTTCTCAGACTAACCGATTTCCTGTAAGAATGCAGGTTCTCATAACCAAATAATTTTGAGGATATGTTTCATTTGGGATGTGGGGGTCTCTGGCAGTGATGTCATAAGAGAGCTCACTCCAAACAGCCTGAGGAAGAGAGTAGAGAAGAAAGAAAAACAAGGATAATTGTTAATATATTCTCATGCTGTTTTATGTGAGACAAGTAAGTCACCTAATCATTAGAACAGAAAGGGTGTCAGATCTTTGGAGACGTAACAAAAAAAACACAGCATAAAATTCTACAGGAGAACAAAAAAGGAAAGATTAATCATCGCAAAGACCTGAAAATGAGTGAAAGACAAAATCCCTCCGAGGCACTCGAAACTGCAATTGGATTGTGTTCCGATAATTATGTCCATGAGTCAGTACAACCTGGACCTGGATTTGTCTCATTAGTTGAAAAAAGGGGAGGCAGTGTGTGTGTGTGTGTGTGTGTGTGTGTGTGTGTGTGTGTGTGTGTGTGTGTGTGTGTGTGTGTGTGTGTGTGTGCGCGTGTGTGCATGTTTGTGTGTGTCTGTGTGTGCTCGCATGTGTGTGTGGCTGTGTGCTTAAGTGTGTGCACACTCGTGTGTGTACACGTGCTCATGAGTGAGTGTGTGTGTGTGTGTGTGTGTGTGTGTGTGTGTGTGTGTGTGTGTGTGTGTGTGTGTGTGTGTGTGTGTGTGTGTGTGGAGAGGGGGTGCTCAACAGCCACTCATTTTAAGTTGACAGGAGCAAGAGGTCCATGTGCTGCCTTGCTTAGTCATAAGTCCAGCTCCTATGCCAGGCATCCACACTCTCTGGTGTTGCGAGCGTGGGGAAGTGAGTGGCAGGGCAGTGACATGCAGTGACAGCTGCCCGTCACATTCTCATTTTGGCCCTGTTTGACCTTAAGCCATAAGCCTTACACTAAACATGAAGGAAAGGACTTACGATATAAGAATATATGTAGCTGGTGGGCCACTTTGCAATTTTGTTCTAATTCTGAACCCAACTTAAAATAGGGGTTAAATGTAGGCTATGTGTTAATACATTGCATTGTATACTATACACTGCATAATATAAATAAAAGACTGAGAATATATACTAGAGAACATGACAGCCACTGCACTTGCACCGTAGTCTTTTTTTCCACTGCCAACAACACACCAACAAAATGGTTGAACACAACAACAAAATCTGTTTCAAGAAAGCAACAATTAACATTTTTTGCTGTGTTAATACTTGTCCACCTTCAAGTCATTTACTTATCCTTGGCATTAATTCAATTTGTTTTTTTTACCACTATAAAGTTTGGGATCAACAAAGTCTATCTATCTATCTATCTATCTATCTATCTATCTATCTATCTCTCTCTCTCTCTCTCTCTCTCTCTCTCTCTCTCTCTCTCTCTCTCTCTCTCTCTCTCTCTCTCTCTCTTGCTACATGTATTTACACAAAATCAAAGTAATGTTGGGTTACATAAGCTGTTACAAAAGCAACACCCTGAACCACTCACACACAAGGAAGAAGGAAGTCACACTCACATTCAATTACTCAGACATACAAACAAGTTTGTGTTACAGATAATCGCAAGCTAACTGCACATTCAGGAAACCAAAGCTCAGAGATCAGATACAACCTGTGATCGCCGAGGCGTCTTGGGAGGTTAGAGTCACACCAAAACATGCT
>CM050218.1:12305000-12605000 GCA_027475355.1 Coilia nasus | reverse complement strand
AGAAATGTCCCTATCAGTGTTGCAGAGACCGCAGGGCAAGTAAGACAAAGCAAGTTGTTTCGATGCCCATTCAGATACAACCACACACGGGGTGAGAGGCAGTGTAATATGTATTTGCAACCCGAGCTCACGGCTTCAAAGAAAATGTCAGCGATGGGATAGAAGAACACATTTCGAGTCAAAACTTTGCTGTGTCCGCACTCACCTGCTGCAGCCTCTAGTTCAAAGATAACCAAGAACATTTCCATAAGTCATGGCTCCCTTGCAAATACGAGCCTCGGTGCTTCGCTTTCTGATACGCAGTGAGTGGCTTCTCATGCTTCAAAGATTGCAGTGACATCAGCTCAGAGACACACGAACATTTTCATCCTTTCCCCTCCTTCATTAATTTCCCGTGTCTGCGGCACAATTCTCCGGAGTCCTGTCAGATAATTGTATCGCTTGTTTTAATTTGGGTCGTTTTCCCCTTGTCTGGCGCTCTCGAAGGCTCCGATTTCAACTTAGCGCTTGTAATTTACGATAGCTGCGAACTGAACCATGTGAGTGTTACAAGGACCATCTCGGCGACACTATACGTCCAGGAATCCCAAACAGTTCTAACTACATGTGATGTCACCGTTCATTCAGATGCTACTCCAGAGGGTTGTGCGGTGCGGTTAACATCCTGACAGGATTTGCGTTTTTATTCAATAAAGTCGGCGAAGGGAACTGTCCAGGACAGACTGTTGCTTTGGTGGGGGCATTTTGTAGGAAGGATTGGCAAATGTGCACGGGTCAGCCAAATCTCCGGATTTAGGTAAAACTCCAGATGGGTAGGCTACAGAATTAAAGGCTGGCTTTAACAGCGAACTGCTTCGGCACTCAAGCCAATTCGGTATGCACTGCCTCACAAACGTGCATTACGCATGCTTGGTAGAGCCATTCAGTTATTGATCACGTACTAATAGACGTCTGAAATAAAGTAGCCTGCTGTACGTCCATGTGATCATGGCAGTAAGGTGTACCAAACTTGCCAACACATTTCTGTTTTAGAAGAGATGTGGTTACTTTTTAACGCCCCCTCCATACTAACACACGCACACACACACACACACACACACACACACACACACACACACACACTAACATGCATTAGGGAAATTAGTTTAAAAAAAGAGAGACCGGTCTAGATTGGATTAAGACGCCTGCCTCAACTGTCATCATTTACAGCATGATCAGTTCAGTCATTTTATGATTTTTTTAATGCCCACTTCACGAGGAGAGGGAGCTCAGCAAATGACACTGTACTCAGGTGGCAGGTCTGGCCGCTGTGGCTTTGAATCCAATTAGCCTAGAGTGGCGGATTAAAGTCAGCCAGCCGCCCGGACCACTATGCACGTCAATTTCTATAACCTACTGGGGAGAAGTAGAGCACATCTAAAACGGCATCCGTTTCCGAAAATCATTTTTTTAAAGGATATTCTGTGTCACTCTTTCTAATCCCTTCCTGTCCCCTCAGCAGAAACTGAACTACTTTGTTGGTGCAAATTAGACGATACACTTCACATGTCCATCACCCACCATTTCAAGTGTAATGGCATCCAGCAAAAGCTGTGCACTGTTTTACCTGCTGTCTTGATTGATGTGTTCTATGTGCAGTGTGCATCCCAGAATGCATAATGTATTTTACGTGTCTCACATACACATGCCAAGAAAAAACGCATGTGTGCTGGGGCTGTGTGATATAATGGCACAGGCAATTCTAGACTCTGTTGGGGCCCCAAGCATAAAAACACATCACTACATTACATTACACTTAGCAGACACTTTCATCCAAAGCGACTTACAAAAGGAGGACATAATAAGCTAACAGATGTGTAGAGAAAACAGACTACTCACATACACACAAGGAGATACATATGACCTAGCTATGTTTCCCGGGGCAGGGACACCCCAGACAGACACAGGAAGGGACGCAGCCTCGGAAAAGAAGGGTTTTCGCGAGCTTTTTGAAGGTCGAGGGATGTTGCTGGTCTTGTAGCGGCTGGTAGTTTGTTTCACCATTGAGGGACAACGACAGAGTGACCTCGCCTCACACCACTTTCATTGAAAACTGCATTACCACTGCTGTAGTCAAACGCAGTCCCATTTGTCATTGTGAGCACACGGCACATCACAGCACACACAACGAAATTCACCTATGCATTTAACCCATCACACACGAGAGCAGAGGGCAGCCATGACAACGGCACCCAGGGAGCAGTGTGTGGGGACAGTACTATGCTCAGGGTACCTCAGTGGCACTACTGGCAACCCGGGATTCGAACCTGGAATCCTAGGTCTGATAACCGCTAGGCCACTGCTGTAGTTAAAAGGTCATCAGCCCTCCGAGGCCCTTAGCCCTTTGAGACGCACCCCCTATTATAACTTTGTTGTTACCAGAATGGCAATGACCAAGTTGTAATGTGTTACTAAAGGCTTTCTGTAATGTCATAGTAATGTTGTAATGTTGTAGTTACATTTTTTTCAGTCACAGCAAGTCATAGCACCGGTGATACAGTGACCGCTAAGAGGTTACGTGGCCTGGGGTCCCCATGCAGTTGCCTGTGTTGCCTGTTGGCTAGCTACAGTACACAGGACACAGCCTGTTGGTCACGCTATCTCTGTGTGACGGAGTCAGTTTCACAGCTTATGTACATTTTGTCATTCACAGAAATATCGTGGGTGCTTTGATGTATAGGCAGTAAATGATTACCAGTTAAGCTTGGCAACTCACTGCACGTCAAGATGGCACCCAGGCTGCCAAATGGGGTTGACCTTGCCTTGCAGCAGCAAGAGCCTGCAGCATAAGTTACCCCACTAAGCTAACACTGCATACATGGAGGGGGGTGTGGGGGGGGGCATCTGAAACATAAGCAGGTGCAAGAAGGTCATTAAATCTAGCAGCTCTCATCGCATGGCTATGCTTACACAGGGGTGCGGACATTTGCCATGTCATCATCTCAAGCCCCCAGCGAGCGAAGGGGAGAGGCATGCGGCTAGGAGTCGAGTTAGGCTAGGCAGACTCAGAGCTGCTCAGAGCACACAAGCAAGTCACGTGTGTGTGTGTGTGTGTGTGTGTGTGTGTGTGTGTGTGTGTGTGTGTGTGTGTGTGTGTGTGTGTGTGTGTGTGTGTGTGTGTGTGTGAGGGAGAGAGAGAGAGAGAGAGAGAGAGTGTATGTGTGTGTGTGTGTGTGTGTGTTATAGAGAGAGAGAGAGAGAGTGTGTGTGTATGTATGTGTGTGATAGAGAGAGAGTGTGTGTGTGTGTGTGCGTGTGTGTGTATGTGCGTGTGGGTGTGTATATGTGTGTGTGTATGTGTGTGTGTGTCTATCATTTTAGTGGTGCAAATTAGTTGTCTTCAGCTTTC
This sequence comes from Coilia nasus, assembly GCA_027475355.1. NCBI lineage: Eukaryota > Metazoa > Chordata > Actinopteri > Clupeiformes > Engraulidae > Coilia > Coilia nasus. The sequence continues at coordinate 12,601,612 of CM050218.1, read as the reverse complement.
GTCATCTGCTGCTTTGAGGAGAGTTGGGATGGTGAATCCAACCAGGATCCGTTTCCATGGTTCTGCTGATGACCTTCTGGATCATTCCAGCACTATGTGGCCCAGATGTGTCAGAAGTGTGTGAGTGTGTGTGTGTGTGTACATGTGTGTGTGTGCTATCTCTCTGTCTCTCTCTCTGTCTCTGTCTCTGTCTCTCTCTCTCTCTCTTTCTCTCTCCCTCTGTTTCTCTCTCTCTCTCTGTCACATGTGTGTGTGTATCCATCTCTGTCCGACCCCTCCTTTTTTGTGTGTGTGTCCATACCACTCTGTGTGTGTGTGTGTGTGTGTGTGTGTGTGTGCGTGCATGCATGTGTGCTATTAAGGCATCCATTAGTGTTTTAGCGGGCCCGGATGGGCTTGGCAAAGCCGTTAGGAATTTAATTAAATTTGGCCACTGGAGGGGGAGCATCTAAAATGAAGAAAGGGAATGGGAGCCAGTTCTCTATTATTGGAAAGGTTAACCTTTATCCCAATTAGAAGCTAAGTCTCATAAAGTCTTAAAAGTAATACATCAAAGCTGCAGAGCAGCCTACCATATTCCCATCGATTTTACGACGTAAGCACAGCAATCTGCAAATGACAGGACAAAGATGTACTGTAATGTTTCCGCTGGGAAGGGAGAATAAAAAAAATCCTAGTACTGGTTACCAGGATGATAAATCTGCACATTGACGAGAATGTTGTGACAGCTGAACTGAAGGCCTTCACTCTAGTTGTGTAGTAATGTCATAAATGAAAGTTTTTTATATAGTGAACTTCCCCAAATTCCTGTTGTGTATACTGTATGGTTCCACTAAGGGGATTTAATAAACCAAATGAAAAAACACAACGCTGCTTGCTTGATGGACAAATCACTTTAAGTTGACAGAAGAAATTATGTTCTGTTCCATCAGACCTTCATCAGAAACCCCACTAAGGGGGTTACCTGTTGTTTCTGAAAATTAATTGTTGTAACACCCTTGGATTCATTCTCACACTGAAAGCCCTAGAAAAAGGGGACACCAGCAGTCTTTTCCCCTGTTGGCATGTTACATTTGCTTTATTCACTGTGTTAGCCTACAGGAAGATAAATAATGCTGACATATCAAGACAACAACCCTCTGCTTCTTCTTCTGACCCTGGAAAGACTGAATACTATATGATATTTTGGTAGCATTTCGTAATGGGCAGTGGTAACCTAACGGTTAAGGCATTGGTCCTGTGACTGCAGGATTGCAGGTTCAAATTGTTGGTGGCCAGTAGTGCCACTCAGGTGCCCTGATGGCACCATCCCCACAGGTGGCTCCCTGGGTGCTGTTGCCATGGCTTACCCTGCTCACGTGTGTGTGATGGGTTAAATGCAGAGGTGAATTTTGTTGTGTGCACTGTGTGCTGTGCTGTGCCATGTGATCACAATGACAAAATTGGGACTTTCAAGTAACTACTTCCTAATAAGCATTTATTTTGCATTTGTTCATTCTTACTGAACACTTTGTTCATCATTTGGTAACACCTGCGTTTACACTATTTCTTATCAGTAAATCATTTATTACATATCTACAAATGTTAATGCAGACGGAGAAGATGATAGACAGACAAAAAGGCAGCAGGCTAAGAGAGAGATAGCAGATAGCATAAAGACAGTCAGACATACAGACAGGTAGCCAACTGACATCCAGACAGATGTGTGTCAGTATGTTTATAAGTGATTTACTGATGAGAAAAAGTGTAAATGCAAGTGTTGCCAAATGATGAACAAAGTGTTCAGTAAGAGTTAACAAATGCAAAATAATTGCTTATTAGGAAGTAGTTATTATAAAGTGCTACTGATATTTTTCTATTATTGTGATGGGCTGGTTTTAATTCGTTGCATTTGTGAGTTACGTAAATCCTTATAATTGGTAAAACCCTATTAGTTGTGCCTCATATCTCATGGTCTCTAAATTCCATTACAAGCCATATAGCAGTGTAGGCTAAGTTCTCTACCAGTGGTAGTTTTATCAAGCACACTGATTGCATGGAGATTAGTTTTTTGGAAGGCTCTGGTCTATCATCCTTTATTATTGTTTTTTTTTTACTGTGCTGGAAGGCATAAATGAATAAACATCACAGTGTGTTTAATTAAAATGCAGACTGAGTAAATGAATGAAGCTCTTAGTTCTCACAAATTGTTTTTTGTTGTTGTGGTGGTGATGGTGGTGGTTTTTGTTTTGTTTTTGTATTGTGGAGAAATTTATTTTTATGCTGTTTCTTGCTCTTGCCCTTTACAGTGTATGTATCTCCTTAGGCAGGGCCAGTTTATGTTTAGGAAACCACGCAGTGAGTGTTTTGGGGATGAGCCATGTCCAAAACGGGACCTTAATTAGGCAAGTCTGTATGAAAATGTGCTTCTGCATTAGCATAGAAATCTAGATGTACCCTAGCAGTAGAAATTGAAATTTCTATCCCAGGTAGAGTCTAGCCACAACCCACTGACGTTTAGAAGCTTTTCTCCGAAAACTGGACAGTCCAATCCCCTTGTAGAAAGCCGCTGGATGGGCTTAACAGGGTGACAACAGAGCTGCGATGTTGCACTGGGACGTATTCCAAAAAGGTAGTTTAGCGCCTAACCCCAGGGGCGCCGCTAAGGGGGGGTCCAGGACGATTTAGGGGGCCCAGAGCTTCACAGGGGCCCAAAAAGGACTCTGATATGTTTGGCGAGGGACCTAAAATAATTTTCTTTCAGGGGGCCCACAATTTCTAGTGGCACCCTTGCCTGACCCAGCTAAGTTACCATTTTTGCTGACCAGTTTCACTTGTGTCTCAATACAATGTAAACTTTTTTAAAACTCCTAACCCAGTGTGCTTTACCAACATACATCTGAGCACATCAGGTAACATTTGCTGCAAAATGTACTAAAGTTACCAAAACTCTTTACACTTCACCCAAAATTACTTCTGCTGTCATGACTCTAGCACATGTTGTCCCATTATGTTGTCCCATGTAATTGTGTCTCAAATACTGTATTTAATTTGCGTGACAAAATGCTAAATGTTGCATTTTGTTACATTGTCTTCTATTTCTTTTAGGTTTCAAGCAAGGTTAATCTGATAAGAGTATCCAGATGTCTGCAAAATTAGCTGTAGTAGCACATAATTTTGTTGGTCATGAACATTAACTGACAGAAATACTAATGAATTTTGGTTGAAGTGGTGATTGAACGCAATTGTGTCAAAGCAATGTGAAAGAGAATACTGTTTGGCTCTAATAGTCTATGGTTACTGAAAAAGTGTTAAGAGTTTTAAAAAAGTAGACATGGTATTGAGACACGTGTGAAATGAATGGTAAAAACTGTAACTGTAACCTCCTAATAGAAGCGGTTCTACCTCTTCTGTCAAAACAAATCCACAGGGCTCTTCTATTACTAGATTTACCACTTGCTCTGAGTTAACATACCCAGGTAAGTGATTAAACCTGCTTTCTGGAATACTCCCCTGGTGCACTGCTATGGTAAACACGTTCATTGCTCTGATTGGCCATAGGGTTATCCTATTGCATGCAGAGGTTTGAAAAGACAACCACTGATGCTGCCCCTATCCATCATGGCCAGACCACTGGCTTGTCAGCCTACAAGTCTGTATTATAATGTGCTTGTGCAGCTGCTTATATTGTTGATGTGTGTATTTAATAAAACATCTATTTGTCATTACATACTGTACAGTTCATGACTGCACTCGTCATTTTAACCTCACATTTCTGCCTCCTGGTCTGCTATCCAGATCACCCCTTGTAATTATATTACTGTTTACTGTTTAGTCATTGCGCATGTCACTCTGACCTGACATCTTTGTCTCCTGAATGTTTATCATGTGCTTTCTTTTATTTATTTACATGTAGTGTGTGGTCCTGTGTGAGGTGCTGGTGTTATTTCTCATGATCATGTTCATGTTTATGTTTTCATGTTTGTTATGTGTTTGTTTCTGTCTGATGTCAATGAGTGCACGGAAGCAAATCCCTAGCAACTCACACAAGTTGCATGGCAATGAAGTATTGAATCTTGATTCCTGAAATACTGGCAGTGCTTGAGGAATTACACTTTGAAGTCAGATAAGCTGTGCTGTATTTGTTTGGTTCATTTGAAATGTGTACTTTTGTAAACGGAATAAAAACTAGAAAAGCACTCAGAGAGCGTAGACCTCCGCCAAGGCAGCTCAGATCACCAACAAAATCGAATCACTTTTAAGATAGCCCCAAGAGGGCGACAGTTCTGTGGGGAACAATTTGGCCCTATCTTGCAAAGGTGAAGAATCCTTAAAAAAATTCCTGGATCCAGATGGTGGATCACCACCAAAATCTAATCACTTCTCACTTAGCCCATTTCTGAGCTATCCCGAAAATTTCCTCAAAATACATCCAGTTGACATACATCCAAGTTGATGAAAGACAAACAAACAAACAAACAAACAAAGCATAACCTCCTTGGCGGATGTAATGAGGGTAAAGGAACACTTTGTTGTTGAATACTGCCCCATACGGTTCACCTTACTGTAGGACATACAGATGACTCAACATGGTTTATATCGTAGCCTAATTACATGCTGTGTGTTTGTCTCGGATAATAATGCCATTATAAATGCAACAAAGAAAGTTGTTTCAAAAAGGCTGTAGTGTGTAATTTCATGATCAGTGTCATTGTAATTGGTATAGACTGTACCCCATGTCTACAGTAGTGTCATACTTTGGCAAATAAGATGAAGAGAATGCATATCTACAGTTTCAGACAACCCAGACTGTTTCAAATTAGCAAATTGCTTGAAGCTTATTCATTCATTTCCCTGTGAAAAGCCTTCGGCTGCAGTCTGTCAGTCTCTCTCTGTCTCTCTCTCTCCCTCTCCCTCTCCCTCTCTCCCTCCCTCCCCCCCCTCTCTCCCTACCTCTGCCTCCCTCTCTCTCTCCCTCTTCCTCTTCCTCTGCTCTGAGGAGACTGTCTCGGGTGACCTGGCTAAAAATATACAAATAAAATGAAACAGTAACGATGCACCAGTTTTTGTTAAATCTCCTGTTAGACTAAATCCCTTAATTGGAGAGCAGCCAGCATGTGGCAGGTGGCTGATTAACCAAAAAAAAGGGGGGGGGGGAGATATGTAAGATCAGAGAGATGGAGAGAAAAATAAAACTGAATGTGCGGTCAGTGCGTTGCTACGCTGTCCCAGACTGTGTGATGTCTGGTTTGTCACGGCTGCTGCCAACCACACAGGAAGGACTCATGACCTTGTGCTGAGTGGATGTGGTATACATGTGCCAGCCCAGACAGCAAAAGCACATGACCCCCTCCACAAAATATACCGGCATATACCGGCTTCTCTGCTTCTTTTCGGTCTCCTCTAAGATGTTTGGGTTTTTTTGCTGCTGACTTTGCAATTTGTATTTACCCAAAGCTGTTTACAAGCAGAGAATAGAGGTAACTATGTTCAGTCATATTAGTGTTCATTGGAGACCAGAGCCCTGCCTTGTTAGCAAATGCGCCGTAGTTGTTTCGGCATACTGTATAATAGCTGAGGTCTCCTGTCCTATCCAGCTGACAAGCATTGCTGACTCCTCACATTATGTTCCGCAGACTAATTGAAGCAAGGAGGGAGGTGGTGGACTGGAGTGGAGTGGAGGTGGGGGTGGGGGTGGGTGGCTGGTAGAAGTAGGGGCGGCCCAGATCTATTGCCCAAAGGAATTTTCCCCCTCGCTGGTGTGAAGATTTACTGTTCCACTGATGAGGTGATTTCATCGGATGTGAAGCAGGCTCACAAATCTATCAATCATTCAAGGTCTTATCAAGGTCTTTATTCAAATAGTGAAAGAAAACCACACATACAGGGCTTTGGACAATTTAAGACAAGCACTATGACTATAGATAAACATGGATTTTCTTAAACTACAAAGCGTAAGATGAAGACATTGCATTTTATGATTGCTGTATAAATGTGATCATTTTGGTGAGCTAAGCGGCAGTAAAAAAAACAGGTGTAATCTTACTAGGCCATTAAGAGATCACAAATCCCCCTTGCAGCAAAGAAAGTAATGTTCAAACTGTGGTCAGCAAAGATACACCATTAAAAGTGCTGCTGAGAACCAAATAAAAAAAAAAATTAAGGGAACATGCTGAATGGATCTTTTTGCGTTGGTTTAACTGAACAGTGCAATTTATGTCCATAACATACATGGCATAGTTAACTTAAAGCAATGTAAAAAGATCCATGTAACATGTTTACCTAATTTTGTAAAGTAGGGTCAATGCTTCACTTTATACAGTATATTTTAAATGGAGCCTTTAGGCTGAAAAGTCATTACATGTAGAAACAAGTATAATTTCGCTGACATATACATTTTTTAACTGACAAATCTGTAATATTACTGGGGAATAGCTATTCAAAAGACCACAGATTGGAGGACTTTTATAAAGATTATTATCCACAGGAAACTGTTCTCATGAGCGATGTTCCCATGTTCCCATTTAGGACTGTTGCTGTTGAGACAAGTCATCATGGGATTAGTCATGGTCATATGACTTGAAGTGAAGGCTCATGGGAAGGCTGCTTCTGCTTCCCGCTCTAAGGAACACCCGCACTGCGCACACTGCAATGCAAAACAGATGTGGCTTTTTTGGCCGCTTTGAAGTTTGTGGGGGAAGTAAGAGAAACAAAAAAGAGAAGACAGTGTGTGTGTGTGTGTGTGTGTGTGTGTGTGTGTGTGTGTGTGTGTGTGTGTGTGTGTGTGTGTGTGTGTGTGTGTGTGTGTGTGTGTGTGTGTGTGTGTGTGTGTGTGTTCCAAAATGCAGTTCTGTGACTGCATTACTGTAATGTCCAGCCCACACGTACCGTCACCCCCACCCGACTATTTCGATGTTTTTCATAGACACATCTCCGTCCACCTGAGCTGCGACGTAAACGGTGCTTTTCCCACCACAATGACTCAGGACAGAATGATTACGTTTTGGGTGATAAAGTGCGTGAGTGAAAAATGAATCAAGCCCTTTGGTGAGCAGCGTGTGACTGAGTGATACAGCATGGTGGCCTGAGGTGTCCTCACTCCTTGTCAGCGGACGCAGGCCTGCTGACAGTCTTGGCTGGACCCGGGACAAGATAATCTGATGGGGGCCCCCACCACATAGTCCATAATGTAAGGAGGGACCAGTTCTGGGCCCCCCCCTTTCCCAGGGCCTGGGACAAGAGACCCGTTTGTCCCCCCCTGTCGGCAGGCCTGACCAGACGGAGGGAGGTTATCTGGGCTTTTGCTGGACTAAATGGCTTCACATAGGCTTTTCTCATTAGGGAGAGTGGTGTGAGTGGTGTGGTGATATATACCAGGCTTGTTTAAGAGCCTTAGTGTGTTTCTGTGTGTGTGTGTGTGTGTGTGTGTGTGTGTGTGTGTGTGTGTGTGTGTGTGTGTGTGTTGTAAAGGCCTTTATGGCATAGCAGAGACACTCAAAGCCTCTTAAGAAGAAGCAGTCCTGGTGGCCTCAGTGCTGGGTCAAACACATTAACTGACAGTGATTGTACACTGTGTGTGTGTGTGTGTGTGTGTCTGTCTGTACGTGTGTGTGTGTGTGTGTGTGTGTGTGTGTGTGTGTGTGTGTGTGTGGAGAGAGAGGGGAGGAGGTGTGGGTGTGTGTGTTTTTGTGTTGCATGGACATGTATGTCTCCGTGTGTGTGTATGTGTGTATGTACGTATGTGTGTGTGTGTGTGTGTGTGTGTGTGTGTGTGAGAGAGAGAGAGAGAGAGAGAGAGAGAGAGAGAGAGAGAGAGAGAGAGTAAGGGGATTGGTATGTGTACTCCTGTCTGATAAGGTCAGCCATTTCAAAGGAGGGCACATTAATCAAGATATGGAGGGAAGATGTGCATGCTGATGATCTGCTGACTTTGAGGTACAGTGGCTTATAGTTATGCAACACCAAAAGACTCTTGCATTACCATTTCTATTTCTATGTCCTCTTCCTGAAATAATCTCTGCTAAGCTATGAATAAGTATATTTTTAGAAAACAAACATAAAAAGGGACTCTTCAAATAAAAAAATAAAAACAATTTGAATGTCAAAATCCTTCTTTATGCCTGTCAAATATTCCCCTTTATAACTAGGAAAAAAATACAGTACCTATGTATGACAGTACATAGCAGTATAAGCTGAAAATATATTAATAAAACATATATATTATTTAGTTAATACAACAAAAGGAAGTTGTCAGAGTGACCACAGAAATTTCTAATGTAGGGTTGGACAATACTGTATTTTTCGATGTAGGTTCTGCATATCTGTAATAGAGGTATTGGCCCACAGTCCATGCTAATGTGAGAATGACTGGGAAAAACATTTAAGTTTAAGTTTGTGTGTTTTATTTCAGAACGTACTTGCACTTCCACTTTTAAGTGAAGATCAGCCTGTGTCCTCTGTTAGTGATCAGAGTCTGATTAGAGTGTGCATGTTACATGTAAATGTCTTGAGGTAGCTACGAACAAACCACCGAGAGGCCAGTGTGGGAGGTACTAGGCTGACACGCAAACATTTCTGTGTTCAAAAGTCTTCGTTTATTAATAAGTCAATAAAAATAAATGGTACATGATTAAAAAATATATAACTCAAAGACCTCAAAGTGTGAGGTGCCAGTGGATGACCGATTGCCAGATAAAATAACAGGAAAATGTCCAAAGCATACGATGCCCACGTTGTATGTGGTCAACAAAAAAATGTGCTCTCCCTCCTAAGCCCCTCTCCCGTCCTACCGGTGCGCAGGTGCCTATGTTCAAAACTAATTGCTACACCCTGTGCTCACGTGCCACTCCGCGGGTGAACACCAAAATAAAAGCATACATGGCATACAGAACAGAGAGCAAGGCATATGGCCGCTACACGTCTGGTTTAGTGTTCTGCAGCACTGGTGTAACTTCCACCCCTACTGTGGGCTTTGTGTAAGTTAGTTACCCCTTGCGTTGCACCTCTTAGTATCGGTGGATTGTTTAGAAACATGAAGTGAGCACCGCTAATGCAAAGGGTTCACTTCCCCATACATTCCACATACAATACATTGAAGACACACAGACAGACACAGACTGACACTTTTAAACGTGTTTGTATGCTGCCAGGGGAGCCATACCTAAGCATGTAACCAGTGTTGCATAAAGTACTGGAAAATCACACTCAAGTAAAAGTATAGGTACCTCTTCAAAAAATTACTTTGGTAAAAGTCGAAGTCACTGACTGAAATGTTACTTGAGTTAAAGTCTTAAAGTATCAGAAATGTCTTGTACTTAATTATGACAAGTAATGTAAAAATAAATGTACTCAAGTAATGTAATTAAAAGTACAAGTAAAAGTTAGGCAAAGGCAGTCTGAATTTGTAATATTTTGGTGAACTGTGAAGGTCATTTGGTACCTATGGTTAATCTTAAATAACAAGCAATTACACTGCTGAAAATGCGGCATGTGAAGATGGAGACCACAGTTTGAAACCTTTTTTTTCATAAACCTTTGTTTTTTAAAATAAGATTAAGTCAGTGCTGAAAATGAGGCGTACATCACACCATTAAGAAAAAAAAAAAACATAAAACACTGCTGTCTCCGTCTCCTCTTCCATCAGGACTGAGTGCGGAGCTAGCTTACTGCATAAAGCCAACAGATGTAGCTTATTGGATGTCATGCGCAAGTGGCAATTGCGAACAAGCCAGCCTGACTTCATGTATGTATGTATGTATGTATGTATGTATGTATGTATGTATGTATGTATGTATGTATTGTATGTATGTATGTATGGCAGTCAGTTTTTTTTTTTTTTGGTAACGAGTAACTAAACGGCACATTTAAAATGTATCGGAGTAAAAGTATGCAATTAGGTTCGGAAATATTACATTACATTACATTACATTACACTTAGCAGACGCTTTTATCCAAAGCGACTTACAAAAGGAGGACATAATAGCAAACAGATGTGTAGAGAACATTGAAGGTACCTATGTAAAGAGATGGTTAGTAGAATTTGGTTTTGTTAAGCAGTCTCGGAAAAGAAGGGTCTTCACAAGCTTTTTGAAGGTCGAGAGGGAAGTTGCTGCTCTTGTAGGGACTGGTAGGTTGTTCCACAACTGAGGGACAACAACCGAGAAACGTTTAGAGTGACCTCGCTTTGTCTTGGGAGAGGGTACGGCCAGGCGGTTCGTATTGGAGGATCGCAGCATTCTGGACGGGATGTAAGCATTCAGTATGACGTTGAGATAGGTGGGGGCGGATCCAGAAGTGACTTTGTAGGCTAGAGTCAAAGCTTTGTGTTGAATTCTGGCAGCCACCGAGAGCCAATGCAGGTTGATGAAGAGAGGAGTGACATGCGACCTTTTGGGTTGATTGAAAACCAGTCGTGCTGCTGCATTCTGAACCATTTGCAATGGTTTGATTGCACAAGCAGGAAGGCCAACCAGAAGGGCGTTGCAATAGTGTAGTAAAAGTAAAATATAGTGAAGTAAAAGTAAAAGTTATCAATTTTTTAAAAACTCAAGTAAAGTACAAAGTCTTCCAAAATGTACTTAAGTACAGAAGTGAAGTATTATTACTTCGTTACTATACAACACTGCATGTAACAAAATCAGACTTCTTAAGCTTTAGCAGTTGCCCTCATGACATCATGTCAGATGGTATTTGGTATCCTGCACCCTCCCTTTAGCACATAGAATTCGTCCTTCAGGTGATTGGATAGCTGGCACTGTTGGCGATGCCACACATTTTTGTATCCTTCTTAATTTTGCTGGAACTGTCAACTGCCCCAGCTGTCAAAGAGGTGAAAGACAAAACACACTTTCAGGTAGATGAGAAATACATTTCTCACACTGCTGACAAAAAAGAAAAGGGGGAGGGGAGGCGTATTGTTGTTCCCTTTCCGGAGTATGTTAACTCAGAACATGTAATAAACCTAATAGTATGACCCTGGGGCTTCCCTGGAGAATAAAGGCTGAGGACTCTTCTGCTGGGAGGTTAGCCACCTAACGTTAGGTTAACCTATCTGGGTAAGTCACTATACCACCCAGTTGGAATACCACCCTGTTACCTTCTGACATAAACAGGTTTTAAAAAAGCACACGTGTTGTCACAGAATATGCTCAGTGATGACTTATAGGCTTATTGAGATTACGCACAAGAGAACACTAAACATCATGCGACTCTTAATATGGGTCCTCTTTTGCTGACACATGTGGAGTGGAGGGGGTGGGGGACCCAAGAACCCACCCACTCGACACACCCCAGCCCACCACCCACCAACCCCAGCCCCGACCCCCATCCCACTTCTGCACACACACACACACACACACACACACACACACACACAGTGTGTGTAGTTGATGTCCTCAAATAACTAGTTTTAGGGAAATTAAAATGATTTAGCTAAAGTGAGTTTATTGTGCAATTTTTCATTAGTGTAAATGAATTAATCATGGCCACATAGACTCAACTAACGTGGGTCTACAACTTCTGCCATTATAATACGAATGTGCTTAAATTACACATTGCTGAAAGGGGGGCCCTCCATTCTAAATTGAAATTTGACACCTGACATCATCTGCGCGTGAGCTATTCCAGATGTAATTCCGCTTTGCCCGAAGTTCCCCTGAAACGGACTTCCTCTAAACTCTGGGATATAAAACGTCTACCCACTGACCTAGTTACAGACGAAGCAATTGCTGAGAAACATCTGCATCTCACCGAATATGGAATTCAGGTAAGCAATTGACATTTAGCTAACTGCTGTGTGTAACTTGTTTGAAATCAACAAGGAAAAAGTCCAAGGGCTTTGTTTCTACGTTGTTTCTGCATAATCCAAAAGTGAAACTTATAACCTGTGTAAAATGGTGCAATAATTAAACACGACAGATTTAACTATTAGCAAGAATATAGGAACTGTCTTGAATGCATATACTAATTTTGTTAAGCAAAATCATTTACTATAAGTGAAATGATTTACTATCGCTCTAGATTTTTTCCCTTTAAGGTACATGTAAATTTGAACCGAGTCATACTGTGATAGACTTCTGTGTTTGTTTTCTAGTGCATTTTATGTGGTCTCAGTTTAATCGCAGTCTTTATCGTAAACCTTTTAAATAGCCTAGGCCACTGCTCACTTCCATTCGACAAAACGAGAAGTACGCAACGCCCTGCTGTTAACCTTGGAAATAACTGCCATGAAGGCCACATCAAGAGTATATCAAAGATTTTCATATTTTTCTTACTTTTCTTTCAGAATGATTCTCTGTGTTGGTATGACTTTGTTGGCTACTGTCTTGGCCCATCTAAACAATCTGTCACTGGACCGCGAATGGGAAAGCTGGAAACTAAAGCATAGGAAAGAATACAATGGTTTGGTAGGTTCAGTGGCGCACTAACGCTGAGCAAGTCTTTTTTTGGCCTGTTGTCGTGTATGGAAGTTTATTACAGAACATAAACATTTTATAAACGTTTAGGCTAATATAATTTATACAGGAGTTTCTCACTTTGTGTGACCAAACATTCGACGGTAGAATGTGAAGCGTGGCAGCTCTCATGTGTGTGCTAATGTAAACAGGGTTCCCTATCAATTAGTTTGTATGCACACCCCTGTAAATTCCTCAGTTAGGTTGTGGCAAACAAGCACGTGCGCAATCCACGCGCTCTTGAGCTTCTTCACAGTTGCTGACGTTATTGTCTTTCAAAGTCTTTCTACTCATTATATTTTTAATTTAATGCATGTACAGTGATCATAGTCACAGTTCAAAATTCAATTCAGGTCAAATGAAAATTGTATCAAGACTAAAACAAAAAGATTATGATTATTCGTCAGTATAAATTTTGCAGTGTTACTTTTTAAATCATAGCCTATCAGATGGTAGCTGATTGCTTATTTGTGTGTGTGTGTGTGTGTGTGTGTGTGTTGTAGGATGAGGAGGCCATCCGTAGGACCATCTGGGAGAAGAACATGCAGATGATTGAGGCCCACAACCAGGAGTATGAGCTGGGGATCCACACGTACGAGCTGGGCATGAACCACCTGGGGGACATGGTAAGGACTGATTGAACAGCTGGTGAAAGTTCCAACACATATCCACATCATATCATATCATATAGCCAGCATATGGCCTTGTTATCCCATGTGAGGGCCACAGACTCACCCTGTTTTGCCACCAAACAAAATACTTGAATTGTGTGATGGAAGGTTGCCTGCCTAAACACTCAAATATGCTCCCAGACCATCGAGGAAATTGCAGAGAAACTGATGGGGCTCCAGGTGCCTATGTACAGGGATCCAAACAACACCTTCACCGCTGACATTAATGACTATCAGAGGCTTCCCAAGTCTGTGGACTACCGCAAACTGGGCTACGTCAGTCCTGTCAAGAATCAGGTAAGAGACCAGAAATAAACCATACAATCACATAATGATTGAAATCTTACTGCTTTAATAGTTTATAAAACTAATATTAATTCAATGAAGACAGATATGTAGTGGTATATACTCCCTGCAGGAAGAGGAGGGACCACATGTAAACCTTGCAATCCCATCACAATCGAAATCTTAAAGTTTTAACAGTTTATAAAACCAATATTTTTCCAGTAAAGTCAGATATGTGGCGGTGCATTGTCTCTAAAGGAACAGGGAGGTTCATAATGGAATGAGGAAGAGAAACTGTTGAAGCAGTGTTTTAACAAACTCACAGGAGTGTCAGGCGCTCTCTGGTGGAGCATGCGAGAACTACAGAACATCCATTTTGACTGCTTTTGAAGTTCATGCAGAGAAATTTGTTTCAAATATGAACTACTTTGACACATTCAGGAAGCAGATTTTATATGCTACACAAATTCAGTGTATCGGACTGTGATTTCATATATATTTTTTCTCTTGTGAGTTAACCTTAACTGGACTGAGAAGTTCATAAATTATGCTGTTTACGGGATCCAAAATGTCAACATTAGATTAGATTAGATTAGATTAGATTAGATTAGATTCAACTTGATTGTCATTACGCATGTATAAATACAAGGTATCGAAATAAACCATGAACATTTCACCTTTCACCTAATTCTAGTACAATTTTTTGTCATCTACTTATGGATGGCTTATGTCTATGTATCCTACCTCATGGGAAGGGCTGGCCTCCAGGGACTTGCTAAACTGATAAGTGGTCTTGTTTCAGGGTTCCTGCGGCTCCTGCTGGGCCTTCAGCTCCTGTGGGGCTCTGGAGGGTCAACTGATGAAGACCACAGGCCAGCTAGTGGACCTGAGCCCACAGAACCTGGTGGACTGCGTCACAGAGAACAGCGGCTGTGGTGGAGGCTACATGACCAACGCCTTCAAATACGTCAGCAGCAATGGGGGCATCGACTCTGAGCAGGCCTACCCTTACGTGGGACAGGTGCGGCCATGTTGAACTGTCCTCATTTGTGTCCAAAATATGGATGTTTGCCATTCATTGTTAAAGATAATAAGCTCTAACTTTGTTTGTAGTCATTTTGCAGTCATTTAGCCAGTGCGCAAACCCTGCCATTGATGAATAACAATAATAACCTGTAACATTCTTCACTAAAACACTTTAGTGGGCTACTTGAGAAGTACCAGGTACAAGTATCAGTACAAGTGGGGCAGAATTTTAGTATACTTGAAAGTGAAAGTGCAGTTCAGTTTAGTGTTATTAATTTTATCACTTTCTTTTATTTACGTGATTTTTTTTACCACCATGTCAATGCCATAGATAAATTGTATAAAATTTCTACATATGTTAGTTGAATTTCGTAAGTACATTTTATGACAATAAACAACAGTTAAAGATTCTTAGTACATTTCTACAAAGGAAAACTTATGTCATTTGCATTACTTGTACTTTTGTTGTAACATATGAAAGTGGTCATCATTAGCAGGTCATATATGAGGCTGTGAACATTCATTTTTCTATTTCTTTTTTCATGGGCATAAACACTAGCCTGGTAACCCAGCCCCTCGTACTTCATTTCATTTTGTACGGAGGGTCTGGAGTCGAGGCCGGTAAAATTCATGTATGAGGACCGAGCAACTCCTAGTCAATCAGCAAACAGGGAGAGTTCGTGAGCCATGACGTTGACTTTGTGTGCTACATTTGAGTTGTAGTGCATAGGTAGGCTAATTGCATACATGATGACCAGACGTTAGTGACTGGGTAAAGGCAGAGCCACTTGTTTTAAACTTCAGCAGAGTCCACACCTTCAAGAAGAAATCGTTTCTCATGGCCTCGACTCCAGACCCTCTGTACAAAATGAAATAAAGTACAAGGGGCTGGTTTACCAGGGTATATACACACACCCCCTTGGGTAGATTTTTTTTTCTCTGCATATAACCAGAAATGGTGTACAATGTTATTATAATTGTTAGAGGGCATTTCCGTTCAGTTCTATTCATTGTATGAAATGTTGTCAACATATAGATTTTTTTTAAAACCCCATTTGATACTCTTTCTCTCACCTACAGGACCAGACCTGTGCTTACAGTTCATCTGGGAGGGCAGCCACGTGCCGTGGGTACAAAGAGGTCAAAGTGGGCGACGAGCGCGCCCTGACCGCAGCCGTGGCCAAAGTGGGGCCGGTGTCCGTTGGCATTGATGCCACTCTGTCCACCTTTGTCTACTACAAGAGAGGTTAGTAATAGTTAGTAACGCTTGTGGCTACATTCAGCTTTTGGTTATAGTTTATTTTACTGTCCCTGTTACATCAGTTAGGTACAGTGTAACACAGTGTGTAACAGTATGTAACATTATGTACGTACACTGTACCATAGGGTTAAGGTTAGGGTAAGTGTTAGGTATGTACAGTAAGTGCATAATATTACATGTTGTTACATGTAGATACACTAAAAAAGGAACCATAAAATAAAATGTTACCCAGTTTTTTTGTATTGGTTTGCATTGATGCTAGTCTATCCACATTTGTTTACTACAAGAGAAGTTAGTGACAGAACTTATGGCTACTTTCACTTTTGTTGTCATTTATTTATTTGTTTGTTTGTTTTGGTTTGCACACAAAAAGCATTATTAATGGTTGCACATCCAGTGCTGTGCTATTCAAACGTGCACAACCCTGGCACCTGGGCTTAGTGGCTTGCCAGGACTGTGCTTACTGTGGTGACAGTATAGCTTTTGGCCAAGGGGTCATTTATAGGACAGTACACCAGGGCCATTGTGAGTAATGATCCAGCCATGCCCAAAGCCAGATAAGTGTTTCTGTGTCTGTTTCATTCTGGGTGCAAACCAGGGTGTATTAAAATCACAATAGGTGTTGCACAGTTATGAGGAACACATTTTTAGACTGCTCAGGCGAAGTTTTACACACTACATTTATATTGATGCCAAAATGCCAGTGCTCTCTTTCATTATTAATGAAATATTAACATCATATTAATTTGAACCAACTCTGCCCTGTCATTTTATAGACTGTTATCATCTATCCATACCAAGACCCCATGTAATTTCATGGAAGGGTGTAATGTAGTGTGTAGTGAGAAATATAATGTGCTTCCTTGTGATTTTATGGTGGCGTAATTCACATGAAACTGAATATCATGAATGTATGACTGGATAACTGGCATTCCATCTCTCAGGTGTGTACTATGACCGCAACTGCAACAAAGACGATATCAACCATGCTGTTCTGGCTGTTGGTTACGGAGTCACCACCAAGGGCAAGAAATACTGGATTGTGAAGAACAGGTGATTGTGTTTTGCTTATCAACTGGACCTGCATTATATTTAGCTATTGCTTCTGTATGTTTTTAGCCTCTGCCTTTGTGTTTTCAGGACTGTGAGTTCACGTGTAAATCACAGTTCACTTAACATCAGTTACTTTTTGGGTGTTCTTATGGCTGTACAGTAGGTGGCATACAAGATATACTTTATTTTATTGGGTTATTGTCTCATCTGGATATGTTATACAGTATGCTTTCTTTGAGGACAAAATGGAGGTGAATGTGTGTGCTGCTATCGTGTGCTAATCTTGCTGTGCTTGCGTGATTTTATTTCCCACCCCCTCATGTTTTTCTCTTCCTGGCTGGCAGCTGGGGTGAGGAATGGGGAAACCAGGGCTACATACTGATGGCACGCAATCGCAACAACGCTTGCGGCATTGCCAACCTCGCCAGCTACCCCATCGTGTGATCCCCCTGAGTCAGCAGGAGGAGGAGGAGGAGGAGGAGGAGGAGGCATAGGATGTTGACAACACCTGAGGGAACTACTTCAGACACCAAACTACAACTTTAGCACTGAGTGTGTACGACTCCTGTACTTCCAGCTGTTCTTGATCACTTATTTGAGTTTGAGTTTGAGCGTGGAGTGTGTGGTATGGTGTACAGTTTTTGTATGTTTGTATGTATGTAACGTTGAGCTGAAGGTTGTTTTTGTGCAATGTATGTACACACCCACACAGTTTTGACAGGATGCCAAGTTTCATGTCTTCAGGAAATTAAAAAGCAATTCTTTGTACCTTGTGCACAAAAATGCCTCCTGGTGAGGCTTATTTGTAAACAAACAGAAGAAGTTTTTTAAATCTGTGAAAATAAATGTTATGATTATTTTAAATACTCTTCAGAAGAATGTGGTTATTACAAACACTGTCTGAATTGATTGGAAAATTAAAGACAGAAAATTATACGTTACCACATGCCTCGTGATATATCATTGCACCACTTATCACACTGAAAAATTAAATTGTCTTCTGAAAATGTCATGGGGATAAGATTAACTGTTACAGCTAACATTCTGAACACTAGATGGCAGCACCAACCCAAAACTAAAAAAGTCTAAAACCATGTTTCAGTGGTAATTAACCCTAACCTGAATCGACTGTGCTCTCAGCAAACTAGCCAATGGCCTGCATCCAAGCTGAGGCATAGCTAGCCAATGGCCTGCATCTAAGCTGAGGCATAGCTAGCCAATGGCCTGAATCCAAGCTGAGGCATAGCTAGCCAATGGGCAACTGCTTGGGGCTTCCAAGCCACTGCAGGGCCTCTGCTGACAACCTCTAAACTACTGCGGCCTCCACTGCCTTCATGTTGGTCCTGATGTTACTCCTCCAGCTTTGACAAAAAAACGTTTTGTGATTTTTTTTCATTAACCCCTGTTATGCACTATCGAGTATGATGGCAGCCCTAGCTAAAAAAACAAAACAAAACAAAAAAACAGAAAGGTAGTGAAGATGATGAAGCAGTGTGTTAGTTGTGTTAGCAATAGAAGCAAAGTTTGTACATTTATAAACAGAACCAAAGTAGGAAACATACTTCTAGCCTGACTGGGTGAGTTCTAAAGGGAAGCCACTTTTATATTGATATTTGAATGATCTGTCTCCATCTTCATACCAATACAATGAGCAGCAGCTCAGAACATTTAGAAATTGAGTTACTATGGTGAATGCAAGAATAGCGTCCACTCCTATATTTTAAAATTACTTTATCAGCTGTAAAATACAGAGAAAGCAAGGCAGAGAGACTACACAGTTTCAAGACATACAGTAGGTGAGTTTTCACACAGTCAGGGTAGTGCATCATCTAAGTAATATGTGGAAGTTAAATATATCAAGGAAGGATAACGACACAAATGCCACATAAACCACGATGATAATAATAATACCTGACATCACAGCCCTCTCATCAAGTTCCTGTTTAACAACGCTTTATAAAGTGAAATTCAACAATCTGATGATCAGTCAGGTGCATATGAAGTTGTTCTTCTTTGCCCTCTCTCAGAACCTTAACCAGTGCCAGAGGTAAGCCAGCCACAGAAATTAATGAGTAAATATACTTGTGTAAATCCAATTAAAACTATAAATAACTCCACGTCTACAGCATTGTCTAGTAGCAGTGATAACTATGTGTAGATAGATATTTGACAGTGGTATTGTATGCTCAGTTTCAGCCAGAATGATCCTTTGTGGATGTGTGCTGCTGGTGTTTGGAACTGTTTTGGTCCAAGCCACGCACAACCCAGCTCTGGATACAGCATGGGAGGACTGGAAGTCAACCCACCAGAAAGAGTACTTAGGTTTGGTAAGTTTAATTACTGACTGTGGTATTTTAATTCTGTCTCTCCATGTCATGTTTACTTGATGTCAATTTTTTTAATGAAATTATTTTTTTAAGCTGTGATCGTGACATAATAAAAAAAACTCTTACACTAAAATTAGCATTTGCCATATTACGATACACAATAAAATCCTGCACTGTTCTGTGCATTGTTCTCAGGCTGCCTGTGTTTGTGTTTGTTGCAGGATGAGGAGGCCATTCGCAGGACCATCTGGGAGAAGAACATGCAGATGATTGAGGCCCACAACCAGGAGTATGAGCTGGGGATCCACACGTACGAGCTGGGCATGAACCACCTGGGGGACATGGTAAGGACGTAGGGTACAAACATACAACAGGAAGTCAAAAACATCTACTGCATGGTGCATTTTAACTGTCCACTCTCACCTCCGTAGACAAAAGAAGAGGTTGTGGAGAAGATGATGGGCTTCAGACCAGACATGCATGAAGAGCTCAATGACACTTTTGTTCCTGAATCTGGACCGGTTCCTTCCTCTATTGACCATCGTAAAGAAGGGCGTGTGACTCCTGTCAGGAATCAGGTATTGTGACACATACCATATCGCCCTTTTCTCCATAAACTTGGTCACATGCTGATGTCAATTGCTGTGGTAGTACAATATATTCACAATATCCTGTCTAGTGGTAACATAGTATTCAGCACACACGACTGAAATGAATTTAATTCTTGTATTAAAAGCTCTATTTATTTTAAGGTGCTTTGTTTTTCTTTGTGTCTCAGGGCTCCTGTGGGTCCTGCTGGGCCTTCAGTGCTGTTGGAGCTCTGGAGGGTCAGCTGAAGAAGAAAGGGAAGAAACTGATCGATCTGAGCCCCCAGAACCTGGTGGACTGTGTGGGGCAGGACACTGGTTGCCAGGGTGGCTTTATGATCTACGCGTTTGACTATGTTCGCAGGACTGGAGGCATAGCGTTTGAGAAAGCTTATCCCTACACAGGCAGGGTAGGTTCCCCATTTTGACCAGAAATGATGATACTATTACTGTAATGTAAATGTTTCACCAAAGTTATTAAACTTAGAAAAACTGAAATATATTAGAATGTGTTGAGTGAGTGATGTAACTTACTTCACTTTTTTTTACTCCTGCCCCCCAGAACGAACGATGTGTTTACCAGAGAAATATGAGGGCATTATCATGCAACGGGTTTAAGAAAATTAGGCATGGAAGTGAGCGTGATTTGACTGCAGCTGTGGCACAGGTTGGCCCCATTGCTGTGGCTGTTGATGCAAGTCGGTCTTCGTTTCATTTCTACAAACGGGGTAAGCCAGCACTGCAGTGATCTCTCTCTCTCTCTTGTCTCTCTCTCATGTCTCTCTCTCTCGCTCTCTGTCTCTCTCTTTCTCTTTGTCTCTCTCTCTCGTTTTGGTCTGAACAGCACCACTTTAGTGCTAAGCTGTCACACTTGACTTGTTTTGTTTTATAAGTTCATTGACTGTGTAACTCAGTCTGCATACCTAAAGGATGTGTCTCAACGCACGATTTTGAGTCTAGAAGTATAGAAACAAATAAATGGCTTTCACTCTTTTGTAAAGTGACTGAAATTATTTTTTTGTATTTTTCAAGCTGACAACCTGAATTTTTGTTTAGTTTTTTTTTAAACAAACATCAACCTGTCATGTAACATGTAATTCTGTCCTCCTCTAAACGTGTTTGTCAGGTGTGTACTCTGAACCAGCCTGCAATCCAAAGAAGTTGGGCCATGCAGTCCTTGCAGTGGGTTATGACCAGAAAAGTTGGATTGTGAAGAACAGGTAGGCTTTTAGGTGTCACAACAACTGCGAGCAGCTTGTGATGATGAGTTCCAGGTGGACCAGACTGCAGATTAATCTGTAGATCCAGGTCACACTTGAAACATTCTTAACATAAGTTGTGTTCAAAGTAAGCTTTGGTTGTATGTCATTACAAGTCACTTCAAATAAAAGCACCTGCTAGGTGTAATGTATTGCAATGTCTGTTTTGCAGCTGGGGAAGGAGGTGGGGAAATCAGGGCTACATCTACATTCGTAAGGGGAAAAACATGTGTGGCATCGCCAACATGGCCAGCTACCCACTTGTGTGAAGATCCAGTCACATTACAAGAGGAGCAGCTCTAGCAATTAAAGGAATTTAAAGATGCCAATAAATGCACATTTGTAATACTAATGGTATAAAAAATAAATGCTTTTCGCTTCTTGCATATTGTCTTAAGTGTATTTCATGCCTTTTTAATCAGGGCTACTATTCGGCATTTTGATGCTTATTAACAAAATGACTTTAAGGCAATCACCCACATCCTCTAAAATACCAAGAAAAGTCTGTCCTTTTTATCATTTACTAAATGAAACTGCGTTGTGTCCACTGATTGTAGAGGTCAGGAGGTCATGCTAAAGCTTGGGGAATAACTGAATAGATGAGATGCTGAAATCACATCTGAAGCAGAAGAGGTCAGGAGACATAGACATGGGTGAGCACAGACGTAATGGGTGGTGTGGGGGTCACAGGCATGTATAACATGCTATGCTACTTGGATGCATTGCAAAGTTGTATCAAAAATAATCACAAGCAACGCTACAATTGTGTCGCCAAATGTGACAACATTTATTACCTTACAGCACAACCACACAGCTAACAAACAATGCAACACATGTCAAATAAATCTCTGCTGCCCCATGCGTAAATAAATAAGTTAATTCATTAATACAGAGCTCAGCAGGGATGTAAACTAGACTTACAAAAATATGAAATGGATAGACCACTCTAAAACAACTGCCTAAGGCCTAAGCAAACAATCCGGGCCATTTTTTCCAAAACATTCTTAAAACTATATCACTTAAATTGTACCTTAACCTCTTTCTTACGTTACAACTTAAGTGATATGGTGAAACGAAGTGAAATTGGCAAAGAAGCGGTTCAGAGAGAAGGCAGCGATGCATCTGTGTGTGACAGTAGGAATGTGTGGTCTGAAGATGATAACAGACTACAGGCCATCTTTCACCATGGCTAATGTGGATACAACATTTGTGATCAGTGATTGTAACGCATTCTATGCGCGCTTCGAGGTACAGTAAGTAACGAACGCACCCATATTAACGAAACTATTGCTATAGGCGGCGATAACTATAGCGCCATTGACATACAGACCAGTGTTTGTCTTCCTGTATCTGTCTCTGAGCATGGTGTGAGGAGAGTCCTTAATAGCCTGGTAAACCAGCCCCTCGTACTTCATTTCATGTTGTACAGCTCTAGGGTCTGGAGTCGCTGCATTGAGAAACAGTTTCTTCCTGGGGATGTGGACTCTGCCTTTACCCGATTGCTAATGTCTGGTGGTCACGTATGCAATTAGCCTACTTACGAACTACAATTCAAATGTACAGTAGCACATAAAGTCAACGTCATGTCTCACAAACACTCCCTCTGTTCGCTGATTGGCTAGGAGTTGCTCGGTCCTATGGGTCCTCATACATGAATTTCAACGGCAGCGACACCAGCACACCAAATAAAATTAAGTACGAGGGGCTGGTTTACCAGGCTGCCCTTAAGGGAGTAAACATCAAAGGCAAAAGGCAGCTGGCCCAGATTCTGTTCTTTAGGTATCTTGCAGTTCACATCTCCGAAGATCTGTCATGCCATGGTCATCACACATCTCCACCATGGTGAAAAAGGCAAGACATCTGTACCATCTCAGAAGGCTAAGAAAGTTCGAAATCCATTCTGTGCTGCAAGGGACCTTATATCATCAAAGACATACATCACCCCAGTCAGAGTATTTTTCAAAGGCTGCCCTCTGTAAAGTGGTTATGTTCTCTTAACACCAAAACTGAGAGAGTAAATACTACATATTTATTATGAATATTATTATTTTTTATTAGTTTGTTTTATTAATTATTAGAGTTTATTTTATTGCTCAGAAGGGAGTACTTGTCACAATCTACATTTCACTGCTACTTGTACCTGTACAAATATGTGTCACGGAACGTGGACAGACAGACAGATGAACCCAATAGCGTAACTTCAACAATAGTTTATTAAGGGTTGGGGGAATAGGGACAAAGTCAATAGCTCCGGAGAGCCGGTAGGTATCCACCAAGGCGCGGTGAAACACCCAGGCAGACGGGCGGTCAAAACCCACTCCCGGAAGCGGGCGAAGAGTCGTGGGCAGGCGATGGTCGAAACCAGGGGCAGAAGAGCAGAGCGGAGTCGAGGGCAGGCGGAGGTCGAAACCAGGAGCAGGTGAGTCAGCCGGACAGGAGTCGTTACCAGGGCAGTAGAGCAGAGCCGAGTCGAGGGCAGGCGGAGGTCGAGACCAGGAGCAGGTGAGTCAGCCGGACAGGAGTCGTTACCAGGGCAGTAGAGCAGAGCCGAGTCGAGGGCAGGCGGAGGTCGAGACCAGGGGCAGGAGAGTAGAGCAGAGTCAGGAACAGGCGGAGATCGATGCCGGGGAGCAGAAGAGCCAGGGAGAGCCAGGGACGGACCGGGGTCGAAACCAAGGGCTGGAGAGTCAGGCGGAGTCAGGCAGGCAGGAGTCGGCACCGGAGGACTGGAGATACTGACAGACAGACAGGGGAAAACACAGGCGGAAAACGAGCAACACCGGGAAGTACACAGCCAAAACAGACGCAGAGAAGTCAGGAGTCAAAAAGCTTGCCGAGGGAATACACCGTGGTTCGCAGACGGACTGACAAGGAGGGAGTGAGAGAGGCGAGTATAAGTAGTGGAAACCCCGGGAAACTAAACGAGCGTGAACGAGGAGGGCAGGTGAGTAGAATGATTGAATAACTCGTGATGATCACAAACCAGGAAATGCAGGTGAGACGGATGATTACCGTAATCGTGAAACGAGGGGAGCGAGTGATAGAGATAATCTAATGAGTGTCTAAACAAGGGAGTACAGGTGCCGTGAACTAGCAGATAACCCGGGGAGTGAACCTAATTGACTAACAGGTGAGAAACAGTGACAAGGAAACATGAATATATCCAACGCCCAGCGTAACACCGTGACAATATGCATGTGTGAAATAAATGTCTTGGCTGATTGATTCTTGATTGATTGATATTGTGCTAAGACTGCTTTGGAAAAACATGCCTGGATTGTTGAACATTCTCAGCACTATATCACTTAACTTGTACCTTAACCTCTGTCCTAAGGAAACAGTGGGCTACCCTAAACAGATTCAGGCTGGTCAGGGCCCTTGCCTGGTTAGCCTCCCCATATGCAAATGACATAGATGAATTATACAAACAAATTTTATACATTTTATCTGAAACTTGCAAACAAAATATATGACAGTGAACCACATAGAAGATTCTTAGTACATTTCTACAAAGGGATACTAATGTAATTTGTATTACTTATATAAAACGTACAAGTCTTACACTTTTGTTGTTTGAGAAATGTGTGAAAGTGGCCATAATCATGAGTAAGTCATATATGAGGCAGTGAACATTCTTCTAAGGCTTTTCTATTTATTTTTCACCTGGGTCAATTGGTGGCAGAGCAGGCCCAGCCCACTGTGTGCCTGTGGAGGGGAGCAGGCCATGGAACACATTACTGAAGCCTGCCCTCTCCAAAGACTACATGGAGCTCTGGTCACTCTTCACACTGCAGATCAAGAGGCTACTGCCTGGTTTGAGGACTTTGTGTTCACTGAATAATAAAACCCCTGTCTTAAGGTGAAGGCACAACTTATGACAGCAGTGGTCTCGTGGTTAGGTAGTTGGTCTTTGGATTGGAGAGTCACAGATTGGACTCCCACCCTACCCATGGCTGAAATGCCCTTGAGCAAGCCATCTAACCCCACACTGCTCCAGGGACTGTAACTGAAACCGTGTAAATAACTCTAAGTCACTCTGGATAAGAGCGCCAGCTAAGTTTAATGTAAAAAATTAAAAATTCTGACACGATCATAATTTAAATATAACTTCTGTATGTCATCCTTTGGTAAGTGTGGTCTGATTTTATTTTTTTGCTGAGTCCAGCTTAGACCTACATGCAGCAGCTGTTCCTCTTTCAAGTGAAAAAATGGCATGAAGTTGCACCCTGGCATGAAGTTGGACCATTATGTGTGTATGCCTATATATTTTTGTAAATGTAAATTTGTGCAGTGGCTTGAGATGTAGTAAGCTCCTTTTTGCATTTTTTTTTGTAGCCTAGCTACTGCCACATTTGTTGTGCCTGGTCCCTGGACTGGCCTGACACCAGTTTAGCATGGCCTCACATATGATTCTGTTATGAGATATTGAGATGTGAGTCTGTGGTATGTGAAACATTTAAGCCTCCTGTTCTCACGAAATAACATTAAAAGCTGTCAAAGTATACAGGAAACCAGCTGCACAGAAGCTGCATAGTTTCAAAGGAACGGGTGTGTTTTCACACAGTTAAAACAGTGCATCATTACGTAATATGTGGTGGTCGAACATGCCAAGGAAGGAAAACCACCGAAAAACACACACACACACACACACAAACACACACACACACACACACACACACACACACACACACACACACACGCGCACACGCACGCGCACACACACACACACACACACACACACACACACACACACACACACACACACACACACACACACACACACACACACACACACACACACACACACTTTTTATGCCTAGTCCCTGGCCTGGCTGGGCCTTCACACATGATTGTTTTATGAGATATTGAGATGGTATGTGAAACATGCCAGGCTCTTGTTCTCATGAAATAAAATAAAATGAAATTAAAGCAATAGTGCAATAGAGCAATTAGAGCAATAGTGATGGACTTACGACACTATTGTTTCCCAAATGCATCGTTCATACTACACAACTAAAAACGTTTATAACTACGTTAGTCTGATGCATTGTTCAATAGGTGTTTCCCAATAGCAGGTGCAGATATTTCCCAGTAGCAAAGTCTGGACAATCTGTTGGAAGTTGCACAATTAAGTTGTGTCATTCAAATGATTAGTTTGGACTTGTCGTTCGACCATTGCGTATGTTCACATGACGACTTGCCTTCACCTTTGGCCTTCTTGCGGTGGATTAGACACCGTCAAATGCATCACTGCCACCCACTGTATGAATGTTCTTACTTTAATTCACTATATTTTCATACCAGATCATGTAATCAGAAGGTAGAAAATACAGCCCACAACACACAAACAGCTGTTGCAAAATGTTGCTTGATCTTCAAAGTCATTTACATCAGTAATCTTAATGATCATTTTTTTTTAATTCTGTGATGTATGATCACGGATCACGATTCCACAATCAAGGTTTTTCATATATCATGACACTTTAATACATATAGTATGGCTCCATGTAGTATACATATAATACACAGAAATATGACACAAACTAACATTCAGTCGTTGCTTTTAATGACTAAGGGACATGATTGTGTTGATAAAGATATCCCAAAGTAGGTAAAGATGTCATACTTTCATTCAGCTTAACTGAAATGAAAGTACATTTCTGTTGTTTCTGTCATTATGTTGTTCTGTCATTACTATTGTTATCCGCAAGACCCTCTCTCAAAGATGGTAGATACACGAAGATTTGTCATGACGACCCACTTCCTGGAACCATGATTGCAGTGCATAAAGGGGGATTAGTGCCCCCCCTCATGCGAGGACCAACCACAAGGCCACGAGGCATAGAGACCCAAAATAATTCCAAGTACACCCAAATTGTTCCAAGTACACAATGCACATATAGTAAGATATGTGCTTGAGTTTGTATCTGTGTTTGTGATAAGAGGGTCTGGCCGTGCTGCCATTGACATTGCTGTATTGGGTACCAGCCAATCAGGAGTGTTCATGGGCGATGACGTTCACTTTGTGTGCTATATTTAAATTGTAGTGCATAGGCAGGCTAATTGCATACATGACGACCAGACGTTAGCGATTGGGAAAAGGCAGAGCCACTTGTTTTAAAGTTTAGCAGAGTCCAGACCTCCAGGAAGAAATCATTTCTCAATACAGCACTGCCAGACCCTCTGTACAAAATGAAATGAAATACGAGGTTGCTGGTTTACCAGGCTAAGACAGAGGGTGCATGGTCAGTTACCCCCAAACAGCCAACTGAAGTGAATTGCCTAGCAACGAAAGCAACCTACCACAGCAGTTGTATGTACTGTATACAGATACGCCTTAGGGAAAAGGGGGAAAACACAGAATTAGACATACCCACCAGGCCATCATGATGCCACTCTCTCCCCTCTCCACCCTCAACCCCACCCACCGGGCTGATAAGAAGCTAGGAATCTGCCCGAGAACAGTACTCCCCAAAGAACACTTGGTCTCAGACCCCCCCCCATATGTCTGCCATATTCTTTGCACTATATGCCTTTTGGCACCATTTGTGCACCATTTAGCATACTTTATTCATATTTAACTAATTTAATGATTTGAGGTTACTGTAGTGGTCAGGCAAAATGTTACTGTTACTTTTTATGATAATGCTACATATTACACTCAGGATAGATAAGAACACAAATACCTTACAGTACTCCATATTGTCTTGTCTTTAACTTTAATGTTTAATGTTTAATGTCATATCTTGTCTACTCATGAGATAGTAAGAAACGTAATTTTGATTCTTTGCATGTCTAACATGTGAAGAATTGACAATAAAGCTGACTTGACTTGACTTGACTTGAGAACAGGTCTTCTACAAGCAGATAGAGGAGGTTAAGCATAAGAGTTTTACCAGAGCCATCACACATTGCCTGCTAGTGCTCGGGGAGTTATGAAACTTTTGTCACCTCCTTAGCCACAAAAATCACACAAACACTTATGTTGCCTGGCAAAGCAACACGCTTTAGCTGTTGAAATTCACTGTAATTTCACAACTGTGCAAAAATAACAACAAAAAAACAGGGAACAAACAGCATCAGATAACAGACCAGAAAGAATCTCACGCCATCAAATGAGGAGGTGCTTACAAAAAACACACAGTACTTGTGCATGTAGGAAGAGCACCTTAGGGAGAAACTATAGCTATTACACCTACCCCTACACCATCTATAACCAAGTAAATAGTTCAGGCTGTTAGTCCCTACTCCCAGGTGTAACGCGCACAACTGGCCGCTGACTACAGCTATTCACGCAACCTCATGTGAGCTGTACAGGACAGAGCAGCTGAGAGGATGGCCAACTGGAGCCGTACAGACAGATGCTCAACAAGGGTTAACCTGAACCAGCCGGCTACCGTTACAGTGACTGGGGCTGCTGGGGCCGTTTACATGATCCACTCAGCAGCACCTACCTATCGCTTTCCCCCATGGCTTTCACCATGCCAACAACATGCATCTCATCCAGGACCACTGGCAAGCATTTGCAGTTTCCTCCAACATTTCCTTAACAATTAAAATAAATAAATAAAAAATACAAGGCACATGTGGGGAGAGCACCCATTGTACCACACTTCAGGCTTTCCTAACTACAGCCATTACAATTATCCATACACTATGTGGGACACATCCTCAGCAGTGTACCTCAGGATCAACGGGTGTTTCTGGCCTTTACTCACTGTACACCCTTCCCTGAGGCGGCACCACTAAAAGTGATCAATCCTTTAGCGTGTGTCTACAGTTTAGCTACCTGCTACCCAAATTTCCAAAATGTACTTCCACAATTCACTTACAACCACAGTTTACTTCCAAAATTTACTACTTACTGCTCATTACCAACTGTTTGCACGACTTCCAAAGTTTTACTTACAAAATTAACTACAACCACGATTTGCTTCCAAAATGACCTGCTTACTTACTAATTAGGACTTGTTATCGAATATTTGCACTTTACCACCATTTTACCACAGATACTATCACTTTGCAGTCACTAACGCATATGCCATTACACAAACGACCCTGCCAATGCTAGTTCTAAAGACAATTCTACTAGTGATGGCAGTCTGAGACAGAAGCGCCGGAACGTGCTTCAAACCATTAACTACACCAACCATAAAACCACTGCTCCGAAGGTTGCTTTGGTACGGAAAAAAACACGTGACATATTACGCATGAAACAGCTACTGGTTCATCCGCTGAAAGAATCACCTGCGTGTTTCGCAGTGCCACACGAACCAATCCGGTTGTCATCAGTGCCCTCAGAAAGGGTGTTCTCCAAATGTGGAGAAATTGTGAGAAAAAATAGAAACAGGCCCAGTCCAAAAAGCGTGGAAAGAATAATGTTTTTGAATAAGAATCTTTGAGTGTTCCCCAGTTACACAAGCAACCAAAGTGTCCCATAGTTTCCCTTCACACCCTAATACCCAAGTTCAAGCACATCCTTTCCCTAAGCACCCCCGATTACACAATGCAAAGATAAATTAATCTTTATTTGTAAAAATATCACAAACTTCGTATACAGGTGTGTGTGTGTGTGTGTGTGGTGTGTGTGTTTTGGTACGTTCACACTAGAATAGACGTGTTTCCTCTACACTAGTTCGCCTCCTGCCACTATGAAGCTGGGCCAATTTAGTTGCAACTTTGGCTTTTCACCAGGAGAGGTCACTGTTACTGAAGCTTCACGTAATGAACCTATTTTTGAAGCAATGTGCCTAAGTGGTTCAGTGCTTCACCAAAACTTCATTTGCCCATCACTAAATTCTACCCACTGACTTAACATTAAATGTATACACCTCTTGAATCTAATGGTCCTCAGATCCAATTACTAGTCCTAGCTGCTTCCTCTGACATCTCCCTAACTGTTTTACGTAGATTCTTACCACCAACCCCAAGCTCCCCTAGCAATGAAATGACTGACCTCCCTACAAACCCTCTACAACCCACTTCTACTGGAAATACTCTTACCCTCCATCCTTTCTGCTCTGCTTCCAATCTCAACTCTTCATACTTAAGCTTTTTCCTTTCATATGCTTCCTCTAGGAAGCTTTCCCATGGGACAGTAAGTTCAATAAAATACACCACCTGTTGGCTGGTCGACCAATAGACTATGTCTGGCCTCAAGTTAGTGGTAACTATTTTTTGAGGGACCACCAACTTTCCACCCACATCTACAAGCATCTGCCAATCCTTTGCTTCCTGTGTAGTACTCCTTGACTTTGCGGCTCTCTTACTTTTCTCACCCTCCCGCACAAACTGGATACCTTTTTTATGACTACCTTCTGCATTTACCTGCTGCCTCCTACTCTCAATTCCTGCTGCTAAGCATTTTTATACTTGGTTGTGACGCCACGTATAGCGACCCTGTGCCAAGCTAACTTTACAGCCAGATAGTATATGTCTCAATGTGGCTACACCTGAACAGAGTGTGCATGACGGATCCCCATCTGTCCAGATTCTCAGGTTATCTGGCGATGGGAGCACGTCGTACGTCGCTCCCAATAAAAACTTTAGCCTGTTAGACTCCATACTCCACAAATCCCTCCAAATAACCTGTTTTCTCTCTACTCCCTTCCAATTCAACCACTGGCCCTGCTTTGCTAGTGACACAGCTTTTACCTGTCTACTAGCTTCTTCTTGCCTGCGTATCTGCTCTACAACCAATCTCCTTTTCTCCTTCTGATCTGCCTTTCTCCACATTGGCTTCTCTAATGTACGCCCCAAGCCTCCCCGCC
This sequence comes from Coilia nasus, assembly GCA_027475355.1. Taxonomy (NCBI): domain Eukaryota; kingdom Metazoa; phylum Chordata; class Actinopteri; order Clupeiformes; family Engraulidae; genus Coilia; species Coilia nasus. Next base: position 12,570,942 of record CM050218.1, on the reverse strand, counting down.
CTGCCTACACTGCTTAGGCACCGTGGAACCCCTAACCACTTTTTAACGTATGAATTAACCCCCCTTTCTAGCTTCTCTACTTTTGATAATGGTACTTCATACACTGACATGGGCCACATTACTCTAGGGAACAGTCCAAATTGCATGCACCACAATTTCAGCTTTCCTGGTAGCCCTGACCTGTCAGTTTTTTCCAATCCCTCCACCACGTCTTTTCTAAGCTGCTCTACCTGCTCATGATCACTCAGGTCTGCATTATACCACCTCCCCAGGCTTTTCACTGGTCTCACCCTGATGGATGGGATTTCCTCACCTTCCACCGTGAACTTCTGCTCTACCACTTTTCCCTTGGTGACTGAGATACTCCTTGACTTACTAGGCTTTATCCTCATCCTCGCCCACCTGAGATTTGTATTTATCCTTTCTAACAACCTTTTTGTACATGGCACCGTTGTTGTTAACAGAGTCATGTCATCCATGAAAGCTCTAATTGGCGGGAGACGCAATCCCTCCCGACGCCTTTCCCCTCCCACCACCCACTTAGAAGCTCTTATTACCATTTCCATTGCCATTGTAAAAGCAAGTGGTGAGATCGTATACCCCGCCATAATGCCTACTTCTAGCTTCTGCCAGTCTGATACAAACTCCCCTGTACCTATACAATCCTAAAACGGTCCTCAGCAGCCCTTGGCGCTAAGCAAGCGATGGTGCGCTCTTACGCAGTCTTTTTTTTTTTTTTTTTGCAAGCAACTTTTGCAGAAATGCAAAAATGCAGAAATGGACCTTCAGTAGTAAAGACTGCAACAGCTGACAAACCACAATGTAGCCTAAGAAGAAGCATGGCAGTCTTTTTTTGTCATACAGACAAGGTAGTCAAAATAGTTGAATAGCAACCATTTTTTTAACCAAACCAAGCTCTACAAGTATTTTCTAAATAACTGAAAGTGCTTGATTACTACTATTTCAATATAATGTCAGCTGCACAAAGTGTTTAAAAAAATACATTTTATGTATTTCAATTTGTGTACGCAATATAGACGTTTTGACAAAAAAAAGCCCAGTCTAAAATTCAGTCTGACGTCTGTTTTGTTTATTTCTTCACATGTTCCTATAAACCGTGTGAGAAGCTTGTTGTAATCACCTCTATATCATTTCTCAACATGTACTTGTCCAGGCCAAAGTCTGTGAAAACCGTACTGTAGCTGTAACTGTATTTTTCATGATAGGCCACACAAGCTAAGATTTGACATTTGATGCAGGATTCTCCTTCAACACACGAAAGTGTCTGTGTCACACTTTTGTGTTGCAAAATATAATGCTCCCCATGACCGCTCAGACTGTTCCTTTTATGGATGTAGTAGTGGTACTGGGAGTTTGGTCCTGCTGCGTCCAACACAGCTCTACAGTATATGTGAACTGCAATGCACAAATAAGGGCACTTCAGTTCAGTTTAATAGGTTTTACTCCACAGTGTTCATCTTTTTCATTACGTGAGACAGTCACATGTTTCATTATGTAAGACAGTCACATGTTTCATTATGTGAGACAGTCACATGTTTCATTACGTGAGACAGTCACATGTTTCATTACGTGAGACAGTCACATGTTTCATTACGTGAGACAGTCACATGTTTCATTATGTGAGACAGTAGCAGAGAGAAATGCCTTATTGACAGTAATGATTTAAGCACAGTAATACTGTTGCTTTCATCAACAACACAATGTTTTGTAAAATTCAATGAAATTGCCTTCACAATGTTTTTGTGCACTGTCAGCCATTTTTATGTAACTGTATATTGTATGAATTGAACTTGTATAGTAAATTATTACAACATAATTTTTATATTATTGCAGTAACATCAATTATGTCATGTTGTGAAAGCTTTTGTTTACATTTTGCCAATGTGGTATAAAAAAAAAAAAACTGCAAAAAACCACAGCTTTTGTCATTACTATTGATTTTAATTTATTTCTTAGGAGAATGTGTAAGGTTGCTAATAAAAGCATGGTAAATTTGTGTGTACTGTTTCTTCAAGTGGTACAATGAAAAAAAAACAGGTATCAGGGGAAGAGTTTGAAAAAGTCTGTTTAGATAGGCATCACAAAGCTCGCATGAGGCGTGAGGCTGATTAACCAGGCACAGACATCACACCTCAACAAGTCTTTATCTGGATCGTGTTTCTTTAGAGGTGACTATATAAAAGCACTTTTATAGATCTAATATCCACGCAAAGCACATGCTACCTGTACTGGGTGTCAGGACTGGCAAATGAAGTAAGGCTGTTATATATTATATTATATTATATTATATTATATTATATTATATTACATTACATTACATTACATTACATTACATTACATTACATTACATTACATTACATTACATTATATTATATTATATTTTTTCAAGCAGCATTGAAATGTTGTAAGTTAAAAGTAGTCTTACTTATCTAAACTGGTCTAAAAAACCCTTGAGCATGCGTAATATGTTATTATTATTATTTGTCAATTACAAAGTCTTTAAAGCTGTTTTTGAATAAACACAAAATGGCATTAAGAGTTGATATGCTATGTTGTGTACCCAGAATGCTCTTTCGTGGATGTGTGCTGCTGGTGTTTGGATCTGTTTTGGTCCAAGCCACGCACAACCCAGCTCTGGACACAGCATGGGAGGACTGGAAGTCAACCCACCAGAAACAGTACTTGGGTTTGGTAAGTTTAGTCTACCTTCACAGTGTTAAATGCACTTTTGTTTTATAACTTTAACAAATGTTTTTGTCCTGTTGACCATTAGTATGATATTGTATGATACTTACATTATTATGGTATTGGCATTAGTATAGCATTGACAAAAAAAGTCAGTTAATACCATACTAATTTTCATCTTTTAATCTAAGTATATCTTATTATGTTAGATTATGTTATTTTATATGGGCATCATATACTTTTTGCAGTAAGAGGTAATACACAGTTTAGGGTTCTTCTCAGAATTGAACAGCTCCTCAAATAGGAATGCCAATTATCAAACTAAACCAGCCTGTAATTTCTCAATGATCTTTATATACTAAATGAGACTAAAATGAGCCCTACAGCTGCATAATCTCTAGATAAATAAATACAACTACTAAACACAACAACTATTCTAATTGTCACTCTATAGTATAGAGTATTTAGGTCTATAGATAGTATATTTATGGAATCTATACCTCCACTGATATATTGCCACGCTATATGTCCACCTAGTGGCCCTGCATATATTCTACATTACACTTAGCTGACACTCCTATCCAGAGCAGCTTACAGTTATTTAGGTACAGTCCCTGGAGCAATGCGGGGTTAGGTACATGTACCTTGCTCAACGACACTTCAGCCATTGATAGCTACATGCATGCACAGACCTTTGTCCTACTGGCATGGGATTTGAATCGGTGACTCTCCTATCCCAAGAACATCTCCCTAACCATTAGGCTACGGCTGCCACGATTCTGGCATATTTCTGATATATGTTGCTTCCTCAAACAAAGTTTTAATAATTTCATCATACATTTCATTCATTTGTCTACAAGGACAAGTTAATATTATTGAGAGGAAATTACTAACCTCACACCTCACATCTTCCAACCTGCAGCGCTCATTCCCACACATACCTATACATACACAATTTCTGAAAGCTTCCCAGAAACAAAGTACAGACTTGCCAAGATTTTTATTGACTTTCTTAAAACTGACCTCATACTATAACAACAGCAAGTGTTCCTTTCATATGAAAATATATGATAATATACATGTTATGTATAGGTTATATAAGGAAACAGCCTACAGTCTCTCTTGTAATATTTCACAAATATGCCAAATATTCCACATTCTAGCAAAAACTACCTGGAATAAAAGTCCCCCCAGTATAACTGTTAAATACTAATAGTATTTATTATTGTGTATATTTCTAATAAAATCCAGCACTGTTCTGTGCATTGTTCTCAGGCTGCCTGTGTTTGTGTTTGTTGCAGGATGAGGAGGCCATCCGCAGGACCATCTGGGAGAACAACATGCAGATGATTGAGGCCCACAACCAGGAGTATGAGCTGGGGATCCACACGTACGAGCTGGGCATGAACCACCTGGGGGACATGGTAAGGACGTACAGTAGGGTACAAACATACAGGAGGATATACATACAATTGTGCAATTGTGCAAAACATTGTGCATCTGTGGTGATTAATGGAATCATCTCCTCAGACAAAAGAAGAGGTTGTGGAGAACATGCCGGGCTTTAGACCAGATATGCACGTGCACCTCAACAACACCTTTGTTCCTGAATCTGGACCAGTGCCCCCCAGCCTTGATTACCGTAAAAAGGGCTATGTCACTTCCGTGAAAAATCAAGTAAGAGTTGTATGGGTGGTGGGTGCTTGCAACATAAACACACAACCAACCTGGTTACATATGTGCTAGGTGAACAGGCTGCCAGATCTTTTCAACAAGCAAAGATTCCCACTGAAGCAAACATCAGAAAACATGAACAACAGAGCACTACTACCAGAATATGGACAATTCACGTGTTTTATGTTTTCTGTCTCAGAGATCTTGTCGATCATGTGGCTGGGCCTTCAGTGCTGCTGGAGCTCTGGAGGGTCGGCTGAAGAAGAAAGGGAAGAAACTGGTGGATCTGAGCCCCCAGAACCTTCTGGACTGTGTAAAGAAAACCTCGATTGGGTCTGACTTCAACGTAATCTATGCCTTTATGTATGTCCGTGACAATGGCATAGCCTCTGAGAAAGTCTACCCCTACAATGGAAAAGTAAGCACCGCATTCTAATTAATGTTAATTATTCACACTGATTGTGATCACTGAGTTGTAATGATAGGTGAATTCTGTCTAACTCACTCTCTTTCTGTGTCTGTGTCTGTCTCTTTCTCTTTCTCTAGAGAGAGAGAGAGAGAAGAGAGAGAGAGAGAGAGAGAGAGAGAGAGAGAGAGAGAAAGACAGGGAGCACAGCTAGGATACTATACGATGAGAAAGTTTGATGAGAAAGTGTACATGTTGTAGTGGGAAATAGTGTTTAATGCCATCGGTTAGGATGTCTTGTTGTTATCCTGTTAAGTTGATGCCTCTGTGATATTGGTCTTATAGCTGGATGATATACATCACTAACCTTTTAAGAAAAAATTGAATAGTCTCTGAAAACACATGGTAATGACTACATTGTAATGGAAACAATATGTTCTGATAATATTAGAAAATGATGATAATATGATAAAATGAAAAACTCTTGTGAACAATAATAATTATGAAAGTGCCCTGTCCTTTGATTATAAGCCCCTTTTTCGACATTTCTTATATTCATCTGTCCAGGAAGATGCAAGATGTATTTACCATAACTGTATGAAGGTAGCCAAGTGCAAAGACTTCGAGGCCATTCGTCCTGGGCAGGAGAGCAGCTTAACCAACGCGTTGGTTCACGTTGGCCCCATTTCTGTGGGGTTTGATGCAAGTCAGCCTACGTTTCATTTTTACAAAAAAGGTGAGACGTAGGAGTGATTTATATTTATTCACTGACTTATCTGTGTCTCTCTAAAGCTTCTGGAAATCTCTTTTTAGCGCACTGCCAAAGCAGGTGTCTGAACATTCTAAGCAATTCAACATATATCACTCTTGTAATGTTAGACTTGTGGTGTGTTTTTTGTGTATGTGTGTGTGTAGGCATGTGTACACATATGCGTGTGTGCGTGTCTGTGTGTGTGTGTGTGAGAGAGAGAGAGAGAGAGAGAGAGAGAGAGAGAGAGAGAGAGAGAGAGAGAGAGAGAGAGAGAGAGAGGAACAAAGAGAAGATGTGTGTTCATGAGTTCATATCTCCAGGTCCACTAATTTTACAAAGGTGATTAAAAACACAGAAAAATACACATGAAACACGCATTTGCTTTGATGAGTGAAACACTTGAAATGATTGTCACATATTTAATAGGAGTACTGTTTCCTAAACAAAATATACTGAAATTGTTCCCACTATTAAATATTTTCCAGGTGTATATTCTGATTACTACTGCCAGCCTGACCAGTTTAACCATGCTCTCCTCATAGTGGGTTACACCTGTCATGCTTGGATTGTGAAAAACAGGTGAGTTCATACAGTAGTTCAGCAGCTTGTACTGATTTGACTTGTACTGATCCAATGGACTTCAGCTTGTGCTGAATTGTGCTGAATTGACTAGTACTGATACAGTGGACACTGAAACCTGTACTAAATTACACAGTAGTGTATAATATATTTTCTTTATGTGTTTGTCGTAACGCTTGTTTTTTTTTTGTGGATATCAATGTTTGGGCTTCATAGAGGAAGTCATCCATCTGTTCAGTAGAGGCATTTGTTTTGGCTAAATGGTATGTCTTTGGGCCATTTGGGTTTTACCTGTATCTTGGTTTATTAACAAGTGTGTTGTATTTCTGCAGCTGGAGCGAGAGCTGGGGTGATGGTGGCTACATTTACATTAAGAAGGGTAGAAATGTGTGTGGCATTGCCAATGCGGCCAGCTATCCTGTGTGAAGATTCTTTCACAGAGGAAAATCTACAGTGATTTCCTTATATGTTTTATAACACCTGCTATGTTTAAATTATTTGTATAGCTTCTCTTCATTAAAACAAATATTTTTTTCTTGCAACTGAGACTGAAATGAAAGGCTAACTTTTGATGACCTCCATCAATTTTAGCATTTTATTTGTTTAGCTCATCTCCTTTGAAGAAAAGAAATGCTTTGCTTTTCTTACATCATTGTCTCATGTCTTTCTCGGTTCTTTCTCACCATTAACAGCCATAAACTCAGGACCCACTGACCTTAAAAGTCTTCTATTCCAGTCATACATCTGCATATGTTGTGGTTCAGGTGTTCCATTGACCATGCCAGTCACAGAGTAACACTGCTATGGAAAACTTAGCTTCTAAAAATATATAACAGCTGCAAAATTATTTACGACGCTCTGAAAATGCAAAAATAATTTGTGATTTATGTACCTCAATATTTTTTAGTGGTTAATACAAACCATGTTACAAACATATGTAAACTTGTGGTTATGTTGCATTTATGTTGTTCTTGTTTTTTGTTGTTTGGTTGTGAAGCCTCGGTGATGACTCATGGTGTTTTCTGGGGTATCTCAGTGTTAATCTTTTCACTTCCTTGTTTTAGCTAAAACACATAGCAGTGGAGCAATTGAAGTGTTACATTCTGCTCATCACATGTTGCTTAAGGCATTGCTCATTATGAACTGAGCATGGCTCCCTTTGCAATACACTGCACCCATGTGCAGGAACATACCCTAACATTTTTCACTACAGTTCCACAGCTGCATGTCATCAACGGCATACACCAAGATCCACAGCCATCTATCATGAAACTTGGCTTGTCCATTTGAATCGGTTAGGTTTAGTCATCTGCTTGCGAAAGCTTCACTTAGCCAATTTTATATGAAGAATTATCTTCTCTTCTTTTTTTGTCAAAACAAGTTTATGAATTTCTAAAAGTGTGCTGTTTCTCGGTCTGTTTTTGTGGTGAATCCTGTTGTTAAACAGACAAAATCCTTGCTTGCTCATGATTAAACAAATTATTATGTAATAAGTTTACCTATTCCTCGTTCAAACGGGACTTGTAGAACTTGTTGTCTTATATAATACATGTTACTTCTGAAGTTGTTATGGTAATTAGCATAGCTAGATAATCTGAAAGCACACAGGCATAAAACCAAGTAAAACCAACTCATTTTCAACTTCTTTTGAGAGCTTACTACCAAGCACTCACTCTTTGATGCTTTACGGTACTGTACCCTCTGTTTTGCTCCTCACAAATAAATAAATACAAATAAATACAAGTAAATATCCTTGTATCCTTACTTATTAGCTGCTTTGGACCAAAGTGCCAGATGCATGTGATGTCCTAAAACAGTGATGGAACAGCAGACATTAGACTCTACTGTACATAAATGTATTACAGTGTGTAGGCCTAAAGTGGTGCATCTGCCTCCACATCTGTGCTGGACCAAAAGGAAAGTCAAAGAATAGAAACAAAGTCTGTGACACCAGTACCCTCCCACAAAAAATGTTTAATTATAACATTTCATGCATACGCCCTTCATCAGATGTAACATTCATTCAAACAAACACCCATGTATATACTGTACATCTCAGTGGATCATATGACCCCTGACTGGTGGTGTTAACTAGCATCAGTTCATTCCCAATCACAGTGATTTGGCACACTAAGTACAATACACAGCAGGGTACCTTTCCATGGTAAAACAGACATAGAACACAACAACAACAAGTTTGAAGACATGATAAGAAAACCTATATCTAAAGTATTCGTTGCACATAGCTCTCCAGGCCTTATATTGCATGTGTTACAATATTTCACTTCTCCCATTCATACCTACTGTATGTTAGCGCTTATTGATCTTAATATTGAAGTATGCATAATATAAAATATTAAATGTGTACCCTTTAAGAAAACCTTTTAGAACGCAAAAGTTACACAAAAAACACAAGGTTTATAAAAAACAGCCTCAATGTATAAATATACTATTTGCACAAAAACTTTCAAATAGCAACAGTTTTTATTGAGGTTATAAAAGTGACTGATTTACCACAGTGAATGCAAGGAAATCCTTCACCTACAGTAGCCTGCATGCCAATACTAACCCAATTTCCTCATCTGTAACATAAACTGTACTAAGGAGTACTAAGGATACGAGTTTTATTTGTCACATACATAGACATACTGGGTAGTAGGACATGCAGTGAAACTGTTGATTGTGAGTCTAGACTGTGCATGGGGAGTGGGGAGTAAATTGCGTAGAATGCATTTGGGGGGGATGACTACCATAAGGAGGGCAGAGGTAGAAAAAAGGTGAAGGGGGGTGGGATAAAGTGCATAAAGTGCAGTTATGGTTGGGAGGAAGGACTGGCTGTTGTGGCAGATGACGGGCTGTGTGGGGGGTGGCACTGCGTGTGCAGCTGACAGCGCTGAGGTGGGGTTGGACAATCGTGTGTGGAGAGGGCTGGGGAGCAAAGATATGTGCTGTGTGCGTGTGGGAGGGGGGCTTGAGCCGTGAGGGCTGTGACTTCTGTGCTGTGTGTGTGGGGGGGGGGGGGGGGTGGAGGGAGGTGGCATGAGGCGGGCAGCAAGACTATATACTGTGTGCTCTATGTGTGCGGGGGTGGGGGGGCTGTGAGTGAGGGGGGGCAGTGAGGGTGACGCAAGCTCCGTGTGTGGTGGGTGTATGAGTCAAGGTATATGTATATTTTCACAATTAAAAAAAACATTTATGCTTCTGCATAAACAAAGTGGTGCCTCACTGATACACATCAAGTTATATGTGGTAATCTGGACACTCCCAATCAAACAGCATTTCCCAAGATGGACCCTTTAAGAAAACGTTTTAAAAAGCAAAGGGTTCACAAAAAAACCAAAAGGTTTATAAAAAACAGCCTCAATATATAAATACACTATCTGCACAAAAACTTGCCTCACTGCCACAACAAGTTATATGTGGTAATCTGGACACTCTAATATCATCTGGTCATCTAATATCACAACTTTAATACGTAAGTTCCTTTTGTTGGGGCTATAAAAGGCAATATTCAATGACCATCTGGGCATCTGGAGGACCATCTGAAGACTTTCTTCATTGCCAATCCCCAGAGCCTGAACAGCGCCTCAGGTAAATCCACCATCGAAGAAGCTACAAAACTAAATGGGCAGATAGACTTCTGTATTATGATTCTGGTTATGGTGTTTAGCAGCTGCTTCTCTTCAAATCGACCTACAACACTAAAAAAAGAGGATATAAACAAAACCACTTGGATTTTTTTTTAATACAACACAAATAATTTAGAAGGAAGTGTAAACATACAATAACTTAGACTTACATGTGACTGTGTAGAGATGATACTTAAAAACAAGACATGTTCAACTGTATTTTAACTGTACTGCAGGCAATTGCTTCTGTTTCAGCCAGAATGATCCTTTGTGGATGTGCGCTGTTGGTGTTTGGATCTGTTTTGGTCCAAGCCACGGACAACCCAGCTCTGGATAAAGCATGGGAGGACTGGAAATCAACCCACCAGAGAAACTACTTAGGTTTGGTAAGTTTAATTTTTAAGTATAGAATGTTAGCATTGTCTACCCTTATGTTGTCTATTTGATGTAAGAAAGTTACAAGAGAACACAAGATACTTGTGCACTTAGGTAGAGTACTTTTTTGGGAGAAGAGACTCCCAAGAGAAGAGAAGTGTTTCTTGTGAATCTTATTCTAATCTACTACTGAAACAAGGAGGAATGTACAGACATATGAATGGATGCACAGACATTTCTCCAACATATTCTTTAACTTTGGTAGTTAAACAAGGGAGAATGACAAAAAATGCAGGGAGCAGGTCATAAGAGGCATTACAGGCGGCCATTGCCATTGTTCTCAGGCTGCCCGTGCCTTTGTGTTTGTTGCAGGATGAGGAGGCCATCCGCAGGACCATCTGGGAGAAGAACATGCAGATGATTGAGGCCCACAACCAGGAGTATGAGCTGGGGATCCACACATACGAGCTAGGCATGAACCACCTGGGGGACATGGTAAGGACGTACAGTAGGGTACAAACATACAACAGGAAGTCAAACACATCTACTGCATGGTGCATTTTAACTGTCCACTCTCACCTCCGTAGACAAAAGAAGAGGTTGTGGAGAAGATGATGGGCTTCAGACCAGACATGCATGTAGAGCTCAATGACACTTTTGTTCCTGAATCTGGACCGGTTCCTTCCTCTATTGACCATCGTAAATATGGGCGTGTGACTCCTGTCAGGAATCAGGTATTGTGACACATACCATATCACCCTTTTCTCCATAAACTTGGTCACATACTGTATATAAATAGCTGTGGTAGTACAGTATATTCACAATATCTTTGCTAGTGGTAAAAAAAACCCGTCAGCACATACAACTAAATTGAGGTTTTATTTTAATTTTAAGGTGCATTGTTTTCCTTTGTGTCTCAGGGCTCCTGTGGGTCCTGCTGGGCCTTCAGTGCTGTTGGAGCTCTGGAGGGTCAGATGAAGAAGAAAGGGAAGAAACTGATCAATCTGAGCCCCCAGAACCTGGTGGACTGTGTGGGGCAGGACACTGGTTGCCAGGGTGGCTACATGATCTACGCGTTTGACTATGTTCGCAGGGCTAGAGGCATAGCCTCTGAGAGAGCTTACTCCTACAGAGGCAGGGTAGGTTTAACCTGGTAAACCCGCCCCTCGTACTTCATTTCATTTTGTACAGAGGGTCTGGACCGGAATCTCTTGAGGGTCATTTAGGAAGTCCCAGCAAAGACTGATCCAATCAGCGAACAGAGGGTGTACGTTAGCCATGACGTTGACCTTGTGTGCTACATTTGAACTGTAGTACATAGATAGGCTAATTGCATATGTGACGACCAGGCGTTAGCAATTGGGTAAAGGCAGAGGCACTATTTTTAAACTTCAGCAGAGTCCACACCTTCAACAAATCGTTTCTGACGGCCTCTGTTCCAGACCCTCTGTACAAAATGAAATGAAGTACGAGGGGCTGGTTTACCAGGCTAGGGTAGGTTCCCCATTTTGACCAGAAATCATGATACTAGTACTGTGATATAAATGTCTCAACAAAGTTATTAAACTTACAAAAACTGCAATATATTACAATGTGGAGTAGTCTAAGTTACTTCACTCTTTTTACTCCTGCCCACCAGAACCAACGATGTGTTTACCAGAGAAATATGAGGGCATTCTCATGCAACGGGTTTAGAAAAATTAGGCGTGGAAGTGAGCGTGATTTGACTGCAGCTGTGGCACAGGTTGGCCCCATTGCTGTGGCTGTTGATGCAAGTCGGTCTTCGTTTCATTTCTACAAACGGGGTAAGCCAGCACTGCAGTGATCTCTCTCTCTCTCTCTCTTTTTCTCTCTCTCTCTCTCTCGTTTTGATCTGAACAGCACCACTTTACTATTAAGCTGCCAGACTGTTTTGTTTTATAAGTTCACTGACTGCGTAACTGAGTCTGTATACCTAAAGGACAAGTGTCTCAACACACGATTTTGAAGTTGATCAAATAAACCTGTCATGTAACATGTAATTCTATCCTCCTCTAAACGTGTTTGTCAGGTGTGTACTCTGAACCAGCCTGCAATCCAAAGAAGTTGGGCCATGCAGTCCTTGCAGTGGGTTATGACCGGAAAAGTTGGATTGTGAAGAACAGGTAGGCTTTTAGGTGTCACAACAACTGCGAGCAGCTTGTGATGATGAGTTCCAGGTGGACCAGACTGCAGATTAATCTGTAGATCCAGGTCACACTTGAAACATTCTTAACATAAGTTGTGTTCAAAGCAAGCTTTGATTGTATGCCATTACAAGTCACTTGAAATAAAAGCACCTGCTAGGTGTAATGTAATGCAATGTCTGTTTTGCAGCTGGGGAAAGAGGTGGGGAAATCAGGGCTACATCTACATTCGTAAGGGGAAAAACATGTGTGGCATCGCCAACATGGCCAGCTACCCACTTGTGTGAAGATCCAGTCACATTACAAGAGGAGCAGCTCTGGCAATTAAAGAAAGTTAAACATGCTAATGAATGCACATTTGTAATGCTAATGGTATAAAAAATAAATGCTTTTCACTTCTTGCATATTGTCTTCACTGTATTTCATGTCTTTTTAATCAGGGCTACTATTATGCATTTTGATGCTTATTAACATAGTGGTTAGGGAGTTGGTCTTGCAATCGCAAGGTTGCCGGTTCGAGTCCTGCCCTACCCATGGTTGAGATGCCTTTGAGCAAGGCATCTAATCCCACACTGCTCCAGGGACTGTAACTGAAACCCTGTAAATGTCTGTAAGTCGCTCTGGATAAGAGCTTCAGCTAAGTGTAATGTAATGTTAAAAACAGGCACGATTAAACGCATGAACGCACAGGGCAAAAAACGAAGAGCAGAAGACAAACATACAGTACCACAGAGCAAAAATCACAGAGCAGAGACAGACAATCCAACAACAGACAAAGAAATCAGATATATTGTTTAATCAATTGACTGCACTATAATAAATATTACAAATGTTTTAAGAATAAAAACAATAACAGGCTATGTAGCTTTTAAACCTGCCGACATGTTTATGTTGAGGAGTCTGATGGCCTGAGGAACATTGCTCTTTCTCAGTCTCTCAGTTTTGTCCATTAAGCTACATTTTTTTTGCCTGATTGCAGTAAACTGAACAGGCAGAGAGGGTAGGACAGTTTCAGACCCACATTTAGTGCATGGTTGCCCTCTTCAGGAGGAGGAGATCTTGGAGTAGATGGCAGCAGCGTGGAAAGCATATAATCCTCCTTTTCTCATAAAACGCCAATATGGGTAAATGCGTTCCAACACTTTAACACTGGTAGAGGGGGTGAGCTCACACATCATGCCAAAGGTGTCTAGCCTCCGTAACACGATAACATGAGGTGATAGTTGGTGACATTATCACTTCGCTGTAAGTGTAGCACAGGTTTCATACACATTTTGAAGACACGCAATTGCATCACTTGGCGCATGACTAGTTCTGCCTATGTTCCAGATTGTGACCAGGAGCACGCACATCTAATGCAAATACTTCCTTACTGTATGTACGTAGCTAAAACAGCACATTACAGTCATCAGATTAAAAGAGTCTTTGTCTTTCTGTAATCATCTACTTGTAAATATGATCTAAAATAAAACTAAAAGCTCACAGCTGCCCATTCCTACCACACTATAGGGCCTCCGCACACCAGCCTCAGGCTTGGCCCACAACAGGGCCCACAGACATTCTCTACATGTACAGGATGTCCATGACAGTGTCGGTGAGAGGACTTATTGAGTGGTGATCACGTGATCAGGGAAACGGATTCCCAGTTGTTAATACAAAGTAGCTCAGCTGATAAAGAACCATGTTTTAGTTTAAATCATGTACTTTCTGAGTATTTTTAAAAGCTAACTGTAGCCAAGGTTTTGAACACAGTGCTTTATTAATGTTATTTCTGTGTGGCAAGTATCCAATGTACAAAGTTGCTTATTGCTGTTTGAAAGAGTGAACAGTCAATGCAAGGCACAGAAAGATAACAATAAATAGGTGACCGGAGTTCTATAACCAAGCAAGCAATTTTATTTCAAAGTCCATCAGAAGTCTAATCGGTGTTCTGGCTACATAGCCAGTGATCATATTGTAAGAATAACACTCGTGTTTTGAAAACTTAAAAAGAAAAATAATTTCGCAGGGCAATCATAAGGGGAAAGCCCAAAGGGTTGCATGTACTTTTTCCCGTATAGGGACAAAGCTGACATGAACACACGCGGCACAAAAAAAGTGTCAGAATCTCAAAAAGCAGAAGAATCACACCTTATTACGCAGCTACAGATCTCTATCTTCACCTGCTCTGTGTGATGATATAAACGTTGACTTAGAGATCTAATATTTAGTTGGGGAACGTGACTAACGGCACAGCTGTCTATGTCTTGAGTCAGGACCTGATGAAGTAAGTTATTACACAAACATGAAGACTTTATTAGGAAATAAATCTTCTACAGAAATATTTGAACATAATACTGAAATGTCTTGACGGCCTCTACTGAAACTACTTGAATGTAGACTGAGACTTAGCCTATGTTTTAGTTAGGCTACAAGAATGTGATGTGTGCTGCTCAAATAAAACTCTGCAGGTACTACTCGGAAAATTTGAATATCGTGTAAAAGTTGTTTTGTTCAGGCAATCCAACATAAAAGGTGAAACCAATGCATTTTATAGATTCATTACATGCAAAGTGAGATATCTCAAGCTTTTTGTTGTTGTAATTTTGCTGATTATGATTTACATCTTATTAAAACCCTTAAACCCAAAAACTCAGAAAATTTAAATACTGTGAAAGCTTCAGTATTGTAGGCTCAAAGTGTCATACACTAATCAGGTAAGTAATGAAATGAAAATGAACTTTTTGTTCACCTGCCACTGTGGCAGGTAGATTCTAAAATCTACCAGCCACTCAACATTTTTACCAGCCACTTTATATTGAACCGTTCCATACATTATAATGCCTAGAAATGCAAATATTTTCCAATTCATAGTTTGTTACAAAGCTGATTATTCAGTTGCTGTGTTACCAATACATGAGACAGGCCTCTTTTTGGTCATAAGACATACAGACATACAAAGAGAAAGTGATTCAAAACGATGGCTTGAAATCTATATCTTTCTAAAACTACAGGAGTTTACAATACTCCTGTTTCAACTTATCTGTGTAACTGAGCACTGGAGACACACAATGGAAGTCATTACAGAAGGTGGTTGGAAATATATAGCAATATCTACCTGCAACTATATGCACTCCATTAAACTAACTGCATTGACCTGTTCTGGACTCACCCAAAGAAACGAGAAATTAGAACGCCAAGGTAACAAGGGCGCTGAGCACCCTCTGCTGAGGAGTAATTAGACGTTTTTATCATCACTAATTTCGCCATCTGAACAATTTTAAAATATCACAATGAAACTCATATCTGAATATAAACATAATAACGTATGCAAAATGAGTAATGTCTATTTCAATGTTATTTTTTATGTAGGCTACATTATAAGGTTAAAGGTAAAAACTATTGAGATGGCCTATAGCAGCTATCCCAAAGAACCTGCTGCTCACGCAGAAAAGAATGCATGCTTTTTATCTTACCACATCGCACACAAAGAAGACGAAATTACTTGATGTGCTGTCACATTCACTGGGACATACTTAAAGAATTTGACATCGCCAGAGTTTGTGCAGCGAAATTAGATGCACATGCTGGCCATCAGAAAGCTTTAGAAATAGTAAGTTCGCTTTTTCTACTATAACTTAGCCAGTATACTATCGATTTAAGTGTGAATAGGCTATAGCACCGCCGAGTGCTTTCTCGATGTGTTTACGATGTTTATCTCCAAAGTGCTATTAGTATTCACAAATAAGTTGTAAATGTCGCTTGTAAGTGTGATTCTGTTGTGTGGGCTACTGTTGCATGTTTTGGGCGCGTTGTGCAAGCTGTGGGCTTAAGTGTCACCATCTGTTAATCTGCTAAGCCTATGTATTTTATTATGTGAGTGTCTGTGTATGCTACCTGTGTATTCAGTGGCTATGTGCTTTGGAAATGGACCCGCACTCCTCCTATTGGTGGCGGTGTTGGTAGGTTAAGCAGGTAGAGTAGGTTAAAATAAAATCACAGGTTGGTCTTTGGAATCAATTTGTGCGCATACGGCGTTATTATCAACGTGAATGCAGTGCTGATGCATTCGCGCTTGGACAGTTAGGCTGATCATTACCGCAAATTGGTGAGTTTAAGTTAGTTTCTATCATATTTGGAATAACCACACCATTTCAGGACATGTTGAAATGATCAGTCTTTATATCTTCTTGTCGTAACAGTTATATCATAATTATGATGAAAAATATGCACTTAATGTGCCTCAGGAATGGAGTCGTCAGGTCGCGCTAATAGACTAAAAAGCCAAAATCACGGGTTGGTTTTGGAATTTTGTGCGCATATGGCGTTAATGTGGAACTTCGGGTATCAACGGGAGGGTTATCAAGTGCATTAAAATGGCATTATATATATGAGAAGAAATCCATGACTTTAATGCAGCACCCATGACCTAAGACCAAAGAAACGCTCAGAGTGTTGTTTATCAATACATGCTGAGCTTATAAGCACCTGCGCTGTTTAACTCTTACACATACACACTACGATACAGCATGCGCGTGTGAATACTTTCATAGACTATATGGAACTTATGGCTGGATAGCATTTGCACACCCGCCACAGTGGCAGGTAAAATGACAAAATTCACCCGCCAACGCTCATATTTACCCGCATTTGGCGGGTGGTTAATTTCCATCCCTGATCTGTACACATCTGAGCTTTTAAAGTTGATTTTAATGCTTAACAACCATATGAAGTTTAGATATGACAAGCTTTGTTCTTTTACCCAGAATGGTCCCTCGTGTATGTGTGCTGCTGGTGTTTGGATCTGTTTTGGTCCACGCCACACACAACCCAGCTCTGGATACAGCATGGGAGGAATGGAAGTCAACCCACCAGAGACAGTACTTAGGTTTGGTAAGTGGTATATTCATTCCCACAGTACCAGATACACTTTTGCTTTAATATTTAATAACAAACAAGAATGTTATCAATATTCACTTTCGTCAAACTAACCATAATGATATTATAGTGTTGCATTATGGAATTGACTCAGGAATGAGGTGTCATAAAAAATGTATGCATATTAAATAGCAAATTCCAGTCATCTGATTGAAACCGTCTTTTTTTACATTTATCTTCTTACATAATATGATCTAAAATAAACTTAACACCTCTCTGCTGGCCATTCATACCACGCTAAATAAAAGACCTCTGCACACCGATTTCAACACAGTGTGGCGCATTCCACTTGTGACACGGTTTAAATTTAGATTCCACTGTTTTAAAAAGATCCGCCACACACCAGTGTGGAACTCTGCTGTCAAAGCCGTGTCGATCGTAGTATGCAATCAACCATCGTTCATTATAACAACCGTAGACCGAATCCTTGGAAATTGATCTGATGTATATTGTGTCTGTGTCTGCTGGGGCACACAAAATGGTCAAATTCGAACGTCCACCGCAAGAATGCCAAAGCCCGTGTGCGGAGGCCTTGATATGGGCATATACAGTATGTTAACCTTAACTCGGGTTATATCTGAAGAAAACAACCGACAGGCTGTCCTAGAATTACATAATTCCTTTGCATTTTAGAGACAAGCTACTTCAAATTGGATTTTCCCCAGAACACTTATTCATAACTGTTTGATAGAGATACCACATCACCTTGTCAGATGTGTAGACTGAACATTCTCCTTTTCTCTTCTCCATCAGGACCTCACTTAATGTTGTTCATGTTGTATTTATGTATTTAAAGGTGGTGACAGTTTCATAGAGTAGTTTTTAAAATAAAATATGAAAAGGGCAATGAACAGGTAGAAAAACACCACAATTATAAACAGTTGTCAGCCTGTGTTTGTGTTTGTTGCAGGGAGAGGAGGCCATCCGCAGGACCATCTGGGAGAACAACATGCAGATGATTGAGGCCCACAACCAGGAGTATGAGCTGGGGATCCACACGTACGAGCTGGGCATGAACCACCTGGGGGACATGGTAAGGATGTAGGGTACAAACATACAACAGGAAGTCAAACACATCTACTGCATGGTGCATTTTAACTCTCCTCTCTCACCTCCACAGACAAAAGAAGAGGTTGTGAAGAAGATGACGGGCCTCAGACCAGACATGCATGAAGAGCTCAACAACACCTTTATTGCTAAACCTGGACCAATTCCCCCCAGCCTTGACTACCGTGACAAGGGCTATGTCACCTCTGTGAAGAATCAAGTAAGATTTGCATGGGTAGTGGGTGCTTAAGTTGCAACATAAACCAAATCACGCCACACACCCAGATATATAACACTCTAAGGACACTTCTAAACTCACATACGTCACCTTTGTGTCTTGCTTGCAATGAAGATCCCAAATGCAAAAACATCAGTGGCGGGACTAGGACAGAGTGATACCTGTGACAGAATGCACTTTGATAATGAAAGCACAAAAAGACAAGATTTAAAATGTGTATTGTGACATTGTCAAAAATCACACAGCATGCTTTCTTTTGCATCCAATGAACCTGGTTCCAAATCTAAATAGCTGTTGTAGTCAGTTCCTAGTGCCCCATAAACCTGTTTGCACAAGTGAAAACAGTAAATGTGCAAAATCTTCTTCGAAGGCAAAGATTCTCAATTTCCCTACCTAGGTAGTCAGCAAGCATGAGCAACTGCAGTAGTGCTAGTAATACATGCTAAGCAATGTTCTTAATCATTCTGTATCTGCTGTTTGTTAAAGGTGTCATTGCATCGTTTTTTTCATTCATTTTGCAGTGGTCATAAGTATTAATGAATGCCCTGTGAGCCCGTTTTGGTGAAAAACAATGTTTTAGTGCTTCTGTGACTGGCTGTTCTAGTTTGGTGGAGGAGATGGAGGGGGGAGAAGGACAGGTTCTGGGCTGTACAGAAGCACACCAAATAGAAGATTTAAATGTTTTAAACAAACACACCTATTTACCTATATTTTGCTGGGTGAATGTGTGCTGCAACAAGACTCCTCCGGTAATCACAACTATGGCATGGCTTTTTCTAATTAACAAACTTATGTCACTTCATTTGCCTTTTTCATATTTGCTCGTTTTTTTTGCCTATGGTCTTTCATTGACTAATAGAGGCTATCTGGGTAGAAGAACATTTTCACGTGCAGAATGCATATGCAACTTGGAGTGACCTATCGTATTTCAAAAAGAGCAAGTACTGAACGGCTTCTCAGGGAATGACACCTTTAATGTATTTATGTCGCTGCCACCCTGTCCAGGTCTCCCTTGTTAATGGGATGTTTGATCTCAGTGGGGCGAACCTGGTAAACTAAAGGTAAAACAAATAAAAATAAAAATGTGCAGATTGTGAACTCTTGTATGTCTCAGCGCGCCTGTGGGTCCTGCTGGGCCTTCAGTGCTGTTGGAGCTCTGGAGGGTCAGATGAAGAAGAAAGGGAAGAAACTGGTGGATCTGAGCCCCCAGAGCCTGGTGGACTGTGTGCCAAAGAACTCTGGCTGCTTAGGTGGCTACGTAGTCTATGCATTTGACTATGTTTGCTCAAATGGCATAGCCACTGAGAAGGCTTATCCATACCAAGGCACGGTAGGTTTGTCATTGCAACTGATGCTGTACAGATCAGTAAGTTGTAGTGTTGTGTGGGTGGGTTCTCTCTGTCTCTCTCCCCCTCTATGTGTGTGCATTTGTGTGTGCATTTGTGTGTGTGTGTGTGTGTGTGTGTGTGTGTGTGTGTGTGTGTGTGTGTGTGTGTGTGTGTGTGTGTGTGTGTGTGTGTGTGTGTGTGTGTGAAATTGGGAAAATGCTTTAAATGTTTGTGATTGTATATTAAGGATAGTATTTTTTTTCCAAAAGCAGTCATAGTTTACTTTTTTTAATTGTACATATTATTCAACCAGATGGAATACATATATTGCAAACCTGTCACACATGGTAATGTGTCTTCATGTTTCCTTACAAAGAAAATAATGAATCTGTCAGATGAATCCCAGAAACACAGAAGTTCTAGTAATAGTAGGGATGTACTGAATCCTGATTTTTCAGGGTTCTGATGAATAGTGAATCCACTGTTTAGGATTGGGCTGAATCCAAAATTGAATACTGATTCCTACTCACATCATGTTAGAGGTATTGCTAAACAATAGTGTTTATGCTTACAGCATCTATTTTTAGTTTCTGGGTTCAC
Organism: Coilia nasus; assembly: GCA_027475355.1. Lineage (NCBI taxonomy): Eukaryota > Metazoa > Chordata > Actinopteri > Clupeiformes > Engraulidae > Coilia > Coilia nasus. Next base: position 12,550,527 of record CM050218.1, on the reverse strand, counting down.
TGATGGTCTCGTTGCAGAAGGCAAGTATAGGGTGTGGTTTTGTCAATGTTGTAAGGTTCTGCAAAAACTGACCCTGTCAAAAAGGCAAAAATCTGTCTGAGTCCAAAACCGAATTGTGTAATAGTTTCTACATTACATTAAGCTGACGCTCTTACCCACAGCAACTTACAGGGTTTCAGTTACAGTCCCTGGAGCAGTGTGGGGTTAGATGCCTTGCTCAGGGGCATCTCAACCATAGGTAGGGCAGGATTCAAGCCAGCAACCTTCCGATTGCAAGACAAACTCCCTAACCACTAGGCCACAGCTGCTCCACATTTTTAATGTAATATCTAAACATTTCTCATGCAACTCTCTAGCCTGGGGTATCCTGTAAAAACTATACGAAGGCGGCCAAATGTAAAGGCTTTAAGACCATTCGTCCGGGGGATGAGGAGAGCTTGGCTGCAGCTTTGGCCCAGGTCGGCCCCATCTCTGTGAACTTTGACACAAGCCAGCCTACGTTTCACCTCTACAAACAAGGTCAGTAAAGACCGATGTTGTCTCTCACCCCCCTCTCAACATTTCTCCAGTCTTCTTTTATTAAAGAAATAGTGAAAGTGGTAACCTGTGTCTGTGTGTGTATGTGTGTGTGTGTGTGTGTGTGTGTGTGTGTGTGTGCACATGTACACTCTCAGAAATATGGGGACAGTAGGGGTACAAATCTGTATCTTAAGGTACAATACGTAATAATGTACCAAGAAAGGCTAATATTTGGACCTTAAGGTACTGAAGTGTACCTATTCAGCCCTGGAGAAGGTACAAACTAGTTTAAAAACAGTGGTTAAAAGGTACAATTATGTGCCTTAGGGTACTGCCGGTGTGACAAGCTTTGTACCCCTAAAAGTACAATTCTGTACCTTCTTTTCTGAGAGTGTATGTGTATGAATTTTTGCATGTATGTGTGTGTGCGCACACGTGTGTGGATGTTTATTTCGTGTGTGTGTGTGTGTGTGACTTCCTCTTCTCAGGGATATATTCTGATTACTACTGCAGGCCTGACAAATTCACCCACGCTATGCTCGTAGTGGGTTACACTACACAAGCATGGATTGTGAAGAACAGGTGTGTGCAGCTTGAACACATTTGCTGACCCCATAGATAATATATATATTTCAATCTTTTGGGCTGAATTTATTTGCCATATCAATGTTTTGGGACTTCATAGAGAAAGCCAAGCAGTCTCCTAAACTAAATGCATTAGCATTTGTCTTAACGGTATGTCTTTGGGCCTGTTTTACCTGTATCTTGGTGTATTAACAACTATGTTGTATTTCTGCAGCTGGAGCGAGAGCTGGGGTGATGGTGGCTACATTTACGTTGAGAAGGGTAGAAATGTGTGTGGCATTGCCAGCAAGGCCAGCTATCCTGTGTGAAGATCGCTGCACAGAGGAAAATCGATAAGGATTTCCTGCGAACAAGTTGATTGCATACCTTTTGATGACACCTGCTATGTTTTAGTGATTTGTATAACTGCACTCCTTTAAAGAGAATAAATGCTTTACGCTTCTTGCAACTGACTTGCTACTTAACTAAAAGCACAACTTTTGATGACCTCCATCAACATCACGCTGATTTTTTTAGCTTCTTTCCTTTGAAGAGAATAAATGCTTGGTTATTCTTGCACATTTCTGTCTCACATCTTTGTCTCCAGAAATGACTTTTCCTAACGGATGCTATAAAATAGCAAATCAACCAGTTATTTCGGTAGTTTATGCAAATTGTGTTTCAGATATGAAGGGAATTGTGGATTAAAACACTTCTTGGATGCAAACCAGAGATAAGCGAGATAACGGCCTTCGAGGCGACAGGTTCTGTGGAAATAATGACACGGCGTAGGTACCTCCACTCTGCTTAGCGTCGCAGAGTTCTTTGCGTCCCCCTTGCCATTCTTTCCACAGAACCAGTCACCTGGTTAACCGTTATTCTTTTGGCTATATAGGGTGTTTTATGGAAACATTTTTTTTTACCAGCATTCTATTTATCACATATTTTGTCGATATTTAAAACCTATTGATCATCTATTGAACACATATTTAGAATCTTTTTACCATATCTACATTTATAAACTAATCATAATCTATTTATTATCTATTTATTATCCATTTTCACCTTACATCTGGCTTGCATGTACATTTTAAAAGTGTGGAAACATGCATAACCTGATTATCACTGTTCAAACAAACAAGCTGTCAGTTGGAGAATTTCCTAAGTTAAGATAAGAAAGTTAAGTTAAGAAAGGACACAGCGCTGTATCAGTCGAGCGATATCTTGATTTAATGTCAAAAATGGACAAAGAGGTTACTGTACCAAGCCAACATGTAATTCCAAACCAGCCTGGTAATATACAGGATGGGCCAAAAAACTTGGCCACTTTTTAAATGATTATATCCTCAGTCAAGGACCAGGTCAGAAAATACACTGAAACATACAGGCCTGTCTGGTTGCAAGTGTCAAACATATTCCCAGCTTTGAAGTCTGATGGCTTGAATTTAGTTCACAAATACCAAGTAAAACCAAGAAGCACTACAACATGACCTAACACAAAATTAGACGTGTTTTGTTAGTCTCAGGCAGTCTGTTTCCTATTGGGCCTTTAGTGCTGGGCTCTGGAGGGTCAGCTGACGAGAAGTCTACAGATGACGACAGCAGAACACTGTGGCCATGACCAAAAACTCCCCTCTAGGTGACGTTTCAGATACGTTCCAGGCAGCTGAATTATCTTGTGTTGCATTTGACGCATCATACTTAGTCAATGGCGACCCTTAGTGGATGATACCGTAAGCCTAGTCTGAACAAAAAACCCTCAACATGTTCTATGTACGAGCATGCCTCTGAAAGAAGCGAAACGAGGGGAATTAGGACATTTGAATTATCCCTAGTCAGTGTATGTTTTTGTAAAAAAAAAAAAAAAAACCCACACACACAGTGTCAGCACACACACAGTACCTTATTCCTCAGGCAAAACAAAACAATAGGTGTCTTCACTGGCGAAGTTTTATCAGTCGAATATAAATGACCTAATTTACTACTCAAAGCCAAAAGAAACACCTTTGACATCTCTTTCAGCGTGGTAGTTTTGCATATTACTATTATAGGCTCCTCTAACGATTGATTTCAACTCACTGAAATCATAAGCTATCTAATTAAAAGCAGATGAAAATATAAGCCCACATACCCATACTGGCTCGTATTACACCTGCGTTGGGAGTGCGTGTTCATTCATAGCCGCATAAACAGAGACGGGAAAATTATTTCTAATAATCACACGCACGCAGACACAGATATAGTAGGCTTTAGTTATACTAAGGCTATACATATTAATTGTCTTACAATGTCATGCAAATAAATGTAGGCCTATACGTAGATACAAGAGTGGAAGGAGGTGGACAATTTTGGTTTCGACCATGTGACACTTTCATTTTAAAAACAGGAAATCTGAAACAGTCTTTAACTTTCGTGTGTTTGTTACACCAACACAAGTCCAGGAGGTAAGACCATTATGAAATATCTATTTGCCATACTGATATGACATATTGCATTAATCGTTCGTTTACCGTGTTGTCTGTCCATTTTGTTACACTTTTTTACTTTCGTTTTTTAAATAGGTTATTTCCTCATCTATTGTCTCATTCTGTTAAAGTCGACAACGGCAGTAGGCCTGTTGTAAATGGCTTATACGATGCCTTTAATTACACAAACCAACGAAACTATAAATAAATACACTAAATACAACTAAGTAGAGGGTTTAATAACCGTGGCAGGGATTTCAGCCTGGTGTACTGTGTGTCCTGTTGCCTGTTAGGTGATTCCTCATATTGATGCCTAACTGATGTTCACAAATTATGATAACATGTGTTGTGCCCACTCTCCTTTCAATAATCTCCATTCTAAAAACTACAAACTGTTTAATGTTGTATATGGTAGCCTAAAATGGAAGAAACTGATTAAGTTGACGTCGTTCTTTTTCCATTGACCACAGATTAGCCTATCTCATAGTTGAAATTAGCTTAGGTTTGAATTTCACTTCTGTCTTCTCTGTCTTGTGACATTTGTGTTGAGTCACAGTGGTCCGTGATGCTGAACTTAAATATTAAGTGGGGTAATAAAAAGGGTGTTTTCTTGTAATGCTCTCAGAGAACATTCATCCCATGTCTGAGATACTTCAAGCGACGCCAGTTCTTTGACGAAGGTGATAGAATTAAAAGATCAACATATATAGGGACAGTGGGTCTACTTTAGTACTATCAAAATATTACTACCTTTCAATAAACACGTTGTTTATAAAAGAGAGGATTAAGAGCGAGTGAAACTACTGTTGGTGTTCTACAGCCAAAATGCTGGTCGGCGCCTTGATTGTCGTGCTGTGCTTGGTGAGAACATCAGTGGCTCTAACAGACTCAACTCTGGACCTACACTGGCAGCTTTGGAAGAAGACCCACAGCAAGGTCTATGGGAATGAGGTGATTAACTTCAATCTGAAATGAACTTTGAGCCAATATCATCAGTTGAAAATAATTCTAGTTGGTATACTTTAGGGTAGTATTTATCTCTCTCTCTCTCTCTCTATCTCTCTCTCTCTCTCTCTGTGTGTGTGTGTGTGTTGTTATGCGTAATAGGAAGAGGATGTCATGCGAAGGGAGCTATGGGAGAAGAATCTGCGGCTGATTTCAAGGCACAATCTGGAAGCTTCCATGGGAATACACACTTATGATCTAGCAATGAACCACATGGGAGACCTGGTATGCCATGCAGTCATCATATGCTCATCTATCTGTGTTTCCCAAAACTCCAGTCTTATTGTAGAAGTATATGCGATGTGGTTTATTTATTTCTTTCACCGACCTACTCACTTACTAACTCACTTATTTAGCTTTGTGACTTTTAATAAAATGGTTTCAATATATGATGGGTGATATCATAACAAAGATCGCCACACTGGATATGTTTTTAATTATCATTCAGCACTAATTTGTGAGATTCTGCGGACTCATGACATTTTTTGGGAGACGACTGCTGGACATATTACTGTCATGAGTCATGGCATGCTGAATTTCTCGCAGACAACAGAGGAGATTCTGCAGCAGTTTGCCATGTTGCGTGTGCCATCTGGGCTGAGAAGGGACACCTCAGCGTTTATGGGTGCCTCTGGTGGCTCGGTCCCAGACTCCATCGACTGGAGACAGCAGGGCTACGTCACTGGTGTCAAGATGCAGGTGCAGTTACACTAACAGCCTTGCTTTTCTCAATAAGGCTTTAAACTGACTAATTTCATGTATAGTTACCTGGTCCCCTGGAGGTTACCTGGTCCCCTGGAGGGGATTGAGCTGGTACTGCAATGACCCTGTCTGTGTGTGTGTGTGTTTGTGCGTGTGTGTGTGTCTTTGTGTGTGTAGCACATGTTCAGATGTAAAATAAGGTATGCATACAAACTACTTCATGGCTCAAACAATATGTACATACATGACAAGAATATGGTTTTGTCATGTGATGGAAGATCTTTAACTAGTGGAGAAGTGGCATGCCCCAACCTCAGCCAACTTCCTCACCATCAGTCTTATCCTTCCCCATTGTTATTTTGCGCAACAGCATTTGCAAGAGTATGTTCCCATTTTAACAGATACTGTAGATTTTTTTTGTTGCTAAATTGTTCACACTGAATGTAGTCAGAATGCCATCTCTAGTATAGGACATAAGATAAGATACCCGTATTGTCACTATACACAGACTACAGTGAGATTGCAAGTGCAACAACAACAAACAGTAACAGAAAACAACATTAACATTAAAAAAAAGAATACACATATGTACATAGATATGATGACATATATATATAGATATAACAAAGCTCAGACATAAACAACAAAAAGTACACGACAAACCACGTACAAAAAACACCTATAACAGAAACCCACTGAAGAGCTTAGAGCCACTGTATTTGTGCACACTGCCATCTTGTATGGGATCATATTCTAATTATATTGTACATGCTGAGCCTATGAGCAGTGTTAAGTTAGGCAAAATAATTGTTTTGTACATTTTTACATTTTATTTCTAGTGCAATTTAATTCCTATGGACCCCCACACAAATAATTAGCTTTATCTATATTTCTCATTCCCAAGCACTGTAGTCAGCCTGAGATCATTGTAAACTGTGTTATACAAACAAACTCTCCTTCCCTGACACCTTGAGGGCACCAACATCCACAGAGTTTTCGAGGAGGAGTGAAATAGTTTTCTTCAGCACAGCACATTTTTTTCTGGTTTCTAATTGTTAGCTTAATTTTTTTCTTTTTTTATAATCTTGTAAGCACTTTGAAACTTTGTTAGACTTTGTAAGCTGCAGTATAAATAACATTTATTATTATTATTATTATTATTATTATTATTATTATTATTATTATTATTATTATTATTATTATTATTATTATTTGTAGTAGTAGTAGTAATAGTAGTAGTAGTATTGTTATCATCGTCATCATTATCATTATTATTATGACATGTAAACTGACTATGGCTATGACCGCAGGGTGGCTGTGGTTCCTGTTGGGCCTTCAGTGCTGTGGGGGCTCTGGAGGGTCAGCTGAAGAAGACCACGGGGAAGCTGGTGGACCTGAGCCCCCAGAACCTGGTGGACTGCTCCGACAAACCTAAGTACGGAAACAAGGGCTGCAACGGCGGTTACATGTCTTCAGCGTTCCAGTACGTCATTGACAACCAGGGCATAGACTCGGACGCTGCGTACCCCTACAGGGCTGTGGTGAGTTACCCAGACGTGTGATGAGTAGCTGCAACTCTGGTCTTCGATTGTTTCTGAAATGTGTTTCTCTGTGTTCCATTTCCTCTTCCCCTTAATTGTACATATGTAAATTCAACACTGCGTAGTTTTTTTTAACCGTAAAATAATGTTTCCAAAATCGTTTTAGTGGTTCATCAACTCGTTACAGGGTGAACTGCACTTCTGAATTCGCTTTGCACCCCTTGTGGGCTATAACCGCACTATGCAAGTTAGTAAAAGGGGGTCACTCCGATCTGTAGTTCGAATGAAACATAACAAAGACTATTCTGCTTCCAGCCTGTAGGGCGATCAAAGAGGAAAGGTTGCTTTAAAGACCTTACTATTCTGTCATGGCAGGCAGACTCCCCCTACACTATTTTCTAAACTTTTTTTTAGCAATTGGTTTGCTTACTGAGTGGGTCGTCTCTAAGGCCTCATTTCCACCCTTAGGACCCATTTCCACCAAACACTCTCCGTGTACAGCACGTAGACAGCGACTACGCTTGCAAACTGTGGTTGTGCTCCAGGGTATTACAAGACTTGGCCACAGAGTGGTGCAAGAGCCCGCCACTTCCATGTTTTTCAGCCACTTCAGCTGCAGCTTGTCTCTGCCTGCCATCAAACCCCTGTTCTTCCTCTTCTGTGCTTGCGTAGTGCCGCATAAATGGCTCCCATAAATCTCATTACACAACAGTTAGGTCTGGTCCAACTTACTTATCTGTTTCTGATTGGACTAGATTCGAGATAATTCAACACGTTACTAGGAATGGGTCCCACAACATACCACAGGTCACTCTTGTATGTAGTAACTACTCCACAAAAGATACAACGTATTGATAACCAGAAGCCATTCAAACATAATACCAGCATTCCACTGCATTCCATTCATTAAAAAATGTGAGTCAAAAGTGAAATCGAGTAAGTTTATGACCTATGTCAGACTTTGATATCTCATTTGAGTCTGGGCTTTTGTAGTGCCCTCTGGTCCCATAACTCTCAATACCAGAGGCATGTACCTTGTCCAGCATGCTGATAATGGGCCATGTGAAGTTGTCCTTTTGTGTTAAATATCTTCAGGCTAATTTGGCAGAAATATGATAGTATTATGTTGAGCTACCTGAAGCCGGGTCATTCTGAAATTGCAGACCATATTACTGTATCTAAATGTGTCTTCTTACCACAGTGTTTCCCCACAGTACTTGGGAGTGCTAGCTCCTCTCCAGTGTTGCTTTCTCTAGCGTCTACTATTTCAGACTTGTACAACACAGCAGCACTTGCCACTGTAAAATACTGCATGCAGACAACATTTGTGTACAGTATTAAATGATTTTTGCTAACAACATGGCTGTTTCTTTTGCTCATGCGTGGATTTGCTCTGGCAGCAAGGAGACTGCACCTACCGGCCTGACCAGCGTGCAGCCAACTGCACAAACTACGGCTTCGTTACCGAGGACAGCGAGGACGCCCTGAAGGTGGCGTTGGCCACCATCGGCCCAGTGTCTGTCGCCATCGATGCCACTCGCCCTCAGTTTATCCTTTTCCGCAGTGGTACGTTGTAACTGTACACACATGGCCACTATACACTGCCAAAAGTGCTGCTTAGAACTAACTTTAAAAATATAATAATAAAACAATGTGCTGCAGGGATCTTTTTATGTTTTTTTTTTAATTAAGAGAGCCTTGTACATTATCAACACACGTCATAAATGGAAAAATTAATGTTAAATGGATTAAAACCAAGGGAAAAACATCTATGCAGCATGTTTACTTAGTTTTATGAGTTGGTCCTGTGCTTCACTTTTTAAAGTGTGGTTTATGACAAATCAGTATGATGTGTATGCTAACTAAAGGTTTGTATTGGTTGACAGGAGTGTACGATGACCCCTCGTGCTCCCAGAAGGTAAACCATGGGGTGCTTGCAGTGGGTTACGGCACACTGAATGGAAAGGACTACTGGCTGGTGAAAAACAGGTACACGTCATTTCCAGTACACTGAGTTTGGCTGTTGGCAGTGTGTGGCTATGCAAATGAAAGAAACCTTGTGTCATAAAAGAGAACAATAAAATTTCACTTCCTCTTAAACTGTTCTGAATCTGTGTATGTCTATCTATCTATCTATCTATCTATCTATCTATCTATCTATCTATCTATCTATCTATCTATCTATCTATCTATCTATCTATCTATCTATCTATCTATCTATCTATCTATCTATCTATCTGTTTGTATGTCTGGCTCCGTCTATGTATGTATGTATGTATGTATGTATGTATGTATGTATGTATGTATGTATGTATGTATGTATGTATGTATGTATGTATGTATGTATGTATGTATTTATGTATGTATTTATGTATTTGTTTGCTTATTCCTTTACAGCTGGGGGGTTAGTTTTGGAGACCAGGGCTACATTCGCATGGTCCGAAACAAGAACAACCAGTGTGGCATTGCGAAATATGCCTGTTACCCAATCATGTGATCAACCAGTCGGCCGGGAACTCACCAGGGGGATCTTTTCTTAACAGGCATTTCATCTTAAAAATGGAAATAGAATTAATAATTGTATTTTTACTGATTTTGACATATACTCTTTACTGTAATAATTATAAATCATTTAGGTCTTTGGGTGTTGGATGAAGACAATATATATATACTATACTTATTCAAGAACTGAGGATTATCTGTTTTGAGGAACTATTATGGGAAATATATATCACTGACATCTTTGTTAGATGTTTAGGGGTGAGATAAACAGTTTTATATTCCCTGTTGTCATTCAGGAAGTGAGAGTGAGTTGTTTTGAGGGACTGTCATTGACATTACTTGTGAATCATATAGTGAATTCTTTGTTATAGGAACAGTATGTATCTACTATATATGAAGTGAGGGTGACCTGTTTCCAAAAAAAATGTTTATGAATGTTTCATTAAAATCACTTCTTTCACATTGACTGAAGTATGTTGGTCCTGAGGGTTGACCAGAAAGTTCGATCAGAAAGAAAAGTACTCTCTTTGCCACAGTTAAAAATGACATTTTTATTTTCAGTGCAACATCACAACAAACAATTCATGAGGTAATCAAGTGATTCTTGTTTTCCAAAATGGGTACAGAATGTCTTGCCTTGATTGATACTTTGAACTTTTATGATTCTGCATTTGGTTGGTTAGCCACATTGTTTACGTTCACCCATACTCACACACGCACGCACACACACACGCACTCACACATACACACACACACACACTCACACATACAGTCATGAATGGCAGCACCACCAGAGTAGGTGCATACACACAAGAAATACCCAAAATAGTTTTGTTGTTAATGTGTTTTTTTGGCTTTCTTTTAAATATTTCTTATTAATACACTTCAGGGAAAAGCAACCTTGTACACAGCAAGAATCCCCTCTTGCTTCGATTGTCACTCCCATTTGATCTTCAGGTTTGGCATAAATGGTACTTCTAATGGCATAGTGTTCTTGGAGTAAGGCGGCCATTCAATCCTAGGAGCCCAGCACTGAAACTGAAATGCATACTACCCCATGCCGGGGAACGTTGTTTTGAAAAAATATGGTTTGGAAAGAGTTATCAATTTTGGTTTGTCATTTTTTTTTGTCGAATACAAAACATTATCCTTTAGAGAGTCCAGTTATGACTGACAGTCTCCTGACAACTGTTTGTTTTATATTAGAACCAGCAATTACATTCTAATGAGATAGTTCTGCATTTCAGCCACCAAACCCTGGTGCTCCACGAATGGTGAATGGTGTCCTTTGCTCTCATCGACTGAAAGGGGGCTTGATTAGCCTTTGTTAAGTGGGGATTGATTCCAGCACACATAGTTTTTCGAAAAAGAAATGAGAGACACTCCCTGAAAAGGACGGAGTCTTTGGTTAAGCAACATCTCAGCTACACAAACATATCACACAATTGAGGTAGATGAATTCATCCTTATGTACATCAAACAGACAGGGCCACAGGAGTCGAGAAATAGAGTGGTTTAGGTTCTTCTAGATCTCATGTTTATGCTTTTAGGCGCTGGTTCGGTGGTGTTTGTTTTGGACTATTTGTTACTATAGACACCCCTTGCATTCCGTTGAACAAGCTTGGAAAATTGGTGCTTCCCTCCATCTTTATCCCCACCCCTTCCCTTATCTGTTCCTTGTGGTTACACATTGGCGATCAATTACAATTACAACCACTAGGTGGCCCCACAGACAGTACATTCATTACCAGGCCACAGATATATCACTAAGCCCTAAAACAACAAACAAAAACAGAAGGAAAAAAAAAACAGAAAGGAAACCTAACCCCATCTCTAACCTTCAAAATCACGACACATCCAACACTGTCTGATTATTAGTATAGTTTGACTGAGTGTGGTTTTCTAGTGGAGGAGCTGTGACTCTCTCATGTAGACATGGGCATCTGCAGCAGGACTCATGAGCGCGTGAGACAGCGGCAGACCAGAGGAGATACAGTACAACAGCCACGAGCCTCCAGACTGACCTCAACCACCACCAACGACACGTCTCCCTCGCACAGCATGCTTACAGTTGTCAGCCATTAAAGTTTAATTCCGCTGTCTGCAACTCACCCCAGCCACCCACCAACCCTTCCATTTTTGGGGGGCAGGGGGGGTGATTGAGCCCCCCTCTCTGATCTGCCCGCCCCCTTTGAGTGTCAAAAGCCCACGGGTCTAGACCCCAGACAGGCTGCGTGAAAAGGAGACATAAAAAAATAAATAAATACAAACGTGGGCCTCTCTTTGAAGTCTGCTGAAAGTCAATGGCCTCTTTCATGGACCCCCTCTTTCAAGTGCATGCTTTAAAAGGGCTCCTCCGTGTGCCCTTCAAAGGTTAAGAGACAGACGACCGTGTCCGAGCCCGATGGAAACAAACACACAAACAATACATAAACAAAGAAAAGAAAAGAAAACAGACAAAACTAGCCACCCATGCCCCAACCCCACTACCTTTCTCCACTCGCTACTCCCACACACACAATCACACCGATCCACCACTTCTCCAGTATGCTAACAACTGCAAAGGGAATGATGTTTTAAAAATCATCTAATGGAATTAATTCATTTTCCTGTCTGCATGCACTGTATATATTCATATATATACGGTAGATTAATCTTCTCTGCCACAGTGAGGAGACAGAGAGACGTGGGGCTTTAACTACAAATGTGCTTAAGTGATAAACCTGGGTTAGTTAACTCAGGTAGCCGTAAACCTGTTAGTAGAAGCGCCCAGGGTTTCATTCTCCTAACTAAGCAAAATGGCAATGTGGTCTTCTTCTACCAGGTTTACGACTATCTACCCTCTGGGTTAAATAAACCACATTTGTCACTTAACCACCTCTGTCGTACACCCCCATTGACACACTGCTGCTGTGGCGGTCTGCTGACAATCACAGCAAATCTCAATCCAATGCACCTATCACAAACTCTTCACATTCAAACTAACTTTGGCTAAAGTATCTGAACAATGAGACATTTGCCAAGAATACAGATAGACTTTTAAACATATTAAACACAGGCCTATCCCATATGTTCAACAATAACATTGAGGGAAGAATGACACTACATTCAGGGAGGATAATGTTCGTCTTTGGTATAATGATGGAGGTCTTAAAAAGCAACGCAAAAAAATTAAACTAACGACGCCCCATCAATGGTTTCAATTTCACAGACATAGAAAGCAGGAAATATTTAAGAGTATACACAGTACATTGGTAAATAAATAAATAACTTGCAAATAAATAAGCAAATAAATAGAAATAAATACATAAATAGTTTTAAATACATTAATTAGAATTTCTTCTTCTTCTTCTTCTTGAGAGATGGGTTTGAAATCTATCTCCAATCAAAGTAGCTGTGCTGTGAATCCTGTGTTCTTCAATAGGACAGAGAGTACATAACACTGTAGCAAGGAGATCCACACTATGGCTCTCCGACTATCCTCAACATGTATTCATACAAATGGAAAAGTGTGCTTGAAATCTGTACAAAGTAACAGAGCCACATTCCTTCATTTTTTTTCCAGAGAGACAAAAAAAGGGTCGTATAAAATCAAAGGGTTTTTGGTGCAAAAGCTGCACAGAATATCTTCATCTTTTTGCACCAGAGATGACCTATATCGTCACACTCTTTGGAAGGGGGAGGGAGGGGGGGCCTTCTACTGATTCTAGAGGTGAAGCCTCTTATAATATCTCCACTTTCAGTCCTCAGACAGAAGAGTATCCCAACAAAATAGTCCACTCTTTGGGAAAATAAACGGCAAATCTGCATCCATTATTGTAAAGGGGAAAAAATAGCCTCGCCCAGGCTAAACACAGGATGACATCATCATGTCTGAGTCTTTTAAGCAAGGGAATGACATTTAAAAGAAGTCAACTTAACAGCAGTACAATGGCTCCTGGGGATTTTAAGTACAACTTAGTTAGATCTGCATTTTTTACCTGGTGTTGAACCCAGCGGAAATCAAGCAGATTTTAGAAAAATGTCATGCCTGTGAAGGAGGCCATACTCTTTGATGTCCCTTACGCATGGCCCTCCATAAAACGACACAAATGCAGACTTATATCAACACATTCAGTATCACCCTGTCCACAAAGGACAATAAACTTTGGTTTGAAAGTGTCCTGAAATTTATGTTAAACACACACATCAAAAGGAAAAAAAAACAAACAAAAAGAAAACTCGTCTAATTTCATAGCTACCTCACGGCCCATAACACCGAGCCTCCATCTTTGAGATGCAACCTCTCTCTCGCTCTCTCTCTCTTGCTCTGCTCCTGGCTGGCTGGCTGGCTGATTGGCCGACACAGCTGACTGACTGGCCGGCCGTCCAATCATGCGGTGCTGCAGGACACGGCCGAGGAGGAGGCGCTGGACCCCGAGGAGCCCGTGGAGGAGGGCCGGCCCTCTTCGGCCGCCCACTTGTTGAGGTTGCGGCGGCGGGCGTTCATGAAGAAGTTGCTGACGGTGCTGAGCTCCAGGCCCAGCTGCTGCGAGATGGTGATCTGGAGCTCCTTGGAGGGCCGGTGGTTCTCGCGGAAGATGGCCAGGAGGGTGCGCCGCTGCAGGTCGGTGAAGACCAGGCGCGTGCGCTTGGGACCCTGGTTGCGCTCCATCTTGCTCTGCTCCGCCTCCTTACGCTTGCAGGCTGGGAGGAGGGGGACGGAGGTAGCAGGCACGAGGGGATGGGAATAGCGGGGAAGGAAGAGCAGAGGGAAATAGTTTAGGGAAGCAGTAATTATGGAGAAGTGTGCACATTTAAATACAACCAGCATGTTTGCAGGCTAGAAGGAATTAGGCACACACACACCTCCCCACAAATAGTGTATTTGCAATTTTTTCACCAGATTCCTTTACCTATACTATTACAGTTTACAGTATATACTATATATACACTACTACATTATATAATGTAGAATTTATAATAATTGTTATTTGGTAGACTATAAAAATAGATTTGGAAACAGGACAAATAAAGTCCATTCATCCATCTAGCCATCTATCCACCAATCCCCCAGTTATCCATCCATCCATCTGTCTGCCTGTCTGTCTGTCTGTCTGTCAGTCTGTCTGTCTGTCTTTCTATCTGTCTATCTGTGTGTCTGTCTGTCTGTCTGTCTCGATGCACAAAGGGAGGAGGGAGACTGTTGAGGCAGTTGTTTTGGTGAGGCATCTTTCACCGAGGGGCGTGCACAGCGTTTTAAATAACCAAGCTATGAAAACATCCAATGAGGAATTGCTTCATGAGGGGATGATTCAGATGAGTGTTAAACATTATCCTCCCTCTATCATCTCTCTTATTGACCAGTGTCACATGAGGCTCTTGTGAAACCGGACCCCGCTCTATAAACACTGCCAGCCAACCGTAATCATCAACACTCGAATGCTGCTGTTTGTTGGCAAACCCACACAGTACACTAAATACAGTGTCCACTGTAGGCTATTGTTGGCTATTTTGTTGGCTATGTTGGTGATTTTTTTAAACATTGTAAGTGTGTGTGTGTGTTGTGCATTACATTTGTTCAAAAGGCCAAACAAATTATTTTCATTGCCAAAATGTATTTTTCATTTGAGATACTGGAGCTTTGATTGCTTGTATGCAAGAGGAATCGTTTCGGATTACACGTCTGTGGCAATGTAGCCATTCCTGTCTCTGTGTCCAAGTCTGATGTTCCAGCCCCACTGCAAAATCACCACAGTCAGTACTAGCGCTGCACGATATTTGAAAAATGTGCGATATGCGGTGTTGACAATATGTTTTGAGATAAATAAACAAATATTTAAATATAGTTTTAACATCCTTCAGCTTAATCTTCATATGTGGAAACATGGCTTAACTGGAATAAATGAGACATTACTGTAAGCTGTTTCACATTAATGTCCCATTTATTCCAGTTAAGCCATGTTTTGCGATATGTGTATCACGATACTGTATGTTGCAATATCACGATATTTTCAATATATTGTGCAGCCCTAGTCAGTACTGACTACACAGGACATCTTACGAGTAGCCTGAATGTTTCCATATAAAATGGCCTTACTGCAACCTGAAAATAGCTGAAAGTAAACGTTCCTCTATTTTTCTGTGACCACTGTCCACAGCCTGAATCTGTGCAAGGAGGTTCCAATGAGGTCATGAACTAATGCACCTCTCTGCAAGATTAGTAATGTCCCAATTTAAATACGATACGAATACCATTAGAGAAATATTTACAGGACTAGCATAATCACAAACCTTGTTCATCATTTGTTAAACAGGCTGAGCATTTCTGAGTGCACTGTGTTATGTGATGCACATACAGCAGCACAAAATAAACTCAGTGAAATTGCCAGAGGTGCTTTAGTGTCACATTTTTGTGAGGAGAAAGGTGAATACGTTCTACAGTCTCCATCTTCTCTCCTGTCAGCATCCGTCCACTATACACACACACACACACTCCCTCTCTCTTACATACACACGCACACATACACACACACACATACACTCACTTACTCTCACATACACACACACACACACACACACACTCTTTCTTACACACGCACACACACACACACTCACACACACGCCCCTTCTTACAATCATAACGCAACGCCATTAAGTAAATGCTTCCTTACGTTGTAATCATGTGTAAAAGGCTGGAGATTACTATGCCATAAATCCGAGCGAGCCGGCCACTCTCAGATACATAAATATTCCCCCACAGAGTTCTTGCGATCGTGGGAACACCTCCTAATCGTGATGTATGTCCCTGTCTTATGTTGCTGAAACGTGATAGAAAGCCCTTTCCCTGCCCCCCAGTATCTGAGCACCCCACTCCCCCCCCCCCCCCACAACCACCACCAGCACCTCCCTCCTCCTCCTTCACCCCCCACCACCACCAGCACCCCTCCTCCCCCACACACTCCTCCTCTCCTGCCAACCCCCTCCCTGGCTCCCCCAGCTCTGGCCCACCCCCCACTGATTTCTTGGGCCAGGGGCTGATAGAAATTATTGATTAAATCTGCGCAGCTCAGACTCCTCGACCCACAGAGCCTGTTTAACCCCTTCAGCGCCGGAGCAGCAGGGGAAGAGGCTGGGAGACGGGGTGGAGAAAAAAAGGAGAAAGGAACACAATTTTTTTTGCATGTTTACGTGCCGCGTTTTTTCTTTCAGCTAAGTGGGGTCGACCGTGTCTTAATTCTAGTCGTTCCCTAAAAACATGCACTGATTTCGTTATTTGCTGATTCGGGTGCTGTGATTTTCTTTTCTCCCTCTTCCTCCTCTAGCTTGAGACTGTCACAGGCAGTGAAGGGGAAGGGGGGGGGGGGGGGGGGGGGGGGGGCTGGTTTAACACTTAAGCCTGTGCCTCTCTGGCTGGGTTTTAGGTCTGAAGAGGTTCTCAGGTTTTAGTGGTTATCATAAAAATCGCTCTTTTCCCTGAGTACGTTGAGGGCCAAGCAATGATCTCTCTTTAATAGCTCAAACCCCCTTCTCCCCCTTCTCCACTACCACGCCATTCCATGGATGAGCTGCCAGACATCCAATACAGTACGATGCATTATCGCATAACAGGAGATGAAATACCGCAGAGCATGAAGATGTAGGACTTTCAGCCATTTCGACCAAAACAAAATCATAAAACTAAAAACACAAACAAATATCACACCGGCTTCGGCGATGAGCCTGTTTAACACAGGATCAGCTGACAAGCCATTCATAACAAGATCCGCAATCCAAACGGTTGCCTAATCAATATCTCGAAATATCTCGAAATTAAAAACCAGGATAAACCCGATCACGCTTCTGTCAGGGGCTCGCGTGTTCGGCTGAATCATCTCGAAACTGGGCTGTGGAAGGACTAAGACATGCTTAGGACAGGAAGCGTGGGGTGCCGTGCATTCTAATTTCTGCCTCGATTTCCTGACGTGCTGGAGGTTGCATGCTGGCCAAGCGCTGTTTTTTCCCAAGGAAATCAATAGACGCTGGTAATTAAACAAAGGGGCTGGCCAGAAAACCCAGCCCTCATGGAAAGTAGGTTATGTAGAAAAAGTACTAAGGTGTCCACTTAGCCCCCTCGTCGTCAGGATGTAAATACACACACGGCGTCTGATAGCCTGCACAGTACACACACACACACACACACACACACACACAAACACCTCTGTCTGCACCAGATGAGCCCACACCCACTACTCCATCGAAAAACACACACACACACACACACACATACACACATACACACAGGACCTTCTCTGATGGCTCAACTGAGAAACAATGGCTACAACCAGACATTTTCTCCAAGATTGTGTGTGTGTGTGTGTGTATCTGTGATCACGTGGTGTATTATACATTTCTATCATTCAAACACTGTGTTTACCAGCTCCCACCAAAAAAAACATGATGCGTGCTGTGCAAAATGACTTGCAGCTGGCGAGTATATTGACATATTTTGAGAGTAATTCAGCTTATTTAACACGTATTTGTTTCCGTGCATTTCCGTCGCAGTGTCATGCACCGTAGATTTTCAGATAGATTTTCAGCCTCGGCCATGTCACAACATTGCAATGCACAACCCCTTGCAAATATCAGGTTTCTGTCAGTGCATGATTGCCTTGTTCTGCACCCTCTACAAACAATATGCACCTTCATATGGCTGAAACACAACACCATAGCCTACTATTTGGTGCTGGAAGCCTAGGCTTTGGAGACTGGAGATCTTCCACAGTAAATGCCTTCCATAATGGTTCATGTGAAAACCAGTGGCAACAGTGATGCAGCCATGAGGCTAATACTACTTACCACAAAAACAGTCCTTAGCACTTAGCAGTCTGCTAAGTAACACAGTAGCATAAGCAGTAGCTTAACCTCAGGGAGAGAGAGAGAGAGAGAGGCAGACAGGAAGAGAGAGGCAGACAGAATGGCAGAGATCCACACAGAGAAGCCCTGAATCTATCCTGGTCCATCTGAAATGTGCTCAAACATTTATAGCTAGTAACTGCCCAGAATTGGCCTAAACCCACACCACTGCCAATCTGAACAATGGGCTGAGGCTAACCCCAGGCCATCCATGACTACACCGCCCAGGTAGGCATGAATTAAATGACCTGGAGTCAATTTCCTCTCCCTCACCAAGGATAAAGCACCAGGAGCCTGGCCTGCTCTCTCTATCACCTGAGAATAAACGTCCCAGACGCTGTCTCACCTTCCAGTCTCAAGGACGCCATCCGCTGAAACTCGGGCTCCTGGAGCCAGCGGGACATCCTCTTGAAGGTCTCACGGCCGGACTTGAGCTTGCCCCAGGGCTTGGGGTTGCGGAGGAGGTCGGACAGGGTGCCCTGCGACCTGGACAGCACCCTCTCGGCGAAGATGGCCTGCGGGATGCTGTACCGCTTGAGCTCGGTGATGATCCGCTGGGCAAGGTCTTTGGTGTTGATCTCCTCGCCGCCGCTGCCCCCGACGCCTCCACCACCGCCGCCACCACCGCTGCCTGAGCCGATGGCGCTTTGCGACCCAGACAGCATGCCATCGCCGGGAAGCGAGGCCGAGGCGGAGGAGCTGGCGGGGTGGAACTCCCGGACCTTGGAGGCCTGGGGGCTGGAGAGATGGTGCTGGTAGTGCTGGGCATAGAGGTGCGGGTGATAGCCGGGCGTGTGCTGGTGGGCGTCCATTTTGTTGAGCTGGTGGTGGCCGAGCCCGGTGTCAGCGGCGTGAAGCACGGGAGGGGACATCTCGCGCCCGAAATCGGGCGTCCGGCAGTAAATGCTGCTGCTGCTGCCTCCTATGCCACCGCCACCGCCGAGGTGCATGTCGTGCCCGCCGGACAGCATCTGACCGGCGTGGCCACCCTGGGTGGCACCAAGGCTGCCATAGCCGTGCATGCCCGTCTCCAGGCCAGGAGCAGCGGACGGCGGCGAGTGGGTCATCCCCAGGTCTTTGCCGTAGGGGTTGTAGAAGTTGCCCCCCAGGCCCCTGTCCTCCCTCATGAGGGTGAAGCTCCCGATGACGTTGCTCACCGGCAGGCAAGGGTGATGGGGGTGGGGGTGGTGGTGGTGATGGTGGTGGAACTTGTCGTCGAAAGGCTGTAGAGGGGTGAGGGTGGTGTAGGTGCTGCCCTCGCTGATGGGGGTTTCCCTGCCGCCGTAGCCGAGGCCGGACATGGACGGGTCAAAGCTGGGGTGCCTGGGCTCTGGGTCCAGGGCCATGACAGAGTCCCCCAGAGAGGGCCTGGGAAAGGCGGCTGAGAGGTCTCGCGTGTGGAGCATGTCCCTGCCATCCTGTGTGTGGGCCAGTTCCACATGGCTGTGTATAGACATCTCTCCCATATCTCCATTCATTATGATTCACGGTCTGGGTTTGTGAAGCTCCTCGCTCCCCTTGTTGCCAAAATGGGTGCTGTCCTATAACGTTTTTGCTTGTTTGTCTTGTTTTTTAGATATTATTGTTCAGCCCGGAGTATCCCAAGGAAATTCAAATATCTGATGAATCAGGGGTAAAACTGTGAAAGTTTTTGGGGGGCATGGAATGGTTGGTGAGAGCAATCAATTATTCGGTTTCTCTCAGCATCATTGTCTTTGGAAAAGAAGCCTCCAACTAGCAGCCTGCCGAACCAAACGAAAGAAATGTACATTAAGCAACCTGTATGAGGTTTTTTTTACGACGATTCAGAATACTACATAGAACGCTTGACCAAAATATTCATCCTCTGAAACTATCGGGAAGTTCAACTGATGAATATGGTAATGGCTACATGCATGTTGATTCTCGTTCAAAATAATTTCAATATCCGGACACGCGAAAATAATTACAGCTTAAATACAGGGCCACAAATATCAACACTTGGTAATTTACTGAAGTTCTCACGGATTAAGTAGCATATAGCCTCAAACACTTAACAATAACATGTGTAAGGGTTACTTACCCCACGATACGGCGCAGGCTACAGACAGCGGCGTTCCTGAAAACGTGCAATGTTGACAAAAAATAAAACCACAAAAACGTTACAAAAAGGAAAGAAAGGTTGTATCAACTGCTAAGCTGTGCTGTGGAATTCGCTCAAAATCAGCAGATCACGTATCAATCCTCCGCATCTCCCTTATCCGTATCGTTGTCTGTCTCCAGCCACACGGCTCGCTCGTGTCCGCACAGGTTCAGGCAATTGGTCAGATGTATTGAGGATTCAACATGGTGAAACGTGAGGTCCAAAACCGAGTGATTATCTAAATTGTCGCGTTTTCCTTCATTTGCTTCCTCGTTACAGTGCACAGCTTCCCCTAAAAGCCTCCCTTATTCTCTGTTATCACCGCCTGTAATTTTCCTCCACCTTCTCCTCTCTGCCACTTCATCGATTCCCCCTCCAACTCTTTCTCCTCTCCTCCTGCTCACACTGGTCGCCTACGTCACGGGTCTAAAATCTGACAGATGTGCAATGAATCTCCAACTACAATTAACCCCTTCGCTTCGTCTGGCAAAGAAGGCTACGAATTTTAACCAACGCTGTAGACACTGTCTGTCTTAATTCCTTTGGTTTGATGTAACAGTATGATAGGGTAGCTATAGGCCTATATTATTTCATGAACAAACAAAATCAGGTGATTTAGACATTTAAAACATGTTTTCCACAGTATTAAGTAGGCCTAATATCTGGAGACTAATTAAAAAATAATACATTCTGGTGATACCCTTTTCACTAATTTTAGGTGGAAATGAAATTATATTTGTCATATCCTAAATACAATTTTCTGGGCTACTTGTCCTCCTGTGTCTAGCTGTGCACTAACGGTTAGTAAAATATCTATTTATGGCAACGAGCTGGAGCTATTTAGTCTGTTTGGATCTCTTTAATTTATATTAAAAAAAATAGGAATCAAAATAATGGCCCTGCTGTTAACTAGATCTGTGAAAATGTGGGGCTAGACCTACAGATTCTTAAAATTCCATTAATGTGGATGGATTCATTTGGTTGCCCGGGCCTATCTTTTGTCTTTTGGCGAGAGGCTCCACTTTATTACTTCTCTCGAATTGCGCTTGAGTGGGCCGGAGGACACCAGATTGTGCACTTCAATCTAAGAGGTGCTAAACAGGATCAATGAGGCCATTCATTCAAAATGCGCGTGTGCGACCCTTTCATAAAGCCCGCCACCTGACCTATAAACAATAAAAAAAATCACTTGTACCGTCCTTTCATTTAACTTCGCTTTTTAGGAGCGCTTGCTGTGGCGACGTGGAGCGCGCGGTGTATGCATAGCATACTAAGCATAGCAGACTGTCAGTTTAATTTTCAGAGATGAGCTATTCGCCGTTTGCAAAGGGGAAAAAAATCCGAGTGCGGCGTGGGACTACTGTGTTCCCGCAGCAGATGCTGCCCTATCGATCTGTGGCAAGAATGGATGGACGGGATGGAGGCAAAGATGCATGGAGAGTAGCTGGAGGTAAAATGGTCAGTGGTTTAAAAAAAAGAGCCTCTTTTTAGGAGGTCGAGGTGAGAGTTCACTTTCTGTGCCTGGAGAGTTCTTGTGAAAACCAAGGTTGACCACAAACTCTGGTAACGAGGATAATTCTTACCTGCATTGACATCCGATGTCCGATGCCACATTATAGGCCTATATAGTCCGACTGTGAATAGTTCATATTGTATTTCGGTGGCGTTTTTTAATGGTGTTGCAAAGTCAATTTTGCAACATACAAAAATACAAAAGTGATCCACCCCCCCCCCCCCCATAACGTCTCTGTTTTTGATTGCCTGTTGGCCATTCCCCTGCACTATTAGTATCCTACATCAGTGCTGAAAATAATAGGCATTGTAATAATAATAATAATAATAATAATAATAATAATAATAATACACATTATTATTAGGCTATTTGTTTCGGTAGACGATAGTCCACAGCAATTAAGCCCATAGGCCTATATCAGCGAACAAAATGCAGAGCTGAAATCCATAGTTTCACATATGTTGTAAACACAAACACAGTGTTATAGTCTCCTCTCAGTCACATCAGTCATTACAGTCTGTTTGGAGTAGCCTATTTATCTTTGCAGAGGCTCTGGATTTGCAAGGTTGTAGTAATAGCTACTGTACATTGCATTGTAGAAGAGGGCAGGCTATAGCTCGGCAACATAAAGCATCACTATCACCCCGTTACAGAAAGAAGGCCTGAGTAACACGTTTACCGAGTTCTTACGAAAAGAACGTCGTTTTTGTAAATAGACCTAGTTAAATAGCTTGGATATCGTAGAATTAAAAATCCAAATGATATCGATTTACACATGGACAGAAGAATCATTAGAAAACCGTTATCTGTAGGCTATTTATTTTTTATTAACTTTATGTTCACAAAACACAATTGTTCATTCTTTTAAATGTTCCTGAGCTGTAGAAAATAAGATCAGATTTATGAAATGTAAACACCTCTTCTTTATGTAGTCTATAAATAATTATTTAAAATATAATAGCCTACAAGTCATTTATAGCAGATATTTAAAGCAGAATGCCTTACATTTTGTTAAATGTTTAGGTCAAATAAAAACAAAATGTAATATATAACAACATGTTATACAATTATGCAATGCTACTGTTTAAAACAATTTTACCAGACACATTTATTCTATTATTCATATCTGCTCATGTTGTTTTCAGAGTGGAACAAATTACAAGAAGAATCGCAAATGCATGAATGCATGAAGGGAAAATACATGCATATTCAACCGCCAACACAGATCAATATCAGCCTGTTATCCAGCTTCAGGGTGCCTGCAGAAAAAAAAACTGTCCACATGAAAATAATCAATAGCTCAATTAATTTCATTTGGTGGTAAGTTTGCAGCAGTAGGCTATCCACAAAACAGCAAATGCAGAAAAAAACAACACCGATAGTATTTTTCCTTATTCCTTTAATAATATTTTTAACTAATAAATACATGTAATTTGGAAATAATACAATTAAATGATATATTAAATTCAGCTGATGTAATTGGTGTAGGTTTACAAAGTTAAAGTTTTTACATAGATTCTTTAAAAAGTGGGCAAAAGCCCAAAATCGCCAGAAAAATAGCAGTGTTAAGGACATCTTTAGCCTATTGGCTAAATATGACGTAGGATAATATAAAAAAGTAATTTCAATAATGTTCCGCAAAAACTTCATGCACTGAGATATTAAAGCGAGTTTTCAGGACAGATGTTCTTTTCCAGCATGAGAATTCGCTGGTTGTTATACGAGACGTCCCTTGAAAATCAAACTGAAGTGTGAAATATTTTATACTCGTTACATGTAATATCATGTAGGCTATTTGGTTCCTTAAGATAGAATTACCATGTGTCCCCAAAATAAATACATTTCAGTAGCAGACGCATTTCAAACCTGCTGGCCCATAGGCCTAGCTATAGGTGAAAATAGCCTATCTGTCAATGCCTGGAGAAAGAAATACATATTAAATCAATAATCTTCTGCTGGCAAACCGTCGAGTCACCTGTAAGTGAAAGGGAAACATTTGGACACTACACTCACTAAACCATCAACTCAACAATTAAAAGGACTGTCCTTTCTAAAAGAGATCGGCTGGAAACATCAATATTCTTAGTGGTTTGAAATCGCATTTCGATATTTCTGTGCAGATGTTGAGCTAAAAAGGATGACAAAAATCCCTAAGATAATATTTTGCAGATTTTGCAGTTGTCAGAAAAAGAATAGGCTAATTAGTGAGAAATTAGTGCCATTAGGCTACCAACAGTTATGAGTAAGAGAAAGAGAAAGTATTCGATAGAAAAAATGAAAACGCTAAAAGAGAAAAGAGGATCTTGTATGAGAGTGTAGCCTATGTTGGCAGCAAAATGCCATAAGGATGGCCTTATTAGCCTAACGTCGCCCACAGGAGAGGACTAAATACTTGACACACCTGTTACAGTTTCCCTCTACGTGTGTGTATGCAGGGGAGCTTACGTTACCCTCGTCACATGTGAAATTCCACAGAGGCAATATTTATATGCACATTTCAATGCACCTGGAAAGAGGCAAGTTGATGCTCACGCCATTTCAGACCATTTAAAGTGGTCAGAACCAAACTCAGTAAGTTAGTCCTGTTCATCGCGTCAAAAAAATCTTATTGCAGATTTTGACTCATTTTGATGAGTACTAACACACTTTCTGTAAAGTTTAAGCTTTAAAAGAAAACGTTGTTCGTTATGTTTCCTCATTTCTGCATTTATGTAGGTCTATTTTTTCTCTCGATATTAGCCAAAGCATGTGTCACCGCAATGTGTTTCCTCAAATCACATCAGCGAGAGAATTCGGGAGGGAGAGGGCCTAGAAACATCTGTCTAAAAGGGAGAGCACGAGATGGATGCACAATAATAAACATCCTAGACTATTCATCATGGAATCGGTGTAGCTAATAGCAAAAAGTTCTCAGACAAAATTTAAATCTCCTCCTCTTTTAAATTGCGCAAAATTATAGTACAATCATATTTTCAAACGGTTGTATTTTAAAGATAATAATGCTGCCGTGTTTAAAGAAATGTATATAACCTAAATGGTCTATTACAGGCTGTCCCTACATTGGCAAATTCACAATTGTATTTCAAGATGCTTTTAGTTAAGCATACCTGAAATCACACACACGCATACACACACACACACACACACACACATACACACACGCACATACACACACACACATGCAAATACACACATAAACACACACATAAACACACACACACACACACACACACACACACACACACACACACACACACACACACACACACACACACAAACAATGTTCTTGTAATTTCTAAATACTCATGTGTGATAATTCTGAATTATTAATTCATATGTTTATGTGCACTTCCTCCCTTCTATATGCTTCCCCTGTTTGTTGCTACTCGCCATTCCTTAGTGAAGAAGGACAATATCTATGCATGACACACACACACACACACACACACACACACACACACACACACACACACACACACACACAGACACACACACACACACACACACACACACACACACACACACACACACACACATTTTCTTTCTGGACATGCTTCATAGCCTTAAATGTAATTGCATAGTTTGTTATCTGGCATTTTGTAGTCAAGTTAAATATTAATGCAGTGCAATTGTACACACACACACACCCATGCATAGATGTGCGCGCACACACACACACACACACACACACACACACACACACACACACACACACACACACACACACACACACACACACGTCAACAGATGAAGATGCATACTACATACATGCATTTGTGCATATGTGTCATATTCTTAAAATACTAATTTAACAGTTTGTTTTGGAGCATGATTGCAATATATACTGTATACCGTACATACTGTGTACTGTACTATATATATATACATAAATCAAAAATTACAAACACACAGATACATGCATGCTCACACATACACACATACACATACACGTGCATGCACATTTTGTCTTTGATCATTTCTGCATTCTCCAAAATTTAACTGACAATTTTTTTGACATGCCTTAGTGAAGTACAATATTCATGCATGGTGACTGAACACACATACAAACACACACACAGAGACAGGGACAGAGACAGACAGACACACACACACACACACACACACACAGACAAACACACACACACACACACACACACACACACACACACACACACACACACTTACACACACATATGCAGACAGGCGCATATGCATACAAACTTCATGTCCTTGCATAAATTGTACACTCCCTAAAGAGATGAATGGGGCCATTTGTTTTCTGAAAATTACTTACTGCAAAGTAATATTCATGTATGATAATACCTCTTACACACGCACACACACACACACAGGCAAACAGAATCTGCTCCTGGTTGGACTCATGTTCTTGCATAAGCTTTACACCCCACTAGGAATTGAAGCCCAAATCCGGAGGAATTTCCAGGAGCGCTCTGTACATTTGTTTTCCTATCCCCAGCAGAACCCGCCACAGCCCAGCAAAGACCATGAACCGACATGCATTTCCCCTTCACCGCTCATCACATATTCATGAACACCTACTTTTCTCTTTCCCTCTTTCTCGCATTCTATTCTTTTCCCTTCCTCTCCCCTCCTCTTCCTCTCGTTTTTTTCTCTTTATCTGTAATTCTCTCTCTCTCTCTCTTTCTCTCTGTTTCTCTGTCTGCCTGTTATATAAGTGTGTTAGCCATCCACAGACATGTGCATAGGAAATAATGTTCAGCACACCTCTGTTTGTGCATCATCCCAATTTACAAGTCTCTGGGTTCCATCGTGGGCTGAGAGAGAAAGAGAGATGGAGAGAGATTGAGACAGAGAAAAAGAGAGAGAGAGAGAGTGAAAGAGAGAGACAGAGAAAGAGTGAGTGACAGAGCGAGAAAGAGAGAGAGAGTGAAAGAGAGAGACAGAGAAAGAGTGAGTGACAGAGCGAGAAAGAGAGAGAGAGAGAGAAAAAATGAGAGAGAGAATGGAGGGATGCTAAGGGAGCGGTCAGACTGCACAGCGTCGCCACGGTAGCCAAGAGTCGCCTTCATCCATTTTCTCCTTCTCTCTCTCCGCCACAACCTCTCACCACTCTGTAATGTTGTCCTCTTCCTCCTCCTCCTCCTCCTCCTTCTTCTTCTCCCTCGCTTTCTCCTCCTCCTCCTCTTCCTCCTCCTCCTCCTCTACCCCCGTTGGCTCCCTGCGTAGATTATTCCACTGTGTTTTTCTTCGGCCCCTCTTCTTGTCGTTTCCCATATCCTTCCTTTTTTGGCCTTTTTTTGAATGTCTTCTCCCTACTGCACTGGCCCAGTGGCTGGTCTGTTTGTGTCTGTCGGTGTGTGTGTGTGTCTCAGCCTTCCCTTCAGCCTCTCTCTCTCCCTCTCTCTGTCTCTCTCTCTCCCTCTCTCTACCACCTCATTTTAATCAGCATGTTAATAAGAAAGGTAACTAATCAATACGTTCAATGGCCAGGCCTCGCGATTGATACCATCTTGTCCACCCCCCTCACACCAGAGACACACTCCCACACGGACAAACACACACACACACACGCACACACACAGCGGCAAGCAGCGTAGGTCAGAGGAACCCCAAGCCATAATTGAAATAAATGATTGGGGAAGTTATAGACAAATGTATTAATCTTCACATGGTGCAAAAATGGTATGGTGCATCTGTGTCTTAGTGTCCAATTTTTTCTCTCAGAATCCCATCATTTCAAAACAACATAAATAAAAGAAAATAAAACACATATGGGTTTAGTTCTTTGTGTGTGTGTGTGTGTGTGTGTGTTTATGTGTGTGTGTGAGAGAAAGAGATTGTGTTTCTGATGTTGGATCTAAAAAAAACAATACAAGACAACAACAACCAGATCCTCGAGGGCACAAACGCACACACAGACACACAGACACACACACACACACACACACACACACACGATGGTCCCTTGCGGGGAATAAAAAACGTTTCTTTGGACCACAGCACACACACACTAACACACACACACACGGCTACAGGGAGCTGTGCGCTTTGAGAACAGGAGGAAAGAAATAATTATATCTGCGCTTGAACTTGAGCAAGCATATGGTCATATATGCCCACCACTTCCCGCCGCAATATTAATAGACACAAACAAAAACAGCTCCCCCCACACACACACACACAGACACACACACAGACACACACACACACACACACACACACATACACACACCCCCGGGTATGCGCTAGCACAGCGAATGGAACGGCTGCGTATCCACCAGAGACAGACTTGAGAGACATGGCAGGAGATGAAGGGATTGTGCCCCATACAGGCATCCATCGCTCAGACCCCATGACTCTGCTGGCACCGGAAAGGCACACAGCACAGCACAGCAGCCTTACCAGCCCTACCTCCATCCCCACCTTTACACTCTACACTACCCCCATCCCCAAGCGTTGGCTGTGAAGTTCCTGGTAACTTCAGTACAGTGCTGCAGTGGCGTATAGGTCTCTCTACTGGGGTCCCTGTAGCCCACGTAGTGTATATTGCACCCATGGTCAACCCCCAGCTTACACACACACACAGACACACCCACATGCACATATACACACATGCATACAGACATCCTCACACACATGCATACACATGCACATGCACACACACACACACACACACACACACACACACACACACACACACACACACACGTGTGTCCATATACACACATGAATACAGACAAACACACACATGAATACAGACAAACACACACATGCATACACACAAACTCACACACATGCATACACACACACACACACACTCGCACATACAAACACATACGTACAAACATTCACATATTCCGACACACACACCCATGTTCACTCGGACAGACAAACTCACACACTCAGTCGTGCACATATACAACCACGCACGCGAAAATACACTGATGAGCACACAGAAATGCATGAACAAAAATATTTATTTCAGGCCCTTGCTTGCGTAAATGACACACTTTTGATTTATATTATTATTTTTCCTACAAATTATGTGGGGTGCTTTTACATGCCTGAACATTTTCATGTGACTCTGAATCTTTTCCATTGCATGATGGAGGTGTCACCGACATGTTGTTCCCCTATTCTCCCACCCGAGCACATAGATCAGTATAGAAATAAATAAATAAATAGATAAATAAATAAATGCTCAGAGCTGGAGCCGAGGTATCATATTCCTGCGATGGTTTCAGGAACTGCGTTGTATCATATGGCTGAGTTTTTACATTTGTAAGTGCATTCCCCTCAGGGGTTTAGAATGACCACTGACCCCCCCGACCCCCCCGCGCCTGTCACTCTCCATCACCCCGGACTCCATCTTGGATGTTGTGGTCACCTAGCAACGCTTGCCCGGTTCATAGGTCAGTGACCAGGGGCTATCGTGAAAGGAAAAATATGCCGTCCCTCTCTGGCCAAATATGATATGCTCTCTGTTTTTTTTCTCAATCTACCCCCATACTCAACAGAGTCAGCCTAGTCCAGTCAGATAGTTGCCGTCGAAAAGTGTCATCTATTACTTAAAATCACAGAACAAAAATATAGTATTATAAAACATTATATAAAACATTAGGTTTATATAAACATTACGTTTTTGTATTATTTTTAATTTAGGTGGTTTCATTCAGTATCACAAGAATTACGGTCCATCATATGCAAGCACATGTATTACTACCTGTCATATATTGGGTGTATAGAGAGCTAACATCTGCCAGAGTCAAATTCGTTATATACGTAAGTGTACTTGGCCAATGAAACTGATTCTGATTCTAATGTGAAGAATTACCTCCATCTTGAATGTTGTGGACTAAGCATATGGGAGCAATCATCAATCTTACACTACTCTAATAAGCATATCCATCAGCTGCCATCCCATCTGCATCTGCATACCTGACAGGCACTTAACTCAGTGACCACAAGGGCTTTGCCATTGTAAAGTTTGCGCATTTGCCTGTGTCCTAAAAACACACAACACACATATACACCAGCATGGGCTAGCACTAAGTCACGCAATCTCCATTGAGAATCAAATGAGGAGCTGGAAGGAAGCTTAATCCCTCTATAGTCTCTGAAAAACATAACAAAGGAACGTCCGAGCATGACTACAACAGAGGTGCATCAGCCTTAAAACCCTTTACAGTAAGAGACACCCCCTTACATTTTTGTTGTTACCAGAATGGCAATGACCAAGTTGCAAAGTGTTACTGAAGACTCTCTGTAATGTCGTAGTAATGTTGTAGTTATGTTTTTTTTTTTCATTGAAAGCAAATCATTATTCCAGCAGTATGGTGACTGTTAAAGGGCTACGACCTACATGCATGCAGTGGCAGATTTGTTTTTAGGTAAAAACAGACTTACTTTTCATTCCATTTGACTGCGTTTGATGCACACAAAGGGAGGAGACCTATTCCAGTTTATTTCCCCAGAACCCCCCAATCTGGCACGAGGCTATCGTGGATTGGGGTGGGGGGTTGTGGGGGTTTAGGGGCGCAATAATAAGCCAAAGGTCAGCCACCTTTGATCTCTGCTGACCAGTCAGGAGGATGGGCAAGATGCAATCACCTTAAACAGTTTAAGACAGAAGGCCAGAGAGGGGGAGATGAAAGAGAGTCAGAGCGAGAGAGGGGTGTGTGTGTGTGTTTGTGTGTGTGTGTGTGTGTGTCTGTTTGTGCGTGGTGTGTGTGTCTGTGTGTGTGTGTGTGTGTGTGTGTGTGTGTGTGTGTGTGTCTGTGTGTGTGTAGAGAGAGAGAGAGAGGGAGACGGGAGTGTGTGTGTGCATGTGTGTGTGTATGTGTGTGTGCATGTGTGTGTGTGTTTGTGCATGTGTGTGTGTGTGTGTGTGTGTAGAGAGAGAGAGAAAGAGAGACAGAGGGGGGCGTGGAGGGATGAAGCTGCCATGAGCAGAGGTTTGGGTGCTAATCTGTTCCTGGATCAGGCCCAGTGGTGTTGAAAAGAGGGGTTACAGCTGAAGCCTTTGAGCTCTGGGCAGCCCCATCTGTGCAAAGTTTTTTTGGGGGAATCACTCAACGTGTCACCTAAAGTCAGGATCTGTGCCAAGATATTGCTATCAGATTAAAAGGCTGTCGCTCTGAGCCGAGGCTGATTAGATAATTACAGCAAACTCAAAATGATGCATCACAAATGCTTGTGTAAGGGTGCTTCATCATTAGTCATATGAAACTGCAAGTGTTGGTGTGTGTGTGTGTGTCTGTGTGTGATGTGTGTGTGTGTGTGTGTGTGTGTACGTGTGTCTGTGTGTGTGTTTGTGTCTGTCTGTGTGTGTGTGGAGTGTGTGTCTGTGTGTGTGTGTGTGTGTGTGTGGTGTGTGTGTGTGTCCGAAAAACTGACCACTGAAATTAGAGTGACCACACGTGCAGTCTCTGAGTAACCCCTCCCCCCTGCAGGAGCTCTCATCAAAATGACCAAATGACCATGCACACACACACACACACACACACACACACACACACACACACATACATTCTCAATCCTCACAAAATCCTATGGAGCAGGTGTTGTGTCCCTCACGAAAATGCTGCAGGATTAAGTAAGTGTCATTCTCTTTCGGTCAGCCGTCCTCCGGCCACTGAGGGGGCAGAGAGGGAGGGAGGGGGTGGGAGAGAGGGAGAGGGAGAGGGAGGGGGAGGGGGGTAGAGGGGTGCACTGGCTTGACCACAGATGGCTGTCCAGCACGTGGCCGAAGGGTGGGCAGGAGAGTGACCCCCCAGCTGGACATTGTGGACAGGTCACTGATATACAATCCCTTGTTTTGAGCCAGCTGCCAAGAGAAGCTCTGCTAATGGAGATACTCTCCTCCTCCTCCTCCTCCTCCACTCCCCCCTCCCACTCCTCCTCCTCCTGCTTCTCCCTGAGGAAAGGGGGGTGGGGGGTGGACGGGCTGGGGGTGTCAGGCCATGGGGAGTGTCCAGCTGCCCTCCTCTCCTCTCCTGAACCCCACCACTCCAACCCCAACCCCAACCCTAACCCCCACCCCTGCACCCCTCAACTGGCCTTTCACTGGTCAGTGCGTGCAGAGGGGGGGTGGGGGGTGGAGGGTGGGGGTAGACAGGGAGAGGAACAGAGGGTAAAGAGGAAAGAAAGAAGAAAGAAAGAGCAAGCGGGAGAGACAGGGAGAGATAAAGAGGAAGAAGATGGAAGGAGTAAGGAGGGAGGAGAGAAGGAGAAAGAGAGGAACAGAGGGAGAAATAGAGAGCAGGGAGAGAGAGAGATAGAGAGGAAAAGGACAGGAAGGGAGAGAGAGAGGAAGAGAGGAAGAGGAAGGGGCAGAGAGGATAAAAAAGGGAGAGAAAGAGATAGACAGATGGAGCGAAAGAGAGAGGGAGGGAAAAAGAGAGGGAAAGAGAGGGAGAGATAAAGGAAGTGAGGAAGAGGAAAGGAGAGATAGAGACAGAAAGATAGAGATAGATAGAAAGAGAGAGAGAGAGAGAGATAAAGATAGAGAGAGAAGGGAGGCAGAGGATGAGCCCTAGGGGGTGTGGGTGGGGGTAGGGGATGAGGGAGCAGAGCAGATGAGTGCAATAGCCACGAGGGTGAGGCGCAGAGGCGCGACAGAGAAAAATCAGCCAGACCTTTTAACCAGGAGCGAAAAAAGCAGCCTGGGGATCACTGAACTGAATCAGATGAGAGAAAGAGAAAAAGAGAGATAGAGAGAGAGAAGGAAAGAGAGAGAGAAGAGGGGTGGGGGGAGAGAACCAGGACTCATGGAGAGCTGGGCTACCCGTGTTGAAGCTGTACGATGCGCCATATGTTGCTTGCTTGCCGCTGTTACATTACCCCAATTTTCTCATCCCTCTAGCCAGGAATCACACTTCAGCGCAGGTTGTTTGCTGTGGCCGTGTGTGTGTGTGTGTGTGTGTGTGCGCGCGATTAGGGCTGCCTCTCGCCCCGCAGTCGGTCGGGGTGCTGGAGGTCGTGTTCGGTCTCTGCCACCGCCACTTACTGTAGGCACAGCATGGGGCATGGTGGGTGGGGGAGGTGGAGTTTGGGCGCCGGAGGTGGGGGAGGTGGGGGTGATGTGGGGCCAGAGGGTAGAGAGTGCAAGCCTGCCTGGCTGGAGCTCTGGGCTGCCCACTGTGAAGGGGGGTGTGGGTGGGGGTGGCGTGGCTGGGGGTGGCTGGGGGGTACAGGGTTGGGGGTTGGGGGTAGGGAGGTGGAGGTAGTGGGGGGGTAGTGGGGGATGGAGGTTTGGGTTGGGTTGCCTGGAGTAGTGTCGATAAATCAATAGGACAGACGTCACTGCGGGGCCAGAGAAGCCACACGAAACTGTCATTGATCGGCATAAGGTAGGGGAGAGCAGGGGAGAGGAGAGAGAGAGAGCAGGGGAGGGTAGGGGAGGGGAGGGGAGGGGAGGAGAGGAGAGGAGAGGGGGCAGGGCAGGGCAGAGCTGGGCTGGGTTGGGCTGGGCTAGGCTGGAGGGAGGACAGAGAGGGGGAGAGAGGGGGAGAGGGGAGGAGGTACAGAGAGGAAGAGGTCTCTACCTCCATTGTGGTTTCGGGGGGAAAAGGGGGGAGAGGTCAGAGGGGCGACAGAAGCCATCCGCAGCAAAGGGCAGCGATGCTGAAGAGGAGAGGGACACGGGAGAGGGACACAGCTCTGTCAGAGAGGATGTACAGACAACAAACGCAGCGGACATACACAGTGATGCTCCCCCTGTCACTCATTTTTACCACCACCCCTCCTTTCTTTCTCTCTCTCTCTCTATCTCCCTCTCTCTCTCGCTCTCTCTCTCTCTCTCACACACACACACACACACACATACACATACTTTCTCTCTGTCATTTCTCTGTCTCTCTCTCTCTGTGGCTGTCTGTCTGTCTGTCTCTCTCTCTCTCTCTCTCTCTCACACACACACACACTTTCTCTCTGTCATTTTTTGTCTTCCTCTCTCTCTCTCTCTCTCTCTCTCTCACAAACACACAGTCTTTCCTTCGTCATTTCTCTGTCTTTTTCTCCCCCCCCCCCCCTCTCGCTTACAGTACACAGTAAACACACACTCTTTCTGTCATTTCTATGCCCCCCCCCCCTCTCTTTCTCTCTCTCTCACAGTACACACATACACACACACACACATCCTCATACAGTGTTGTGATTTGTCTGATAAGCCTGTGGGCGAGGGCATGTCTGTAGACACGTGACAGTGGTTGGTGTTGTGGGATGGCTGTGCATGTCAGGTCATCTGTGGTATCTCATGACAGTGTTCTCTCTTTCGCGCTCTCTCTCTCTCTCTCTCTCTCTCTCTCTCTCTCTCTCTCTCTCTCTCTCTATCTCTCTCTCTCTCTCTCCCTCTCTCTCTCTGATACCTCCTGTCGTGTAGCTTCAGCTTGTGCCCTTAAAATCGACAAGCATGTATTTTATGTCTGTAGCTGTAATGTTGTAATTCAGTTCTACTGCAAGTTTGACTTTGATAACAGTGGCTGTCTGAGTGTTCACTGAGGCCTTGGGCTGAGGCCTTGGGTTCGCATGGCCTTGAACTTCAGGTTCATTCTGGAACCTTCATCTGGCTACAAGTTCTCTACCGTTGGAGCCAGGCAGTCTTATCTTTCATTCTGACACCGAGGGGAACCGGAGCCATTTTTCAGTCTCTCTCTCTCTCTCACTCTTTCTCTCACTCTCTCTCTCCCTCACTCTCTTTCGTCTGACCTGTTCTCTAGCCTCATGATGAGCTAATGGCTGCCACATTGATCATGTTTGCTTGACCTGCAAATTGAGGTCAGTGCAAAATGAAAGACCCCCCCCTCCCCTCCCCGCTACCACCGTCACCCCACTCATCTCTACCAAACGTCCACTAAAAAAGAGCCCTATTTTTCCGACACCAGATTAAAAAAATGACAAAAATGTCATATTGTTTTGCAAAATAGAAGCAAAGGTTGCAGTCGCACAGCTGCACAGTAGAGCAAGCAAAGTCAGATGTGAGATTTGAATGTGAACCACGTTCATTTGTTTGACTGCTATTACCCCGAAGCTGGCCTGGCGAGGAACACAGGTGTAAATAAACTGCTGCCTCTGTCCTTGTTCTGTGCGTTGCCATGGAAACGGCTGATAGAGTATCCTATCGATCGCGGTGTCCGGTCGGAATTGTGTAGCCCCCCAAACCCTGTTTTTTTCCCCCTCTCTGCCGTGATGGGCGTGGATCAATAGCCCGACGCTGTGAGCTGCTCCAGCCTCCTGCTTCCTCGTCGCCATTGTATTAATACCAATTATGTGAAAAATACGGCAAAGCGCTCGGAAAGCATGTGCCTGTTCTGTGCTCTCTGGCACTGTGGTACCAAAAGCAGTCTGTTGGTACAAATAAAATGTGTTTGGCAAAAAATAAAAAATATCAAAAAATATATTTTATACTGTAATGATTGTGAGAGAATTATATTAAACTCTATTCTTTAGATGTCACAAAATACTCATCAATACTGAACACATTCCCCCCTGAGGGATCCACCTCACTGTGGCGTCCAAATATGACAACTGTTCAGTATGCTTACTGTCACCCCCTATCGTTCACTGCATCCTCTCCCTCGCTCCCTCGCACCCTCGCTCTACCCCTCTGTGCATATACAAACAGACAGTTCTTATTTTCATTCACAAGAGCAAGGTCTTGCTCCATCACGGGGGAGCGCCCTCTCTCCACGCTCTCCATCCTCCACACACACACAGTCACATGCTGGCCACAGGGCCTCCCTCGGAACCAGCCAGGGACAGGGACAGCGGTCTCTGAGCAAACATGAGGGCCGGGGAGCCGAGGGAGGAGGAGAGAAAGAAAAAGAGAATCAGAGAGAGAGAGAGAGAAAGAGAGAGGAAGAGAGAGAGGGAAAGAGAAAGACAGAGAGAGAGAGGGGTACAAAAGAGTGAGGGCGACAGAGAGAATGAGAAAAGACAGTGAGAGAAAGAGTGTGTCTGGGTGTGTGTGTGTGTGTGTGTGTGTGAGAGAGAGAGAGAGAGGGAGCAAGAGAGAGAAAGAGGGGTGAGCCATGGATGGTGGACCTGGGGGAGCTCGTTTAAATCTGGCCTGGGGGATCCCCCTAGCCAGGGGTGACGATGGGAGTCATGGCGGGCAGGATTTAAAGGTGGACCCTCCTTAAGGTGTTTCTGTCGCCCCGAGGCAGAGCCTTCACAGGCTCCAGGAGCGGAGGAAGGAGGAGGGGAGGAGAATGAAAGCCCTGCCGAGGACAAAGGCTTTTTTCCTTGCTTATGGCCACTGTTGAAAAAAATTACTCTTCCCGAAAAGCATTAATGATTGAGACGTTAGTAACATCTGTTTTCTCCATCTCCAACAAATGCCCCAGTTGTGCGTGCGTGTATGTGCGACTGAGTGTGTGTGTGTGTGTTGCCAGTGCGAGCTGTTGTGCTGAATCTGAAGTGGTCTCCCACTGTGAAAACCATATACAGTCAATGGTGAAAACACTCTCAGTAATGCAAGAACTGTTGTTCAAACTATTTAAAGACAAAAAAGGACTGAACATCTGAACTTCAGTTACGTAAATATTATCGAATGTATTTATATTTGCACTGGTGAATTCACAGATAGACACTGCAAATTTATGCAGTGGCTTTAGAGTGCAGGGGCGCCGCTAGAAATTGTGGGGCCCCTGAAAGAAAATAATGTTGGGCCCCCACCCCAACAATATCATAGCCCTCTGTGGGCCCTGTGAACCTCTGGGCACCCTGAATCATCCTGGCATAATGAGTGCATTGAGTTTAAAGAAGTTTGAGCTGGGTTCATAAGAAGTAAAAAAGTTTCATTGTTTTACATTTAGAATAATTACCATGGAGTTCGAAAAGCAGAAAACTATTGCTCATCACTGCCTATGAAATTAAAAAGGTCATCGGTTAAAAAGCCTTTTGCTCAAATCGTTAACTTTGTTTTAAAAATAAAGCATCACAACAGAAAAAAAAAAAAGTGCTATTGTCGAAGTTGCAAAAGCACCACGGCAGTCACGGAGCCTCATACACATTCATGGAGTTCGCACATGACCTCTAAAATGTGGTAATTTTTTCCCCTCTTCCTCTGACACCGAAACATGGCCGCTAAACGGGACTGCAGTGGCGGAGCCACAAAGGCAGCTGATTGGCAGGCGTCTGATGAAAGACAGGGAGCAAAGACGCGGTTAGGGAATGTAAACACCAGACCGCCGGCCTCTGGTGGGTTAATCAAGCTCCTGGGTGCTCTCTCTTTCTCGCTCTCTCTTTCCTCTGCCATGTCTTCTCTCTCTTTCCTTCCTTCTCCTTTCCTTCATCCTTCCTTTTTCTCTCTGTTTCCATTTCTCTCTGTTTCTCTCCCTCCCTCTTTCTCTCTCCCCGTTCTTCTCTCTCTCCCTCTTTCTCTCTCTGTTCTTCTCTCTTTCACTCTCTGTTCTTCTCTCTTTCTCTCTCTCTCTGTTCTCTCTCTCTCTCTCTCTCCCTCTCTCTCTCTGTGTGTGCTGAGGCTGTTTGGCGGCTAGCCTGAGGTGATGTTCTCAGAGCAGTGGTGGAAATGTAAATGCAAGTCTGGACTGATGGTGCTACGGCTGCACAGGAGAGGGAGAGATGGGGGTGGGAGGTGGGTGGTGGTGCTGGGATGTGGGTGGTGGGGTGGTGCAAACTGGCTGCCCTTCGTGTCCCGCAGAGATGAAAACCCATCAGCCCGGAGAAGAGGAGCAGCTTCGGGGGCAGGAGTCAGACCCGCTGGGGCCAGGCATGTGGGAGAGAGGAATCAAGGAGCGAAACTTTCCTCTCTGCCTCTAGCACATTTTTTTTTTCTCGCTCTCTTCTCCATCTCTTTCTGTTTGCTTCTCTGTGTGTGAGTGTGCATGTGTGTGTTTCTGTGTGCATATGTATGGGTGTGTATGTGTGTGTATGTGTCAAATGAGAGAGAGAGAGAGAGAGGGAGAGAGAGAGAAAGAGAGAGAGAGAGGGAGGGTGTTTCTTCTGTGTGTGATTGTGTGTTCTCTGTGTGTGTCATGTCTGCTTCTGTGTGTTGTGCAAAGTGAGGGCCTGTTTTGAACTGGAGCTTCTCCAAACAGCATCAGCAACTTCAGTGCCCATGTGTTCAAGTATGCATGGACCTGCCTCATGCATAGCACACAGTGCTGCCCACAGAGCTCCCTTGATGTACTTTGTTGACATCACGGCGACACCTGATATCCTCGGTGGGCGCATCCAGTGTTGCCTTTAAACATGCACCGTGCTGACACGTGAACAGACTCTCTGACACTCATCTAAACTGGCAGCAGGGGGGAGGTTTCGTTCAGCGTGTGTGCGTGTGTGTGTGTGTGTGTGTGTGTCTGTGACAACCAGAGCTATTGATTGGGTTTTTCCACCGCTGATACGTTTCCAGTGCCGAACCCTCATTTTTACGAATAATAGCCACCAGTACACATGGCATATGTGCTATGATGATCCTTTCTTCAGATCTTTATTGATCCACCCAAAACCAAAAATAGCATTTCCACCCTTGATGATATCTCGCCGCAGAATGGACACCGGCCATCACATCACGTACCGCATGTTCCAAATGGCCGCGGTACGCCCCCCCCCACCCCCCACCCCCTACCCATATCAACATTTCTCTTGTCTGATAAGCTGACAGACACATTTTTTACGTCCACGACGGCAGGACTGCGTCGCGTCGCCCAGTGCACAACAATAAGGCGGTCCGCTGTCCGGCACCTGGATTGGTGCAGGAGTCAATAGTTATTCATCATCCATGATATTAACGATTGCAGTATGTCGATATAGAATCCAGGAGTGAAATTAGTCTGTGCCAGGCCACTGTGGCTGCAGTTCAAGGTCGCGCGTGTGTGCGCGTGTGTGTGTGGGGTGGGGGTGAGGGGTTTTGACAGGAGTGATGCTCGACCAGTGTGTGTGCTTGTGTGTATGTGTGAGTGCATGTGTGTGTGTGTGTGTGTGTGTGTGTGTGTGTGTGAGCACACATAACCAAGCTCAAGGTCAGGTGTGTGTGTTGCATTGCTATTTAGAAGTAATGCACACATAAAACACTCTGGACTGTGAGCGGCCTCCTCAGGAGTCTTGAGAATTCAGCGATTATCCCAACGATGGGAAACCTCAGAGTTGTGTTCTGTAAAAAAACACCCTCAATCTGAAGAAATCTAAAGTATCTCCTCATCATTGGCATGTTTGCCCATCTATAAATACATTTTCTGAGCCCACCGTGTTCAGCAAAATAACTTGACTGATTGATGTTCAACCTCTATAAGGACATGGATGGATGGATGGAT
Organism: Coilia nasus; assembly: GCA_027475355.1. Classification (NCBI taxonomy): domain Eukaryota; kingdom Metazoa; phylum Chordata; class Actinopteri; order Clupeiformes; family Engraulidae; genus Coilia; species Coilia nasus. Next base: position 12,511,462 of record CM050218.1, on the reverse strand, counting down.
GGATGGATGGATGGATGGATAGATAGATAGATAGATAGATAGATAGATAGATAGATAGATAGATAGATAGATAGATAGATAGATAGATAGATAGATAGATAGATAGATAGATAGATAGATAGATAGATAGATAGATAGATAGATAGGCAGACAGACAGACTGATAGATAGATAGACAGACAGACAGACAGACAGACAGACAGACAGACAGATAGATAGATAGACAGATACATAGATAGATATTGACAACAGTTACTATAGTGACTACAATAACAGTTACTATTACTGTTACTGTGACCTGAACCTAACTCGTTCAGTGTATTGCAAAACAGCTCTCCACACTACTGGGTACAGTACACAAGGTGGCAATAAATTGAATCTGTCCATCAGCGAGGAATTCATAATGTAGGAGGCGCTCTGCATAATTAACCGTGACTGGGCGAAAACAAAACCACTCTCCCCTCCTCCATGTTCCATGGTCAATATACAGACAACACAATACAAACCCATCTAAACCAAATCACGGCAGGAATCACGGGTCCCTGTCACCTTACTGCGCTGACAGACGCTGCTGGGTGCGAATCGGTTGGACACACAAGCCCCGACACAATGCACAATGGCAGGGGGGCAAGTGTCCCCTGCCCTCCCTCCCACTCTCCCTCCCTCCCTCCCTCTCAGCCTTCAAGACACGAGCTGACCACAGGCAGGCAGGCAGGCGTGGGGATGGCACAGCGTGACATTTAAACCTCTTGCCCCACAGTCTGTTTGGTGGGTGCTGAGTGGGGTGGAGTGGGGGGAGGACACACATCTATTCAACTACAGAGAAAAGGGGAGATGCCAGAAGCTGTCCCTTAAGAAAAGAGAAAAAAAGAGGAAAGACCCTCTCACTTGTCAACCCTCACAGCTATTGTGAAGAGGGCCTCCTCCGCATCTACTGATGTCCACATAGAAGGAATCAGCTGTTCCGTCCTTCTGAGGGGACAAGCGTGTGGCATCTGGCCATCTTCAAGTTATGTGTGCCAGGCTCGTACAGAACGCTACAAACAAGCTTTGCTGAGAATGAAGTGTTAAATGAAGGCTCAGGGTAACATTTTGGTGCAAGTTTAGCTTTTTCTGAGAGCAATACTTTTTTTGGTGTTTTCCTGTTGCTGTTTTGAGATGATCAGAATAAACATTTGAGAAGATGCACTAACGAGACCGGAATTATTTATTGGGAGTGATCCATCACTGACTGCTCTGTGAAGTTTTATGTACCTTTGACTTAAGTGGGAGGCATTACCATTTTAAATCTCCCTTGGCACCCCCTTGTGGACTTTTGTTTCCTGTTGCGATATCTGACTGTCTGACCAAAAAATAACGGAAAATGCAAAATCATTCTTACTTTGTTTTTAATTGACCTCTAGAAATAGAATTCCTTCCAGAAACAAAGAAACAAAATATGTGCATTTAAAAACATGCTCCCAAACCACGTTGTGGTGACCATGTATGATGTTGAAAAGAACAAATATTACTAAGCCAACTCTTGCAAAAATCTCAGTTTTAAAGAAAGGACTAGTTAAAATAGGCTTAATGTCACTTTATGTCAGATGTATCTGTCGTTGTCTTTTTTTTTGTCTTTCCAGACAATAGTTTGAAAGGCAGCCGTCATACATGCTCAAAGGATTACTGGAATTCCTAATCAGTTTACCCCTTCAGGCAAGGTCACAGGGTTCACTCTCTCCTGCTAAATGTCCCAATGAGACCTCACCATCGCAGGTGTAAGGAGACCAGCCTGAGCCTAAGATCTGTTCCCATACCGGACTGGAGAAGGCATCAGCTCTGTAACAAGGCTGTAGTGGGTGGAGACAGATTGGTACAAGTTGCATGTCTACTTGTTTCGGATAGGAAGGAAATATCATTGCCACCCAACTTTGGTCAGAGATCGTGATAGAGAATGTCAATACACATGCAAAGAAAACAGAATTGAAAGGGGAACAGAAAATTGCTCACAAGTTCAGCCTTTGCACTTTAAAAATAACCTCTATTTTGTGTGTAAACTCACCAGACTGTCTGATTCCCACTCTTTCATCTGTCAAGGTCATCTGCCCTTCATTTCTAAACTACAATGTTTTTGTCTGTTGTGCTATTGCATAAAATGGGCCAGTAACAGGAAATGCACATTTATCACCTGTGAAAATAACCCCCTCTAGTGGACATACATTACATATAAGAATTCAGTTTATTATATACCTCAAGCAACACCTTACAATACAGCATGTTAAAATGTTTTAAATATATACATATTACCATGTTTTCTTGCAAGTACAAAAATGAATAATAAATAAAGTACATTCTGGATCTGGCACTTAAGGCATTTAAATTAACAATAAAGCAGAAAAACGTAACCCATTTAACATTAAAGATTTGGAACAGAAATTCATAGATGTCTGCCTGGCACTGTATGATGAACTGCCATTACATGTTTATACAAAGACTACATAGACAGATATAGCCGGACATGACAGCATAATGTTAACTGTTGGAAGATTCTTCCCTTGGATTGGCGCCATGGCTTTGTTTAGGTTGACTAAACTTCCGTTTTTTGGGTCCGGTTGGTTGAAGGTCTTGACTCAGAGGAAACTCCAACTGGGACATCTGTTAAGAGAGAAAAGATGTTCAAATAGATGGACTTAATATTCTCAGTGAGAACAGTGTGAAATGTCCCCTAACATTTATGTTACTGATATAAGTAGTAGCACAGAATACACAGGATTTGAGCTGCGCCTTGCTTTTTAGTCCGTAAGTTTTCTGGTGCGGTGGTCAAAAGAATATTGAGTACAGCACATTTGCACTTTTGGGACTGTGAATAAAATAATTGTTCTTAATTATTTTTTAAAAAAATATACAAAATTCATGGTTTAAAACTAAACTTTTTTGACTTTTTGTGTTTTCTTGAGTGTGAGTCCTCCCTGTTACTGATATAAGCACAGCTTTTGTAGGTTCTCTGACTATTTGACTAAATAGTAGTGAAATATGGACAGCAGTGGCTCAGGAGGTTAAGGAGTCAGCCCGCAATTGGCTGTTCGCTGGTTCAATTCCAGTCCCTTCTGACTAGGTCGAAGTGGCCTTGAACAAGACACCTCTTAATGCTCCTGAGGCTCCTGAGCTGCTTGGCACCTTGCATGGCAGCCGTCCACCACTGGTGCATGAACAATTGTGAGTAATTGTGGAAATGTAAGGCACTGAATTGTGGAGCACTTTGAATTGCTCTACTGAGTGTGAGAAAACACTATATGACTGTAGTCTATTTAACACATTTCCTCAATTTCACTCTGTAAAACAGTAAATGCTGTGATGGCGATGAAAGCTTACCTCTTGGTTTTGGACCGATTTGGTGGTTTTCTTCTCTTTGAGTGGCTGAGGGGCATCTGGCTTTTTCTCCTAGAGAAAAGGTACAGAAACTAATTTGGACAGAACTGATCCAAATATCTGTGAAACACGCTCTAATAATGTGTGGTTTCAAAACTCATATTCACATCTTGAGCCTTAAAGTAGCACCTGACTTTCACTACATTCACTAAAAAGCAGCATTGCTGTCTCGTAGAACAAAGTCAGGAGGACTCTTCAAAATCAAAACACAGGATTCCCATATGAATGGATGCAAATGAATGCTAATTCCTGCTTTTGGCTTTTTGGAGTTATTCCAGCTTTTCTTCTTCAGATATTATCTTTATCTTGGCCGTTCCACTGGTTTACCCATGGGTATGCTTGCTGTCTAAAAGTGCATGTTTGACTTCCTTGGTCCTGGAATGCCTTCAGCATTGATCGCTAGAGAATGATGTCCGCTTGCAACCCCTATGTTTGCAAGAGAAATAAGAGTCTAGAGCCACTAGTGAAATGGAGGCATAAGGGGAGGTGGAGAGATAATTCCCAATGACATGTGAAACAGCAGGCAGGTTTAAATAACCTGGAAGGCGGGGAACAGGTGAGCTAATTGTTGTCAATCATCCCTATGAGCTCCTCCCAAAATTTGTTTGAAAAATAAATAAATGAATAAACAAACAAATAAATAAACATTAATAGTGACTACCTTGTACAGTAACTTTTTCTGTGACTGCCATCCTAGTGTAAATAAAGCAACAGTATGAGATATCCTACAGGTGGGGACGCCACCAGAGGCATGAAATGTAAGACCAGCAGCATCAACAGCCTACAGGGAATGCTTAAGACATGGAAGGTTGTGAGCTGTGTTTATATTGATAAAGTATAACTTTCAGACCGACATGAATCCGATCTCCTTCTGCATTCTGTGCAGTCCTACGAAAGCCACATTCTGTGGAAAATGCGCTACTGCATGACTACCCTACATCTGTTTGGAAAACTACAACATTAGTATACAAAAAGAAAATATCATTATTGTGTCATTGTTTTGTCATGGATGTCATTCACTCAGTTGGGTTTTTACAGCTGGATAACAGACAAACTGAATGGGTGGATCAGGTCATTTCTGTCAGCTGTCAATGCCACCAAACTAGAGACTGTTCCTAAATAAAAATCGGTCTCTTGGTTGCTTTTTGAAATGGATCTTTAGAGAGAACCATCAGTTACAAACATTTGATGTTAGGATGAAATGGTCAGTAAAAACATTGGCCAAAGGCATTGGTTAAATTATTTTACAAACTGGCCCGCATAACATTCTCATTCTCTGAGCTTCTGCAGAATGTTTGATTATAATACTGTGTGATTGTCACTTATGCTACCGCTGTAATAGGAATCTTGCTTCTGTAATACTAATCTTGTTTCTGTACTGGCAATCAGAAGCGATGCACGCCAGTTGTTACTGCAGTAATTACAGTAGCTTATGTCAGTGTTGTAACCAGACATAAGTGCAGCTGGTTCTTGTGTCTGGGTTAGAACCGAGGCCACCTCTTTTTTCTGCATGAATAAAATAAAAATACATTCTTACCACAAATCTTCTGACGCGGCCACTTCTGGTTGTCCTCGTGGTTACTTCCTCCGAAGCCACTTCCCTAATCCCGCCAACCGTCTGAGGTTAAAGAATGTGACAATAAGCAATTACATCATAAACTTTTCCATTCACCTAAAACCATGGCGTTTTCTACTAATCTGTATTATCTTTTAAAAAAATCTAAAGCTAAGCTGTACCACTTGGACTGCTCAAAAAGTACCAGAAGGTACCAGCAGACCACTGTGGAAAGTACCCAAGACATCTTTACCTGAGAGGAGAGGTCAAGTCTCTCTTCACACTGTTTCTTCTTCCTTACGCAAGAAACCTCTTCTGCAGACACACGCAAAAGCATATTTAAAAGACTTTGTAAAAGTGAACCGTTGTAAACGTAAGGCTAAACTGAGCGAATATCAAAATACATGTTTTTCTGAATGAGATATGTACCTGACTTCTCTATGTTTATTACATTCTCAGCCCCCTGCGAATCTTTCAGCATGTTACTCTACAATCAGGAAAAACAGAAGTTAAATCTGCAGCCCTTATCAAATAAATGAGCACAAATACTTATAGAAGACATAACCTCAAAATATTATTCATCCTTTCTTTCTGTGGTACCAGTCTAATAGAATGATGTTCTGTAGCTACAACATATCTCTGTATTAATCTTCTCCTGAATTATTACACTTGCAATAATTGTTATGTTATTATTATTTTTCTAATAATTTTTATTTGTGGTCTTGGACACAACCTCCTCCTTTGACATCTTGACAGCCAGTCTGTCTCTGAAGGTTATGGGCTCAGTGTCATCAACCTGTGGATGGCAGCAATGAAGTTCATATTCAATCACCCCATTGTGTAGTACAACACAAAAGTGTATCAATAATTCAACATGCACACTTTCTACCACCTACAGGCTTGAACAAGATAATTCAAATGTGGCAAAATGGTCTTGACATGTCACCAAATATTAAGAAAACATGTTCAATGTTTAATTTAAAATTCACTGACAGCAACAGCATAGCCAGAATACTGCCATTTTAAAACGTAATTTACAGTAGATACTGTAAATTCTGTTTATGCTTTGATTTTGTGTTTTGCCTCTGGTCTCTAGAGTTGGAACAACACTTTAAATCATTTTTAAATCTGATTGCAGTACCAGTTTTGGCCACTATCTACACATAGCACCTTGTAAGTCAGCACACTGATTTACAGCAGGCTACTTCGGTACATACAGTACATCTTGCCTCTTAAAGGAGTACTTCCACGAGAAACCGTTTAGTACTTGATCATTTGAAAAACGACAGGTCACCCTGAGTTGCATATGCATGCTGCATGTGAAAATGTTCTTCTAACCCAATTGCCTCCATTAGTCAGTGAAAGAAAGTAGGTGGAAAAACGAGTGAATAAGAAAAAGGCCAACAAAGTGACGTACTGTAGGTTTGTAAATTAGAAAAAGCTATGCCACAGTTGTGATTACTGGAGAAGTTTTGTTGCAGCACACATTCACTTAGCAAAGTATAGGTAAGTATTTGTGTTTGTGTAGAACGTTTAGATCTTCTTTTTGGTTCGCTTTGACCGAATGGGCTTTGAAGGATTGTAGCCTGTGACTAGCGTAGCCGAGAACCTGTCATTCTCCCTGCTCCATCTCCTCTACCAAACTACAACAGCTTGAAACAGAAGCACTAAAGCATTTTGTTCACCAAAACCTGCTCACAGGGCATTCATTAATACTAGAGACCACCGCAGAATTAATGAAAACACGATGGAAGTACACCTTTAATCAAGAGAGCATGGCGTTGATGCAAATTGCCAAAGCGCTGACTGCAAGGCCTACCTGTTCCAAGCGTTCCCTCTCTGTGGTCACGTCCACCTTGAGCATATGGAAGGGGCTGACCACCTCACCGACGGTCAGTTTCACACACTCCTTCTCAAACGTTATGCCATCACTCCTGCCCTCCTTGAAACCTGGGGGCTCGTACTCCTGCGGGGTGACTGGTACAAACCGACAACAAAAAATGGGACACTTTTGAAGTGACACTTCCAGTACAGTCTCTACCAGCTGGACAATGTTCATCATACCAAAGTAAATATATGAAACTTTGTTTTACACCTACTATGGTAAGTAACTGAATTAAATTCATAGTCATTTGACTCTCTTCATGATACAGAAAGGATGTGGTATCCTAAAATGATGTACAATGAAATAGGAGATAATTATTTCTGACCATCGTCATAGTATGAGAGGGCCATGCTGAGGCAGACGCTGTCAGGTAGGGGTCCCAGATGCTGCATCAGGGTGTACAGCTTGCGCACTAGGAGGATGCTGGCCTTTCTTATGTTGCTGCACGGCATCTTGGACACTGTGTTGTTGCCGTTGCTGTGACAGGGGTGCACGTTATTTGTTCAAGGAAGCATAAACATTCAACGACAATTAGGATAGCAATTAACATAAGTAATGAATGAATCAGGTAAAGCATAGTAAAACATATTACCTTTCAAAAGCCATTTGTGGACCAGCTTCAGTATACTGGATTTTGAACTGGTAGCACTCTGTGACTTTCTGTCATAAAAAAAGGTTTGACTTAAAATCATGCACAAAAAACTATAAAAACTACAAAGCACTATATTGGCCATGGGCAGTGTTTTAATGTAATCATACCTGGGGATTCTCTGGATCCGTGTAAATCTAGGGGACATGGAAAAATGCCCTTATTTAAGCATGGAAGTTGACTGCATCTACAGGATACAGCGCTTTTATTCACTTAGAGTACCCAAAGCACTTTACAATTTTTCAATGTCTCACATGAATGTGTGATTCACTCATTCCCACCCACATGCCAAGGGGGGAAGGCTGCCATGCATGGCGCCAGCCACCACTTTGGGAGCATTATGAGATTCAGTATCCTGCTCAAGGACCCTTTCAGAAGGGGGACTCTAATCAGTGGCCCTCCAATTGCTAGTCGACTTCTTTACCTCCTAAGTCTTTGTCACCCATGTATGCGCACAATACTGTTGTCATGTTATGGAATAGTCTTAGTTTAAGTATATAGAGCCTGAAAGTTATACTCACAGAGAGACAAACCGTGCGGAGCTAGAGGAGAGAAATTGATTACATTTTAAATTATGATATAATTAGTGCGTTTCTTTCATATAAAAAAAGTGTGGTTAATTTATGATGCATGTTTTCATAATGTCTTTTTCATATCCAAGAGCATACAGTTAATTGACTTACATATTTTTTCTGGAGTGCATCAAAGCATCCATGCATCCTGTGAATGTGACAGAAACAGCTTTATATCGGTTTACTGCAGCGGTTTTATATTCAGTGTTTTGAAAAAGCCTGTCACTCATTTTTTTATGTTACTTTATCATTATCATGATAACCACACACTGCAAAATAATTATAAATCCATCAAAGTCAGACTAAAATAATTATGTTCAGTCACCTATATGAGTAATAATTGGCAGGGCTATGCCATACCGTTTCATAGGGTTCATTTCAGACTCACCACTGAACAATTTGTTTAGCACCTGGACAGCTGCGTTCATCCCTCAGTATCATCACCTTCTGCTCTGTGACAAATGTGACAAACATTTATTTCACTCATATTGACATTCAGTCCCTTAACAAATAAGAAAACATTTCACAGTTCCCTTTACCTTCCACAAATTTACTGCCATAGGCCTTTTCTGGAAAGAGGCCTCTAAGATATGTGATGGTTGACACTGCAATGGCCAACAGTTTCTTCACAACGAGCAGAGACTGCTGCTCAGTGACAACAACGCTGGGTAGAAGCTGTGTGTCCTGTGGTGTGACATGGAATATAATAATAATAATAATAATAATAATAATAATAATAATAATAATATATATCAGTAGGTTTTTAACTTTACAGTACACTGTTTTACATAGAAATGTACTTTCGTCATACCCGATTAACCGTCCGCAAGCGCTGCTCATTGGCCATCTTTGTGTTAGCAGTCAGCTAGCTCAGCAAGGTTAAACTATGAACACAAACGTGGAATAAAACCGCAAATGTAATCCTACGTAACGTTATGTTTTCCTAACAATGTTGAATTCATACAGATCATTTCTAACATTACCAATTAGCTGAATACCAGAAACATGAAAAATGTACAGCTCCTTGGCGTATGTATTCTGAGTTATATGCTGACTTATAGTTTACCCTATTCACGGCTGGCTAATGTTGCGGTTAGTCAACTGACTGAACTATTGCTAGTTAACTATCTAACTAATTATGCTATGCTATTAATTTTACTAGACAAGTTTTACAATTACCAAAGCTTTTTTAGTTGACCTTCGCCTACTGTTTGAAAATAAACCCTTGTCTGGACGATATGTGTCGAGACAGTATTCTTCTAAAATATGTGAAATATGTCTTACTATTGTTATGACCATCAAAACTATAACCTTCTCTGTACAGAAACCCTGTGCAAATGTACCTTCACCTTTTGACTGATGATGTTATGTCAGCTTCCCGCCAAACTAATTTCCGAACTGTCATGTATGACCTTCGGAACCGTTTTCCGAAAAGTGGGATTCGAGCATGATTACCGGTATGTAGGAAGATAAATGTAATGAACTTTGAGTTGTGTTTATTTGAACAGATTTTAATCTAATCTAAGGTCTGCTGCCTCACCAGAACAGATGCTCATAAATTGTTGAATTGTTGAGCACAGATGTATTACCCACGTGAAGAACCAGAAACTTCAGTAATGTTAAACTTTTTCTTAATTGCGTCTCGTAGAATGGGCTTTCTTACAATTGACTTGGATACTCTTCGCTTCATTAAATACGATTTGTGTTATAGTTGATTATTTTGAATTTTAGTATAGCGTGCATGTATTTCCGTCATTGGTTGCTACTGTAAATCGCTCTCCTACAGACTGATGCGGAATGATGTCACTGATCGCCATTTTAGACTTAACAGTAGCAGCGTATCAGGCTGAACACAGGTGAGGGCAACGCAACGGCAACGCTACACTTGCGGTGTTGGGACAATAGGCAGGGTTTCCCCGTTGAAATGTCATCACCTGCAGAAACTCAGTCTGAAGACTGCGGGGATAAAAAGGTTGGTTTACGTTTTCGTGGTGTCATAAGCTTGCAGGAGCACTGGTCGGTCGCGCCTGTAAATACTTTGGTTAGGCTGCTGTAACTTGAAGTTGTTTATGCACAGCCATCAAATTACCATATTTAGCTCACCACTGCGGAAGAAGAATCTTCCTTTCTGTAAAAAGCATGGCATTCGGTAGAAATGGGGCGTAATGCTTGCTTGTCTGGTGTTTGATGCACCAGAGAAAACTGCAGCTTTATTGGTGTTTTGATATCCTCACTGGAAGCTTAAACTAATGATCAGGTTGCCTTTAAACCAGAGCTTTAGCTTTCATATGATATTCCAGTAAAATACAAGCGTGAAGACTAGTACGACTGTAAAGAAACCTGAATAGTGCTGTGATACAGAATACTTTGGAGAGTGTAGAATCCATGATATTGGTTTGATTTAGCAGTTCATCTGTATGCACATTCAGTTCTGTCCAGCTCTGGAACTAGAACTCTCTAGAGCAAAAAACACTCATGTAGTCTTTACCAAGGGGCTTATAAATAGGAAGTCATACATTTCGTGTAATAGATACAAGCTTGTGAACTAGTGAATCAGCAAAGTCTGTTCAACATGTCCTCTGGTGGTCTTGGAAATACACCAACTGTCTGAAGACATAATTCTTCAGTTTGTAGTTCTGATGTCTATGTAGGCTATAGCAGAAAGAAGGACTTCCATCAGTGTAAGCTACTTGTTTTCCCCAAGAAACCAACTTCTCAGTATAGTATGGTAATTTTGGTGAATTGGACAAACAGCAAAACAATTTGCAAGCATCAGACCCATTAAATTTCTCATTAATCAAGGCCTATTTCACAGTTGTATCTTTATATCTTTTACAGTACCCAGTTAACAATATAGTGTATGAACAAAATAATTTTAAAAAGCTACTACATAGTACATGTTCTAAATGTTTGGTTCCAAATCCTAAGTCCTTAACTCACAGAAGAACAAAGTCTAACTAACTCATACTGTGCCAGTCCTTCTGCAAAAGTAAGTAGTATTTCATACAACTAAATGTCTTTGTCTGATTTTGCTTCCACAGGATGCAGAGGAAAGCCAATCAACAACAGAAGAGGTGAGACCAAAGTCAAAATATCCTACTTTTGGTCAGAAACCAGGAGGCTCAGACTTCTTGATGAAACGACTTCAAAAAGGGGTTGGTCATCGCGACTTCACAGTTAATCAAACAAATGAATCCCTTTACCCCTTGATTAATGTTGATTAATGTTTGTCTGCGAAATAACAGATGTGACTCTTTCTCCTCCATCCTCATCAGCAAAAGTACTTTGACTCAGGCGATTACAACATGGCCAAGGCGAAGAAAAGCAAACAGCTACCTGCTTCCCCGCCCGACAGGAGCGTCGTCACGGGAGACCACATACCAACCCCTAAGGATCTACCCCAGAGGAGGCCATCTTTAGTCACAAGCAAACTGGTTGGCTGACACAACGTTTCCAGTATTATTCGCAATCACAAATCTCACAGAAATTATTCAGTTTCAATTAAAAGCTCCATATAGCTTATAGAGGGGGAAAGCTGTTAGGTTGTTTGTCAAGGACTGGGAGACAGCTGAGAGGAATGTTTTCTCCATTTCCACAGCATTTCCACACAGGGCCATCACCTTCCTCTTGTCCTAAGGAGTTGGGAATGGGATGACAAAAATGATTAGTCCTGGGAGAAGGCTTTTTTCATCTATCAATACAATTTGGAACATAATGCAATCCAGGCATTGGAAGTTCTAATGCATTTCATAACATAATGGGTGACGGTACGGTAGTATATCAAGTACATTTAGTTCAAATTATCTATTATCTGGTCAAACAAGTTGAACAACTATGAGGTGGTCACAAAACTACAAAAACGGTTCATGTCAGTGACAAATCCTGTGATTATTGATAGTCACAGATTATCCATTTGAACAGTATTAATTCATGTTAAATGCTCCACAGCAGACATGATACGCTAAAAAAAAGACATAAATATGCACATGTTTTATAAGGTGAGGTGATGTATTCAGACTACCATAGACTTGAGAGTCAGCGTAGAGAATGTAATTCAGTGTTTATGTTAGAGAATGCCTTAAGCTACTGGAACATTAATGCTCCAGTGTGTGGTTTTGTTATGTGTGTCCTTGCAGGGAATTGCACAGGAAATTGATATGGACATTGATGGGTTTTTGTTGTGTTGTTGTTTTGGTAACCCTCACAGTAGCAGCACCACTGAAATGAACCTAAACACTCTTGTACTTTAGCTCCTAGATAAATGAATGAGGTTGTACTTTTGTTTTCAATACTTACCTTCAGTTGCTGTCCATTAGCCCATAGTACTTGCAAAACTAGTGTCAGTAAACTTGCTACAACATAGTGTAAAACACTCAAAGCGCTAACTATGTTTACATAAATTGTACAATGTCATCTAGCAATAATAACAAAAAAACAACAATATGTACAGTGTTCAATCCCCCCATATAGCCTCCCGTATGTGGCAGTATACAGTACATGATATTAATAATATCCAGTATAATATCAGGAAACACATTTACCAGTGTTGAAAAGATGCACTTTTAAATATTTGATATTGAAAGTAATGCAACAATGCAACGTGTGACACGGCAGTTAAAGGAATGAGGTGATTTTGCACTTACGTCGAATGTATGGTAGGCTGGTACCGAAGACAAGTAAGTTTGTGCGTTGAATGTGATTAACAAGCATCCGTTTAGTTTCTTTTATAATGTGAATGCCTGTGCAGTCAGGTATTTTAGGCACATACTGATGGGTCTGAGAGCTGGTGTAAGCACTACTTTCCTTCAGATAGCCTCCTTTTACTTTCTGTAAAGTATCAGTTGTCAGATAAATAACATGCCCGGTCCCCCCAATGGTTCCGTAGTTTGAAATGTTCCAAGGCTTCCAGTTAAGTCTAAAAAAATTCTAAAGAGTTGCACAATCTTGTTTTTTTTTTTTTTTTTGTACAAAAAGAATGTATTAAAGGATAGACTGAAAGTCTATGCCATTTGAAAGTTCATGTTTTATTTCTTCACTTAACAAATAGGCATAAGGAAAATTAGGGGAGAGCAGCTTCTGAAGGCAAACTTGTTCTACTGGGGTCATCTTTCTCCAGCATACCGTTAGAGTGAGCTCATCATATGTATTTATCACCAGTGGTGTTACTGATACACTCTGACCATCTGTTAAATCACGCATAGCATCTGTTAAATCAATGTAACATCGATGTGTACTGCAATACGAATGAATGAAACTATTTGCAGTGTCTTCTATTTGTGCTAACATACAGAAGTAAAATAGAGTAAACATGTGTGGTTTTGTTATATTTTGTTTAAAATATATTATGTTATGAAAGCATCAATATGAAAGAAAATGTGTTTATTAAATTAAGTCTTTTTTGTAAAATCTTGTATTTTATTTGCACATCTAGCCAATTATTCCCAGAAATAATATACATTGTATTAATTGTATGGTTCTAGGTCTACTGTGCAAATAGCACAGTATAATGTATAATGTTTGTAGAACAGTCATCCTCAGATGCATCCACAAGGGGGTGCACAAGGATAAATGTAGGCCTCTTTAGAAAATGCCAAAACATCAATAGCCTAAGTTTCATGTTGAATGAGAGATGACATATAAAAAACAAAACCCTTAGGTATTAGAGTGGTATAAAGTGCGGGAATAGTTTAGGAACAGGTAATGTATAAGTGTTTTGTTGCTATCGACTATTTTACGTCGCACAGGCAGGCCAACTGCATTCTCTAGAGACTGCTGGAGATTGCCATTTGAAATGCACCCTAGCAGCTGGGGTGGAACACTTATGTAACGTACTGTGGCTTGTCATTGTTTAAATGAGTGCTAATATCCCGGAAGAGTAGCCTATTGATAGACATGATAGACTTACGTTAAACAGTTTGGATTATGGACCAGACTGGGTTGGATTATGTTTTAAAATGTGTTCTTCTTCTTATGTTCTTCTACATCTTGGGTAACTTAGTAGCCTACGTTATAATTCCAATTGGCTAGTTTAAAGGCAAACACACCTTCAGTGTTTACGATGCTATGAGATGACAAAAGGATATTTCCACAGGCCTCCTCCAAAGGGTGAAATTGAAAAGACAGTGTGATAGTTTTACACTCAGGTTATTCAAAAAGTACAAAAGGCTAAAAAAATTACCAGGGGAAACAGCCTACGTGACGTATGAGGAGGAGCTAGAGACTACGTGAGTTTCGTATGCTGTGCGTAGGAACAATAACTTGGGTTCGGTCACACGAGGGAGCAGTCGTTGCTAGATGTAGTTTGACAAAGTTGCCTGTCCGGTAGTTTTCGTGTTGGACATGTTCGAGGTCAACTTCGGGTAATGCCTACAGAGAGCTCTTCAGCTCCGGGAGGAATTAATTTTTGGATTTAGGTATCGGCCCAAAACAAGTTTCGAAGATGATTCTTTCCACGCAACGCGCAAATGTGTTAAACTCCCTACTACCATACAATGGAGCTGATGGATTTATGCCATGCTTGCAGCATGGCGCCGAGGAAGCCGTGTCGCGACCTCCGGACGATAATTCGAAAGCTGCTCAAGACTTTGATACTGTAAAGGAAAGCAGCCGAGTGCCGCGTCCAGTGAGTTTTAACCATGCAGCGACAGCAAGAAATGGTTTCCTGAGTCGCTTTTGCGGAAGTACCCAAGCTTCTCCCGAGCCTTCTTTGGACTTTGACTCTCCGCCCGACTCTTTAATTCGTCCGAGTCGTGCAGTGTTGGACAACGACACAAGAAACCTTATTGGTGTCTTCCTCCTGAGTCACACGGGTCTCAAACATCCACGGTGTTCTCAGCCCAAGGCGCTGGCCACGATGGACCGCGTTGTGAAAAGCTTAGTCAAAAAGCACGAGATTACATACAAAGGTGATTAGTCCACTGTCACGTCCTGATAACTTATTCGACCCTTGTGGCTGTTGTCCGTAAGATGCAAGTATGATCAAGCCTGTTGCTAGAAACGTTAAACAACTTGAACAACAATTGTGTAAATGCTTCTAATTGTCAGCCCTGTAGTGCAGTATAATCTTGTGATTGTTGTACTTTAACTGGGCTCCTTAAGGACAGTTACTCTAATGCATTCTTTTGATTCTGCAGGAATGGTCAACAGACTCAATCTAGACGAGAGAGGGTCAGACATGAGCTTCATGACTGCTGTGGCCACAGAAATGTTCAGTGATGGCAAAACTAACTGGGGGCGGATAGCCAGCTTGATAGGATTCAGTGCAGTGCTATGTGATCACCTGAAAACCAGGAAACAGGAGCACTGTATTGATGAAGTGGCAAGCCTGATCTCCTCTTACCTGCTAACACACCAGAGAGACTGGTTGATCAACAACAAGGAATGGGTAAGCTGGCCTGTCTGTATGTCCGTGAGAAATCTACTTAGGGTCATACGCACTGCATTCCACCTGATGAAATCTATTACTTCAGCCTGTCTTTATTTTAACGCTTGTAGTCAGACAGCTGTGTGTCATCAAGCCATGTCATGTTGATTAAGCATTGGCTGGCTTAAGTTGATTTGGAAGGTTGCTGAGTTTCTGCATTGCCTTATCCTCACTGCTGCTGTGTTGAAACATATTGCAGCCTGATGCAGCAAATTACTTTCCTGTATTGTGAAACTGTGGACTCTTGTTTGAACTGCAGGTGTTACACAGCTAGATTGTAGTAGGTTGATCATGCTTTTTTCCCCTCTCTTTGACTTGACAGGATGGATTTGTGGAGTTCTTTCACGAGGTGGACCTAGAATCTGTTGTGAGAGGGGCACTCATGACACTGGCAGGGGTGGCTGGGCTTGGAGCAGGACTGGCATTTCTCATCAGATGATTGTGTTTAAACTGCAAGAGATGAGTAACCTCCCTGTCCACATGGCAAAGACCTCTCAGGACATAACCCTCTCAAAACAAGTGTTGTGATGACTGCTGTTAATGTTGAATGCAGACTGTTCCAGGACTGTTTTTTTGACTATGAAAAGGAGCAGTTGGAGTTGAGAGGTTGGACTGAGAATCAGGACTTGGACATTCAAAGTGCAAATAACTTGTATAGCAAAATTATTTATTTTTTTATTCATTTTTTTTTTTTTTTGAAAATAAACCTTACAGCACATCAACAGTTGTTTATATCTCACACCTCAGCAAAAAGAAATTATAATATAAAAGGAAAAAAACTTAAAATCTGTGAGAAACCAAACAGTTGACTTCTTTTATACATTTTGTTTTCTGAACATCACTATGTATGCTGTTTGAAAGTGAACAAAACTAATCCTCTGTTAGACTGGCTAGTCCACTCTGCAAATCTGATATTGACATCACACTGATGTTAAATTAGGGTCTATACGATCTTTAAAGTCTTACTGTATTTCTCTCCTGTCTTCCACTGACATATTGATATGTATTTGTCAGCCTTGTTTGATGCTTTGTAGTTGTATCTCAGCTGTCTTGAGGGCTGAGTCAAAGCAGGAACTAAAATTTGGTTTAGTGATTGGCCTGTTTTACATGTAATGCTTGTGACCTCTTAAAGCTCTCTTCCTTGTGGTTCATTGATAGCTTTTTAAGTTCCTGGTGTGATGAGGGAACAGTACATCTTGATGGGACCCATTCAGAGATTGAGAAGAGGACAGTGGACTCTTTGATGATTATCTAACCCAGTGATTGAGCTGGTATAATGTGACCAATTGAAAATCACAAGTTTGTTCATGCACAATACAAAGGCAGTCTCACTTTACAAATGCCACATTAAAACAATGGTGGTGTAGCACACATTAAAGTTTGGTTGAGGTATTTTTGTTGACATCTGTTATGGTATTTTGTTTTCTTCTGGTTACAATTAGCCCCTTGCTAATAGTGATGTACCTGAAGGATTCCTCCTAATTAGCAAGACGCCTGCTTTCATTGCATCAGGCAACAGAACACCACTGAACACACACACACCATCTTTAGTAGTCATGGTTACCCCCTTGGGCCACACATCAGCAACAAGCCGTTTCTAAATGTAGTGACGTGCGCACAACTTGCGTATTTTGATGGGACTGATTGTGCTGGTAGACATTCTTAATCACTTGTAATCTCGTTGGTGTCCACACCTTGTTTCTATAAAAGCTATCTCAAATTGACTTAGCGCCATACCTTGGAGGAGACTTGTGCTGTCCTCATCCCAGAGGAGTAGTTGTGGGAAGGGGAAATGAGGCTTTCAGAGACACAGGTCCTTGGAGCATGGTCACATGTTGTTTATTTGCACTGCGCTCATGGGACTCTGGTGTATTATTTCCTTGAAAACACCCAGCTAGGACAGTGAGGATTATTGGGTTTACTCAAAGACAAGTGCTCAAGGCCACGTTGAAATGGCTGAAGCGGTTATCACGCGCACGGGCACGTTTCTCAACCCGACACAGCACGCATGCACAGCCCTGCACATGGCTGTCTCTGTGACTAGGCTGCAGAATCTTGCACGCATTCCAAGCAGACTGAATCAGATTTAGCAAGTATGTTACAAGCTGAGAGCGCAGGAACAAATTACATTAAAAATTATATCAATTTGGTGGTTTCTTTTTTCCAGTGTATCTGGCAGTTGGAGATAAGGCAGTAAGTGTGGGAAGCAGAGGGAGACCACTGCAGAACTATGGGCAGCAATAAGGAAGGAACTCCCTGAATAGTACTCTAAGTCGTCAACCAGATGCATTGAGAGATATGCAGATCTAAAAACGTGCTTTACCATTCCTGATGCGATAAGTAAAAGTCATGTCGGTGTCCTACTCTGTGCATGGTGACACTCATCATTAACAGCTTTTCATATCAGAGCAGTTTGTACAAAAAACACCTTGTTGTGGTCAGGCAACAGGCCCTACCTTTTCAGTTTGGTTAGCTACTCAAAACAAAACTAAAACTGTTCATATCGAAAGCACTGTTTGACTCTAGGGTATTGCCCATGTGCAGTCTGTGCAAAATAGGTTGTTTGCAGGCTGACTGTAGCATTGACCTCCAAAATCAGAACAGTAAACTAATCCAAACTAAAATGACTGTGAGAGGACAGCTGACTTAAAAAAAATACTGGATCCTACAGCATTTTTGTAAGAGACAAAAACACCTGCTCCATAGGATTTTGTGAGGATTGGAGTGTGTGTGTGTGTGTGTGTGTGTGTGTGTGTGTGTGTGTGTGTGTGTGTGTGTCTTTGTGCAAATCCAGCAGGCACTAAGAGGCATTCCTGACATATTTCGAGGTGCACCACTGCAGGCTTGGCCTCACCCTGGTGATAAAGTCTGGCGGAATGTTGTTCAGAGTTTGCAGCTATTCCCTCTGTTTACACCTTCCAAGCATCTGCAAAGTTATTTTCTCTCCTAATGTAATGCTACCTGCAAAGCAAAGTTTGGCTTTAGTTTGCAAATGGCCAGGTATGTTAGATATGGCTTGTCTGGTTTGTCGTCCTTTAAGTCCTCTGTTGAGCTTAGAGGCAACATTACGTTTGGAACCTAGCTCAACCGATCCAGTGCAGACACAACTAGTTTGTTTACACCCATACTATGGTGAATGTGGTGAATAAACAAGAGTGCACCACTCCCTACCCACATGGAATGTTTCCTCCTGTAACCAGCGAGACCAGAGACAGGCTGCTGCTCTGTGAGCTGATCTGGTGTCGGTAAGCCTTTGCATTGTGCTGCAAGTGTATGTTTACCCCAATCAGAAGCCATCACACACGTGTCCTGCACTCCATAATGGTCTCTGAGAAAGAAAGAAGGGAAAAAATACACTATCCTTCGTTCACTCATTTATCAAACAAAATAGAGACTGACAAAAAAAATATTTTGGGTTTGTGGCTTTAGTCACATAGCTTGCCTTCTTGGGTGCACCACCAAAACCGTGTTATTGTCAGGCTGTGCTGTTATGACCTTTGCCAGGGGGAAGTCTGTAGATAGGTTACCGGAGAGCTCAGCAACCTCAGCACTTCTGACTAAGTTGTTGTCCACTGGAAATTGAGACTGCACTCAATTTGTGTTTCCAATTTGTGTTGTCATGCCTGCTATGTGGCAATTTGTTAAATCAAAAAAGATTAAAATAACTCAGGATAATAAAAGATCGAATCCTAAATTAGTTCTAATGCCTGCAACAGTGTTTTATGGATGTACAGTTGGGTATTTTGCCCATATGCTGTTTTTTACTGCCTATAGTCACAATATGCCATAGAATACCCTAATCTTTCTGTGGAATATAACTCATCCCCATCTCCTGACTCCTGCTGAAGTGAAGTTGTGTTGCTCCACTGCTTCAGTTGCCTGTTTGCTCTGATTTTAACTTCTCTAAACCAGTTCTAAATGAACCATCACCATACATTGTGTGTACAATGCTGGCTACCCTTTTTTTTCTTAACCCACAGAAAGCAGTGTGTGTGTGTGTGTGTGTGTGTGTGTGTGTGTGTGTGTGTGTGTGTGTGTGTGACTATGTGGGTCACCTACTTCCCGTTGTGCAAGCGGTCTCGCTGTGGTTTGTGTTTCTGCTGAATGTAAAGATGTTTTGGCTTTGTCAAAATGACTGTGTTAGCATTTAGGGGTCTGTGTCAATAGCCGTGGGCCTCAAGGTTAGCCTGCTACAGGTCTAGACTTGTCTGTTTGGAATGTACCTTGGCTGATGTTTCATGTCTGTAGAGAGGGGTAGATGGAAACCAGCACACAACCGTTGACCTTTACATGCTTCAAAGAACTCAGTGAACTCAGTTTTCGTAACTAAGGTTTCAGTCAAACGTCTGGTCAATCTTACAGATCATGACTACATGACTTCTGTTAAATCCAAATGTGTACTGTGTATGTTCTCCTCTTACATCTTACTGAATCTTCACATAAATGGTTCTAACAAGTAGCCTGATAGATATAATACATTATATATAGCCTACACATAAAACATAGCATCAGCATATTTAAATTGTGAGGTAAATCCTAGTGTTGTCTGTACACTTGGGCTTCAGTTCAAACTGACAGTTCATGAACAGATTGAGTCCTTTTAAGAGGCCAAATGAGATTGCCAGGACTTTATAGTCAAATTATCCTTGCATGTTGTCAAATCAAACTCTGTCCAATAGATTCATATCCCGGTTAACATCCCAGTCATGGCTTCATCCTTAAATCATGATACCACTAGATGCGCCGCATAGCGGTACATGGTTTGACCGCTGCAGTGCGCTGTGAAGTTTCGCACAAAGGCATTTATAGTGCCCCTATGGAATGAAAGTTTGTTCTGTAGTTACAAGCCAAAAGGTTTTTTTATTAATGAGAAAAATGTGCAAAGGCCCTCTGACACAGAATAAAAAGGCCTTCCTTCAAACATGGCGGTAAAAGCACATGGGCCTATGTGTTGCGGTCATATTGGCCTTTATGAGGGCATAGCATCAGGAAATGGAGCAAAGCTTGATTGTTTTTATTCTTCTTATTATTATTATTATTAGTAGTAGTAGTATTATACCACCCCCAATGAAACCAATTTTAGAAAACAAAATGTGCTTACAGAGGGTTAGAGTAGTGATCATACATGGCAAATTTGATGTGAAATTTACTTTCTCCACTCAAGATACTGGCAATTCTAGTTTTGTAAGAATTTATAAGAATGTTTAAGGATTTTTCTATGTGTGGTCTGCAGCCGACGTACACCAAATATTTGAACAACTGGATGAACGCCCTCCCTTAGAGGAGTTAGTGTACTTTCGCTTTCAGTTTTTTAAAGATTGCACAAAATGTGGGCAACAGAAGAGGGCGTGGCCTAATGCGTTTGATGTGGGTCTTCTCAGGGAATCTGGGGAAAACAGAATTGTGTTTCTATACCTTACCTTTTTGTGGTTATTAGCAAAATGTAATTTTTGGAAATTATAGCACCCCCTATGGAACAAAGTTTCTGAAACATAATGTGCTTGAAGAGGTTGGAGTAGTGGTCCTACATGGCAAGTTTGATGTGATAATGACTCAATTTTACATGGGCAAATTTCCGTAGGTGGTGCTACACGCCAACTGACCATTTATGGACCTTGAAGCCCAAGGCATAAAATTTTTTTTAAGTTCTTAAGTCTTCTTGGTTGCAACTGTTGCAACTGTTTTACAAATTTTGTGTGGTCTTAAAGAATGTTGTGCTGATTATGTGAGGTTTAATGAAATGTGGACATTTCCAAAACAAGATATTTAGTGTAGTGTAATTACAAGCTATGTATCTAATATAGATTGGTAACTTTGTAACACTTTAACTTTTGAAAAAGTTTTATAAGATTTTTTCAAGGCACTGTTTACAGATGATATCTACCAAATTTCTTGACAATCAGATGAACACCTTAAGGAGGAGTTAGTTTAGTTTCATTTTCAGGTTTTTTATGTTGTGGATGCAGGTTATCCTGACTGTCTCAGTAATTTAAATGTTTAAAAAATCTATTTAAAAAATCCAGTCTACTTTGCAAGCCATCAGCTTGTAACTACCTTGGGCACACAAATATGCATCACAGACTGAAATGACATCAACTCAACCCTAAGTACAACACGGCCTTATCATACAGACAGGCAGTCATGGGCAATAGCATGTTTAGTCTATGCTTACTGTAGATACAGATATTTCAAGGTGAATGTTGACATTGGAAAGGCAGCCATGTAAGCCGGGTTAGCACAAACATAATTATTTTTGTAGGTTGGTAGATAAATGTCCCACTAAAAACCTTTACTCCCTTCAAATAATGTTACCATTAGTTTCATTTACAGGCAGAGAAGTAATCAGGCAGGCAATGCTCACTGCACAGTGCCATAATTACAGTGTTACATCCAGAGTGGTTGCAGTGAAACCTGTCATCTCCTTTTAGAGATCTAACAGAATAGACCTCCCACCTGTGACCTCATTTTGCGTTAACTACCTGTCTTTGTCTGAAGAAGTGTGTGTGTGTATATGTGCCCTTGAACAACAAAGTTGTATTTGTTTATGAAAACCTTAACAAACTACAAGCAACTGACAAGAGACGTTGACCACATTTGCAATTTTAAAACCCCCTCTGTCTAAAGCAGAGATTGCATCTGTCACTCAGTTTGGTTTTCAGGAAAACTGGGTCAAAACAGGCCTATTATTTTCCCCAGCTGCTGGATGTGGAGAGCCTTTGAATCTCCAAGTAGATAACTGCTTTGTTGATATGCGCCTGTCTGACAAAGGCTCTGTGGCTAAAGCATGTCTGCCCATCCATGCTTTCGTTCAGACAAAGGGATGCTATTCTGAGCAGGTTTGTTCACCTTGCGGTTCAGATCAAAAACCTTCATTATGTGGTACGAGAGCCTTGTTGTCTGGAAAGGCCCACAAAATACATATTTTGTGATTTTGTCTGGTTAGAGAATTCACAAATATTTACCATATAAACAGGTTAAATAGATTTATCAAAACATGGCATATATATAGGCTATGCATTGACATGTCAAGGTGTCAAGGTTTATATGACAATAACTGTCAACAATAAACTGGTAATAAAATGGTAATGTTTTACAATAAACACATTGTGAGGCTTCTGAAAAAAAAGATTTTATTGAAAGTTTTGAATAAGACAGGATATTGTGGATAACTATAGAATGAGAGTATATGAGAGTGCCGAGTCTAATGTAAATATAGTACGTGTGAGCTGTGCCTAACTGTGACTGGGACAGCTGATGTGGAACATTAGGTCACAATATAACTTTGACCCAGTCGGATCATGCTTTTTAATCACTGCTGACATGTTGCTTAAATAGACCCACTGCATGACTAAAGACCATGTGGCAGTGAATTTACTGCAGGACATCCTGGGACAACTTGTGCAATGTTTGACATGAGATCGAGTGTGACTTGTCAGTCCGTCTTGACAACACACTCCTCTTTAATGAAGGGCCTTTGTACACAAACTATGGAGGCAACTTGTTTCTGAGTTGCATCTGCATATTTGAATAGATGGTGGGACATATATTAAGTGATAGGCAACCTGGATAGGCAACATGGATTCTGAAGCTACACTCCAGTACCACATCTTCCAAATTACCTTACCTGTGTGCTTAATACAGAGCAATTAACTGATTAAATCTTCTAGCTGACTGAAGAACTATCCTGATTAGACACAGTTGACTTACTGAATGGCTGGAACAAGTATTTGGCATTTGATTACAGTTTCTGAAGCCAGGTTGTCCATTACTGTGCACATTGTAGTGAGTGAGTCCAAAGTGTAATATTTGATCTGAGTTGGCAAACAGAACTATAAACCTAGATAGGTGGAGTGATTAGGCAAGGCAGCATGTATGGCATGATTCACAAAAGTCATAGTTCAGACATGCATGTGTGAGGGCCAATGATGAAAGGATGCACCATGGACAAGACAGCTTTCTCACAAAAAAACTAGAGAAATAAAATTATTTCTATTATTGTTATTGTTAATAATTATGCAAAGCTGTATGTTCAAAATAAGATGTAAAAAAAAAACTCCTTGTCTAGACATGGTATTAAGTTCAAGTAGACAGTGACTGTAATTATCATGTCTGAAATATGGTCTGCTTTCATGCATGTTTTTTAAAACCTTCACAGCTTTGACTTTAATGTAAATTATGATGGTTATTGTTGCAGCCATTGTTGTGAATTGTGTGAACAACCAAAGGGAGAACTGGCTTGAGAGATAACAAAAAGTAAGAATTGCATCAAAGTTTTCAAATGCATCTTTTAAATAAAGGTATAACTGTCACTTGTGGTCACTACCACAAAAATAATTGGCTGTGTAAAAAACAGGTCAGAGACTGTTGAGTGTGAGTGTGTAACTGAGCCTGGTATAGGTGTAGTATGGTGAGATCTTTGGCTCTTTGTCCTGCCAAGTTTCTATCTTTTTATCTTTGTTCGCCCTCAAGGACCTGCGACAGTGGGAAAAGTGCAGTGCGCTTGTGTTTATAGGTATCAGAATTCTGCTTACTATAGGGGTAGGATGCAACTTTGAACCATCAGGGCAGATCAGTTGGCGTGGGAAATGATCGCTTGGAATGTATATTACCTGCCAGCTATTCTGTGGAAAATTCCATTTTCAACATTTGGAAAACCACTGATACATATTTAAAACAGTACATATTAAGCAGAACATTATTTTCTTCCTCCTTGTCAAAAATACAGCCACATTTCTAGGACATGGAGTTAAATGCACATGTAAAGTATGACAATAGCATTTTTCAACACTAAACATTTCAGTGTTTTATTATGACTAACTGCCCTCATGCCATAAAATGTATACCTGTGGGTAGGCTGTAGAATGTTTGTTTCACACAAAGCAATGAGGAAAGAGTACATGTGTCAAAGAACGTCATGTGAAGACATTATTTACTGTTAGAATGTGGGAAGTGCCATCAATTACCACCATAAATCAGATAAACAAACACTATGAATCAAAGACAAACATGACTCTATGTAAATATAAGTTACATCCTGTTTAAAGCAGCTTTAGAGGACAGTCTTGTGACACCAGTCTTGTGACATGGCAGTAAACTGAAGTGTTCATTCAGGCTGACAGTGGATCAGGTACTAAATGTGCTCTGGACCTCTCTGTCTGAGGCTACTGTGGCTAAAACAGTCAACCTCTCACCACCACAGCTGACAAAGCTGTCTACCGTCTGGGAATTTGGGTCTTGAAACAATGGGTTACAAAATAACCTTCTGGCAGGACACTGAGTCCCCAGCATTTAATTAGATTTTCTCCCTTTCACATATTATCTGGTTACCTACCACAGCAACCTATTTTAAGTGCACTGTTTCGACAATAAGTGGAAAACATATCATGGTAAACTTGAGAGTCTTTCTTTAAAAAAAAATATTCATGCTTTGCCCTCTTAAAAAGCATCCTATGCTTTTTTCATGAAGTTCAACTTTTAAGGGCAGTACAAACAAAGACGTTTTCCAAACCAAAAAAATTGCTTTTCAACAAAAACTCAAAAGATGAAGCACAAATTCGTTGGACATTGCCTGGAATCCTGGCTTATATTGAACCTAGAAAAAGATCTAGACTAGATACGGTACATTCTGAGAAGAGATTATTTAAAAAAAATAAATAAATGAGGTGTACAGCAATTGCTCTTCAGAAATGATTAACATGATACAAAAACCTGACACACACCAAAAGGTCAGTGGTTTTCACATAAACATTAAACCAGGATGCCCCCCACCCACACACATACATGCACACACACACACGCACACACACTTGATAAGGTATAAAAGATATGTGTTTATCGATATGTGTTTATCGACTCCAACTGAAGACAAATCTCGCGTCTGGGAAAACACTAACAGAGTATTTGCTTTCAGTTTGCTGCTTTCCCAAGCATGAGTTATCGTAAACAGGAACATGAGACAAATGCCAACAGACAGGATAAACAACCCAGAGAGCAACTGTGGGGAGAAGAAGAAAAGCGCGAGAGAAAGAAAGAAAAGGACATTTCATTTACACTAGGGAATGGCCTGAATAAAGTCCAGCTGAAGGGGGAAGTGATAAAAGTAAAGTAGACCCAAGTCAACTGCAAGACTGCTCAAGGACAGAGTACTTCAGGGCAGCGGTGGCTGTTAGATGTACCACCCACGCACAAAGACTCTAATTGGTGCTCCTGCTCAAAACACCAGGGAGGAATGTGGCTGAGAAGTCTCAACCTGCAGAGATATGATAGGAGTTAGAATTATGAAAATAATCCTTTTCATTACTTCATGTTTTAACTACTCTGCTTAATGTAGGGCAAAGCTGCTGTTATGGGAATGTTCCAAGGCAAACTTCATCTAAAATGCCATGACAACATCCTAATTTTCACTTCATGGTTAGTGCAACCCCCCACATGCAAAGTACTTCCTGAATTGGTTGCAAATGTGCCCTGTCCAGTGACAAACTTCCTGTGAATTGATGCCTAAGACCGCATTGTTTCGGCCTTGGAAACAGGAAGTGATGCAGAGCCGTACGCAGAGGGCCTTTGAGTAAACCTTTTCCTGTGCGTAGCTGTAATAAATATGGTCAACATCAAGACAATACGTACACAAACACGCACATCACAATGGAAAATCCAACCAAATAGCGGTATAAAGAATGGTTATCCTTCACAGACGTCACTGAAATAGAGCATATGTTGTAACCATGTAACACAAAAAAGTCACATATGTAGCACAGAATTCAAGGATTCAAGCAGTTTTTATTCTTAAAACGTATATGTGCAGGACATAACAGATTATGAAATACTGTTATCTTTTTTCTAGTGTGTGGTGCCCTGTAGTTAATAAACATAGACAAGAATAAAAATAAACTAGATAAAAGCTTATAAACTAGATAAAAATAAAATGATCTAGACATCACAGTCACAGAGTTTTACCTTGCAAACAGCACCAACAGTGGTGCAGATAGCAAGAATAAAGGCCAACTAGCTTGACGGGATATATAGTCATATGTATGAATGTCAGTGCCATTACAAAAATCCTCTTGTAATTTTCCAGTGTTGGTGGTGTACACATAGTTTAGGCAAATACATTGGGAGCCCTATCAGGATTAAAAATGATCACCAGCCACCAGCCACATGCTTGGAAAATATGAAAGTGTCTGAAAGATTTCAGACACAAAGTACTAATTTACTGTTCAGTTGCTGGGGAATTTTACCATTTACCATTTGTCAGTAGCATGGTTCACATACTATAGGTCTACTCTGTAGTTAGACTATGAACGTTGTCAGTCACTTAAACTAAAGGCTCTGTTTGGATTGCTTTGTACATTTTACCAACAATTGCTGTTGTTCCTTCAGACTGATCTTAGTGTTCTTTGGTTCTCACTCAGTTTCACTTGTTGTTTGCTTCCTTGTTGTGCAAATTTGCACTGGCATGTCGACGACTGTACTTAAAAAAAGCAGGCCTCTCAACCATGTTGTGTCTTCACACATCTGCCCCATTCCCATGGTAATGCGATGTCGGCACCTTGCGAGAGAGAGAGAGAGAGAGAGAGAGACCACCAGATGATGATGGCATGTGTTTCCCAAAACACTGCCAAGGCCCATGTAAAGTCATTCAGCCAGGCCTCTGGGCGTTGACCTGCACGGCAACCCAGCTGTGATTACAGGTAAGTTAGCACTCTGTCAGGGCTATATGCCGTAGCTGCTTGCATGACAGAACATGCTGGTTGTCAGTGTTGTCATTGCAGTGGCTGTTTTTGTGCAGGCAGGCCCTGACTCCTGGTTGAGTCTGCAGATCTGTGAGGTAATGTGCCTCTAGATGAGCACATGTTCCCACGCATTTCCCAGCAACATGAGACGACTGCATTCTACAGCGAGGCGAGACTGGGAGGGAAGCCAGCTGCCAGCCACTGGAACTCTGCAGTTTTTTTCCGCATTGAAGAAAAGTCACTGTCATAGGAATGTTCTCCCTTGCCATCGGGTATTGTCATAGGCACACTGTTTTGACCAAGAAAGCCTTCATCAGTTGAAATTCAATCACCATGGAAGCGTCTTGCAAAAAACAATGGGCAGATATTCTTTTTCTTCTTCACATTGACTTTATCTGTTATCTGGCATCTGTTCAAAACAATGTCAATGTGTGCACTTCTACTTAGATTGCCACAGGCCTTAGGAAACATTTAGACAGCTGAGACTTCCTCCGCTTGGTAATCGTTGGAATCCACTCAAAAATGGTTGGTATCACTGATGGAAATGAATAACACAAAAACAACTGATCATGTCTGACCATGTTTTAAAGCTGAAACAACTCTGAAGTCTGAAACTCAGTGTGCCATTTCCAGTACGCCCAGTATGACTCATAGAGTACCAAGAAAAGCAGCTAATATGACAATCTCTATGCCATGTATGTTCACACTGTGGTCATGCAGTTCATGTTACTGAAAATACTGTGTTTTGAGCAGAGTGGATCTGCGTTGAAATACACAGAAACATCATAAGAAGAGGCTCTGGATGGTGCTGCGATCACACGCTTCCTTTATGATTCTTCTACTGTTTCGATTCTGATGTGGGAAAGTACCATCAGTGCCAGTGCCAGAGTTTTCATCATGTCAAATTCTAAGGCATAGTTTAAAAAGGGGAAGACATCAGGTAATTGCCACAAACAGAATTACGGTCAGTACAGAGGTTTATGTCCCTTTGGGGAAGAAAGGGAAATTTGGTGAGAAAATCTTAGGAATAGAAGAATTAAATGTGACGATGTATCCGGGAACTTCCCTGGGCAAGTCTGAAGCAAGAGTTCGGACATAACCATGCAGCAGTACTGCCAGGTAATAAGCACGTCTCTTACGTGTCTGCACCCATCTGTAAGCCATGGAACCCACACATTCATCACTTCATCACAGCAGAATGTAGTTTAGAGCTTTAATTGGCATCATATAAAAATAAACATATCAGGATCGTGGGGAGATTCGGCGGGTGATAATAAATTGATAAATAATGTTATCAAAGACATAAACTATGAGCTTGTAAGACCAGCATACTGGCACTGCCTGTATGAGCTGTGAGGTCTTTGAGGCCTTTGCAATCATTAACAAATGCCTGTTTGTTTCAGTGCAGTATCAGAAGATAAGCACGTGCCCAGTGTGCAATCTGCTCTAAGGCTAGCCATGAAACCCATGCATGCATCAGTGCAGAATGTTAGAACTTTAATGTCCTCCACATGCACAAACAAAATCAGCAGCTCCACATACTTCAGATTAGGCTGGTGATGGAGACTTAGAGAGAGTCACAACACACCATCCCTGGTATTCAGCTGTTTTTTGCAGTTAAAGTAAAGGAGCACTTATGTCACATGATTTTACACATCCTTGATGTGCTTGCAGGACCATCAGTGTATATAAAGGTTGCTTGTCAGGCTTTTGCTATTTAAATAAGCCTCTGGATCTACTGCAGGAAGTGTAGAGCTAATAATAACAGTTTTCTATTTGTATTTCTCCCTAATCTCTCTAGATTGGCATATGCTGTGGTGCATGACTTTGAAAGACTCTTTTTGTGAGTGTTACTCTTCGACACTTACTGTGCCTCACCCATTTGACTAACTTAAGAACAGGGTGGAACTCTTATGCTTCATGGGAGAAGTCATGTAGACTTACCATCACGAGGCAAACCTGGTATAATATTTGTTTAAACAGAGCATGTCCTGTTTTTCTATTCCTTGCTGCAATATAGACCTTTATATGGGTCTCTCAAGCACGCCATAGAATGTAAACATGAGGGAAAGTGCTACCTCCTTGCAGGTCATCATCACATTAAGACGGTAATAGATAATTACAAATGTATTACAGTTGGGCTGTAAAGCTTCATTACAAAGTAATACAAGTGTATTAAAGTTGTGCTGTAAAGGTTCATGCATTGATGCATGTATTTTACAATGCTGCATATGTAATGCAACATGTAGATCAATACACAAACTCCATAAACGTACATATGAAACACATACTGAGTGATTTATTGTTGTTATTATTATTATTATTATTATTATTATTATTATTATTATTATTATTATTATTATTATTATTATTATTATTATTATTATTATGAGTAGATCACTTTGACATGGTAATTCTAAAAGTAGCTCATGAGCCAAAATATAATGGGCACCCCTGATGTAAACACTGTTGGAGCTGGCTTATGTTCAGTCCTGTCAGTGGCTAGCTTGCATATTGTGAATGTGCATGAAGGTGGTAAATGTCTCGATTTTCACACATGTTTTCATTTCTGCACATTATAGGCAAGTCATCGAGATGTTTGTTCTTTGTAGTGTAATATCGGCTGATGTTAATAGCGCAGCTGGCGTCTGGGGCAGTCTTCCAGTACTACTGAAACTGCACTGGAGACTTTCATAAGGTATCTGTGGGATTTCACAGGTGTTCATGACAGAGTCACAGTCTGGTGTCACTTAGGTCATCGCTCAGCTGTGTCTAGGCCACATCACACCTGGATAAAAGTGATAGCTTCTATCTCTTTTCTTATTCGAAGAACAGCTTTACATTAATCTCCAAGTATACCCCTGTTCTGTTACACTTCATTGGAGGATGAGCCTGGTCGTCATGGCGCTACAAACCAGCACTGTTTTTCAACAACAAGTCCTTATTTGTGAGGAGTGATGCCTCATCCTATGTCAGTTCAAAACACAATTTCCAGTACACAATTACAAAGCAACAGCAGCTGTTTTGGTAGCACGTAATGCAAGCGAGCACACTGAATGACTTCACACTGGTGCTTGTGATGAACCAGCAGCAGCCAGCAGACAGAGAGTTTACAGAGGAACTGGCCAGTGCCCAGCGGAGACCTTGGGGGAAGCAGCTGGACGGCTGCCATTTTTTTTTTCCTCTTTATTTTCTGAGGGATGACTGGGCTATTACGTCAGGGCTCGGTCAAGCACATAGTGTACCCAAGGCAAGAGAAGTATACAGATTTGGACAGAGACATGTCCCAACATGAAGAAAGGATGTTACATAAAGTGTCGACGAGAGCTCAGGTGCTGAAGGGGCTTGAAGATGTCATGTCGCATAGGAACAGATGCTTAAGGGCATAACAGACAAATGGACACCTAATGCTGGTTGCATAATCTGTGTTTAAACATGCTTTACCATGAGAGGGAGTGCCCCCTAAAAGTATGTTGACAATGCCTTTATGTAGGTCAACCTGGACTTCAGTGCCAGAAACAAAACATATGCAAAGATACATTTTATATATGAAATATCTCACTGAATTCATTTAAGTAAATGTTAGAGATGTTCTGGGTTGTTTGTTTCGTATTTGTTAACATGTATGTACTTGTTGTGTTTACATTTACATACTGTGTTTCTTGTTTGTTAGGCAGTTTGTTGTGTTGTTTGTGCCTTTCCCCAGTCAACCAATTAAAAAGTTTCTATTTTCGAACTGGCTTCAACTTGCTTTGCAGTACAGCCTCTGTTTCCTGTATGGGAACATTCCGGTAATGTTGTCCAACTGATCTCTCACATTACATGGTCACTCCACTCTGTTTAATTCTCTCTCTCTCTCTCTCTCTCTCTCTCTCTCTCTCTCTCTCTCTCTCTCTCTCTCTCTCTCTCTCTTTCTCTCTCTCTCTCTCTCTCTCTCTCTCTCTCTCTCTCTCTCTCTCTCTCAATTCAATTCAATTCAATTCAATTCAATTCAATTCAATTCAATAGAGCTTTATTGGCGTGACAAAACTACATATTGAATTCCCAAAGCATTTCTACTTGTACAAAGTATCAGTGTGTGATGGTTTGGTTTCTGTCTCTGTCTCTGTCTCTGTCTCTGTCTCTGTCTCTGTCTCTGTCTCTCTCTCCCTCCCTCTCACTCTGTCTCTGTCTGTCTGTCTCCCTCTCTCTGTCTGCCTGTCTCTCTTTCTCTCTCTCTGTCTGCCTCTCTCTCTCTTTCTCTGTCTCTCTGTCTGTCTCTCTCTCCCTCTCCCTCTCTCTCTCTCTCTCTCTCTCTCTCTGTGTCTGTCTGTCTGTCTCCCTCTCTCTGTCTGCCTCTCTCTCTCTCTCTCTCTCTCTCTCTCTCTCTCTCACTGGTGGTCTGGGTCTCGAGCCAGAAGTGCTGGGAGAGGGAGAGGGGTGGCACGAGGCTCCCACCAGTCGTGTTTTGAAATGCCAAACCCATGAGGTCATCCACTTCCCGCTCACAATGCTGCCTGTGTGCAGAGGGGGGCTCCAGGCACTGAGGGGGAAATGAGAAGTGAATACAGCATGGGACTGCACCAGGCCACTGTTAGAGGTTTTAGGAAGAGGCTTTTAGAGAGAAGATTAAAACTTCTAATGAACAGTATTTAACCTATGGGAAGTTTGAAAGTCTTTCTAATATTTCTGCTCAGGATTATATGCCAGGTCTGTGCCTTATCTGTATTTCCGAATGACAATGTGCCATCACAGAGACAAAGGCAGGCAACACAGTCGAATGTTGATCTGCATTCCAGAGGATGGGATCTTTCTGTGGGATGAGGAGGAGGTGGAAGGGGATGGGGGAAGGTGGAGTTTCGTTTTTGTGTGGGAACGGCATCAAAGCCCCAAGGGAGGAAAGCAAATCCTTGTTCTCAAGCGTGGCCTGTGCCAAGTTCCTGCGGCACACACAAAGGCCTGCAAACATCCATGTAAAGAACAGCACGTCCTCACCGCACATACCCTGAATTCCCCTGCTCCGAGCCAGTAGGTCCTGACTTGTTATGCTGCCTTTGTTATGATCCAGAGAGCTCCAGCTGCAGACCCATTACATTTGCTTCAGGCCACAACAGAACCGCCTCACTGTAACTCAAGTTTGAATCCTAATCCTAAGTCTTTTTTTTTTTCATTTTCTTTTTTAAGGTGGAGACGGTACGTCATTTTGTGGGTAATGATTAATGGAGTAATGACGAGATTATTAATATTTACTGCTGTGATCTAAATGATGATTGCAGAGGCAATACAAAATCTCCTCTTTTTGCCAACCAGACTGTAGACGCCAGCCTTGCAAGAGTCTGCAGTGCTTTAAGAACCTGCTTTCCCCCCGTACTTATTTTTCTCTCTTTTTTTTTAGCAAAGTGAGGGCTCATTTAACTTCAAAGCGCCGGAAACACTCTGTGTCTGTGGTGTTGAATATAGGTCACACTTTGCTCCTTCTCAGTTTGCAGATCAGCTGCTGACTTGTGAGGATGAGGAGAATGACACAGACGTAAATATTCAAACTTATGAGAGAGCTGCAGTGTTTCACTGTAACCAATTGAATGCCGTTTCAGACCAACACCCCTCTTTGGCATTCCTGTCATTGTTCAGAAACAGCACAGTATCAACCGGAAGTGCATTCCTGATAAAAATGTACAAAGGGTGTGTCATCAAGAACTCTATTGTTGTAAGGCTGTCCTCAAATCGTCCAAAATGCTGTCAGCCTTTTAGTCGTTGAACAGAGCTACTGTGTTTTATGTCTTTTTCTCTTTCATTTTTCATTTCTCTTTTTAATCCTTCCATCAATGTCTGTTTTCTTTTTTTGTTCTTCCTTTCTCTACGTCTGTTTCCCTTTGTATTTCTGTCTGTCTGTTTTTAATTTTCTTCTGTTTTCAAGCTTTCGAGATCAAAGCTTTAAGCTTGACTTCCTGCCCTGTTCGGTCGAGTAGCCTACTCAAAAAAAGCACCTGTTAGGTGAAGTCCCCTTGTTTTGAGTTCTCCCTCTCAAGTGTGGGTGGTGAGACCGATTCTAAGACTGGGGGAATCATTTAATCACAAAACAGGAAGAAAACCAAAGGTTTCGCTCTAACAAAAAGGTTAACTGATGGATTAAATGTAAAGTATTAAAAAAGACTGAGGAGGACCTCTATGTCTTGTGTCTGTGTAAGAAGAAATAATCAGGTTTGTGAGCTCTGTGACCCAAACGCCACATTACACATTATCATTGTTCGGCCTCACCCAAGATTACTGTTTACTGTGCAATGGCCTCCTTGACAACCAGAACGAACCACCCAAAGAACTGGGCACAGCTGGACCTTTATCGTGTAGACAAAACACACCACACCACACCACAGAGACAAAGCCTGATTCACCCTTTAAGACTGCTGGTTTCCACTTACTAATGTAGTAGGCAGGTCCATAGAAAGGTGAGCTAAGTCTGACAATGCAGCTTGGTTAGATTCTTTGGGGCCCAGCACTCAGAGAATGTGTTATTCTGCAACTGATATTTTGAAACAAGGAAAAACATTTTGAAAGAAAATACTGACGGAGGACTGACTGCCCATCCAGTGTAGCCAGATTACAAATAAGCAGCAAAACACCACGAAGAATAACAAATTCAGTAGTGTCATATTTTTTCAAGCACGAGGCAATGTCTTGAAATTTATTACAGAAGAAATCCTCATCAATATTCCAACGTCACTAAGA
Source organism: Coilia nasus (assembly GCA_027475355.1). Lineage (NCBI taxonomy): Eukaryota > Metazoa > Chordata > Actinopteri > Clupeiformes > Engraulidae > Coilia > Coilia nasus. Next base: position 12,477,537 of record CM050218.1, on the reverse strand, counting down.
TGTTGTCGTTTACATGAAAAAAGAACATGAAACACAAAATGTACCCAATCAAAATTATGTAACCCTTTTGTAAAAACAGCACGTATTGCACGCATTTTTCTCTCACTCAAAGAACTGCAATCTCTACTGCCACCTCGTGGCGCTTTAGCGTCTCAAGGTTCCATTGGTTTGGTCTGAACAAAGTGTGAACTCATCCATCGATTGTGCTGGCGCATCCATACATATTCTATTATGCACCGGCTTTGAGTAAAAATATTTCTGTCCCTCACGGCTATACGCTTAAATAGTAGTAGACATACTAGCTGTGCGTTCAGTCTAAAGCGGCGCAATGAATATACAATTAAATGTTGTCCATGTCATTTAATATAAAATAATCTTTTAATTTGTCAGGCTACATTTTTGTCTCTGGAACAAAATGAGCTTAGCTCTCAGCCGTGCCCCCCGAAAGACAGCGGGGAATCGCATGTCTAAACTCCTGGACGCTGAAGAAGAGGACGACTTTTACAAGACAACCTATGGTGGCTTCAATGATGTGGGTCATATTTATAGTGCATGCAATCATATATAGTCATTTTATTGTTACCAGGTAGTTGTGAATCAATAACATTGTCAGAAATTAACCATAATATATTTTAAAACATCCACTAATAGGAATCAGGAGATGATGAATATAAAGGTGATTTGACTGACACAGAGGATGAGGTGGACAGTGACTTCGATATTGACGAGGGTGAGGAACCAAGTAGTGAGCAAGAAGAGGATGGCCCTCGGAGGAAATCTAGAGTTGTCACCAAGGCCTATAAGGTAACGTTGCTAGATAAATGATGCAATGAATGGAAATAAACTATTTAGCCCTCCCAATTGTAAGACATGCAATCATGTTATGACTCATGCAGATGTGTGGTAAACACATTTTATGGATATGCTATAAATCCCAAAAAATGTGGAATGCAACCTTATTTGAATGTGTAAATCTACCATTAAGGCCCATAAGTGATTTTTTATTATAGTTATCATTGAAAACATTGTTTTTATATATTTTAACTATAAAGTGCTTTGGGTCACCCTATGAGTGTGTAAAAGCACTATATAAACCAATTTCCCATATATAAGCTATCTGGGTCCTGTGGCACAAGACTAAGTGTAGTGCTTGCCGTAACACTAAAAGGATTTTCATTGTGGGCATTTAAAAAAGCACTTTTTACTGATTGACATGACTTCAGGAGCCAATCAAGGTAGTCAAGCCCAAGATAAAGCCCAAGAGGCAGGCAGAACCTCCTAGGAAGATCGCCAAGGCAAAGGCAGACAAGCACAAAGCCTTTGAGCCCCAAGAGGACATCACTAAAAGTAAGAGCACCTGTCTGTGTCCACACTCTCTCTGTCCACACGTACTGTAGCAGCCACTCTCTCCCCACCCCTTTCTTCCCAAAAGTAAGCGTACCTCTGTCTCCCTCCATCTACACCACCCCTTTTCTCTTTCCACCCACCTCTACATCTATCACTAAACGTAAGTGTACCTGAGCCCCCCCCCCCCCCCCCCCCCCCGTCCACACCCAGGGGCATAGGCGGGAGTTAGGATGATACTCAGGGCACAGCACTGGCAGGGCAGTCCTTTGAGGACACTATTACTCTTATTACTAATAATAATGTGGCTCAAAAATGTATCCTTTTATAGGGCTTAACATTTCTGACTGTGCCCCTGTCCACATCAGCCTATCCCTCACCTTACCCATCCTTTACCTCTGCCCTACGGAAATGTGCCAAAGGGCAAGAAGATAAGACTGTAATCTGGCCAGTGTCACTTTAACGATGACTCATCCGGTGACTCTGCAGACAGGAAGTCTGTGCGTCAGTCCACCACGGAGCACACCCGGCTGACATACCTGCGACTGCAGGAGCGGCAGGTGGCACCGCGGCGGAGGAAAGGGGCACGGCACGAGCGACCTTTGACCCAGGAGGAGCTTCTGGCCGAGGCCAAGGTCACGGCAGAAATCAACCTCCGATCTCTGGGTTAGAGAACACACAGCCAAATGCATACAGATACATACACAGAGACAAGCACACACACACATGCTCAAATATGGCATGCACAACATATGGCATTACTAAATCTCTTTGCATTGTATGAAAGTTATTCCTGATAAGAGTGTAGTCAGTTGCCCCCACAAACAAACACTCACACACAGACACACACACACAAACCATTCTTACACTTTTATGGATACGTAATAATCAAAAGACATGATTTTAATAGATCAGATAATTGGATGAAGAATGCAGCCTATTGTATTGACTGCATGAGTATATCCATCTACTCAAGAGAATGGCTTTCAGAGAGACACAGTTTACTTCTGGGCACAGTTTACTTCAGGGCACATTGCTCGGCTCTGTAGATAAATCTGTGTCCCGTAAAATTCGTCTTGTCTGAGTTTGACAATAACACGCACACAAGCTGCCAGTGTGCTATCTTGGAAAAACAGATGACTGAGTTTTTGCTTGTTGTTCACACATAACTGTGCTAGATCTCCATTTTTCTGATGACAGTGTTTATCAGTCACAATTGTCTGACGTTTTCTCTGTGCTGTTTTGTGAAAATACAGCGAGATTTGCAAACTGTCCATTTATCTTACCATACCACCGGGGTACCGTACGTCAGCTAGGGAAGGATTTTCACAAACAAAAACATCAGTGGCAGTTGTACCAGTTGCATTTCTGTTTTTTAACTTTGCTTTGTTTGTTACTTGTCTCTCACTGTAACCTCATGGTATGGTGGTTTTAATAACATAGCACCACACTGCACCTTTAAGATGTCACAACCTAATTTTGTTGTTATGGCCCACTGTTGATGTCTTCCTGTGTACTCCTGTAGCATGTATGTGTATGTGGATGTCATATGTCTGTCTGACTATGAGTATGTATGTATGATATGTAGATGCTACTGGACACCTTAATTTCTTTCGGGATAAATAAAGTATCTCTGCTACTCTGCTCTACTACTACTACTACTACTAGAGAACTACGAGCGTCTGGAGGCTGACAAGAAGAAGCAGGTCCACAAAAAGCACCAGTGCACCGGCCCCATCATCCGCTACCATTCTGTGCTAATGCCTCTGATGTCCTGCCCAGCCCTGAAGGAAGAGAACGTGGACGTCGAAGGGTATGGAAGAGACACACAGTCATACTTTCTTCTTAGGAATGGCACTTAGTCAGCACGGATATTTCAACATTTTGTCAATGTTACGGCATGTAGATGTTTCGTAGTCAGAGCAACAGATGCCACAACAGTTTCCAATGAACACACACACACATACACACCTCTTGGTTTCTGTTGTGATTCACTTCTAAACATTCCTTTAATGCCTGTATGCATAGATAGGATGTTTGAGCAATGTTAGGTGTGCTGTATCACAACAACTATATTATGTTCTGTATCTAACTCAGGTTATTAGTTATATACTGTACGGCTTCATTATTTGTGCGTTACTTGCACTGAGGTTTTGTTCCTAGAACTTGTATGGTTGTTGATCTGTTTACAATTATTCTAACTACCCACAGGTAGCTACACAATTCTGCATGGAACCCCCATTTTGAACAATGCTTACTTTGACTCTAGGGCTATTAGATAAACCAGCATTAACTGCACTGATACGTAATTTGATACATTCATTGACTGCACTGATACAGAACATAATTTGATACACTGATTGACAGCACTGATGCATAATTAGATTTTCCTCGTGTGGTACTTATTTTTCCAGTCTGGACCAGGACACCCAGTGTCTGGCTCCAGTCCCTTCCCAGTCCGAGCCGTCCCTTGTGGGCACCCAGCTGCACCCCCCTGGTGGCAAGTGCTCCCGCACGTACATCACCTTCAGCGACGACGCCACCTTCCAGGCGTGCTTCCCCCGAACGCCTCGTCCCCAGATCCCCATGCAGGAGGTCTGCCCCGTCACGCACAAGCCAGCGCTGTACCGGGACCCCATCACCGACATCCCCTACGCCAACCTGCGGGCCTTCAAGATCATCCGGGAGGCCTACAACAAGTACGTGGCCGCCCACGGGTTGCCCAGCCCTGGCACGGTGGTGGGCACCGCCCCCGCAGCGGCAGTGGAGACCTTCTCGAAGGGACTCAGGCAGAAGCTCACCGTTAAGCAAGGTCTGGTTACCTCTTAAGGTGATGACACACAGGTCGACTTCTTGAGCAATGTTGCCAGGCAACGTTAGCACGGGCCCTGCCCATACTGCCTATGAGGCAGCGTAGAATTTTTTGTTCGACTCAAGTCTGGCAAACTGGCCTATTTCCGGCTGTTCCTTTGCCCCTGAAATAGGGAACCAATGAAAGATGAGCTTACGCATACGTCATCGGAATCAGTGGTCTGATGGGTTGTAGCTCTTTTCAGTAGTATACAGAGGCACCTGATACACACCCGTTGATCCCACTTCTGAGAACTTCCTATCTATGGGAGCTTTGCCAGATCATGCTCCATCTACGAATTTGGTGCGACAGCCCGGCAACCGCAATGTTACTAACAGATGTTGTTTGGGCACTTTTTCCATGGTATGAGGCGGCAACACATTTTATCAGCAGCATGTGTTGCTTATTATCAGTAGCAAACTGCTCAAACAGCATCTGTTAGTAATGATTCAGTCAACAGCAGGCAATTTTTCACCATTATTCCATCAGAAACGTAGGACCCAATCATGATTTAATCAGCAGCAAGAAACTTTTCACCATTATTCCATCAGAAAAGTAGGAGCCAGTCATTGCTAACATGCTGTTTGCGCACTTTGCTACTGATATCGACCAACACATTTCTATCAGGCCAACTTAAATCATCAGCATGCAACCTAATGTGATCATCAGCTCAGAATATCAGGAACCTATTATGTTCCTCGACAAGATTGCTCAAAAAGATGCCCCATGTATCATCACCTTCGGCTGCTGTAAGATGCAGGACATGATGGCTAAATACCTCACAGAAGATGGCAGATACAGGTGTCCACTGTAGTATGCTGCAAGCAAGCAGTATTATTGCATTCTCACTGTGCTGAGTCTTGAAGCCAGCTGAAGCTGTCTGTGTATTTATGTAAATTATTAAGTGATGTAAATTTGGTCATTTTGAACTGTTGAGGAATGATTCCATCTATTGGTTGTATTTAGTATGAATTACAAGTGTGTAACATTTATTTGTAGTAAATCTCTGTAACATGTTGTTTGATGGTCGCTACTTCTGGAATAATTTCTACAAAGTAATATTTTGTTTACATGAACTCTCACAGTTTCAAGAAAATGGTCTTATCATGTCAACCTGCAGCCTGGCGTTATTATATTTCGCCTGATTTCTCTGTTGTGGAGTATGTGACCTTCTTGTTTGTTATATTTAGAGAGCAAGAATAATGTCTTTTACTCTGTATGCTGCAAAAGATGGCTTCTTACATTGGCAAGTAAGTCCATTCGGTTTTGTTATAGGCCTTTATAGGTGAGAGACCATAATTACTGTTGTGGAGTGTCGTAGTCATTACCTCAGTGATTATATTACAGCATGAAAAAAGCCAGATTTTTTACTGTAATACTAGCCTGGTAAACCCGCCCCTCGTACTTTATTTCATTTTGTACAGAGGGTCTGGACTGGAATCTCTTGAGGGTCATGTAGTCGGCCCCAGCAAGACCGATCCAATCAGCAAACAGAGGGTGTGTTCATTAGCCATGACGTTGACCTTGCGTGCTACATTTGAATTGTAGTGTGTAGGTAGGCTAATTGCATATGTGACGAAAGGCAGAGCCAGTTGTTTTAAACTTCAGCAGAGGAACACGTCCAGGAAGAAATCGTTTCTGACGGTGTCTGGTCCAGACCCTCTGTACAAAATGAAATGAAGTACGAGGGGCTGGTTTACCAGGCTACTGTAATACTGCATGCCACGCTAAATTCTAGGGATTTTTGACACTGTAGTGTTTCATGTGATCTTTGTTCAGTATTATACCAGCTTCTAGTCATGAAAACTGTGAGGCATCATGAATGTCTCATGAATGTCATTTGAATGTTTTATGTTCAAAGTGTGATATGTATAAACTAAAAGTGACAGCACTGTTCGCCTGACAGTACAATGAGGCCTGAATAAAAATGGCAGGGAGTGGACCAATGAATGTTTTTTATGTAACAAACATTAAATGTCTATTTTAATGGAAAACAAAAACATGTGAATGTTTTATTCAAGAGCACTGCTTGCATGGTTCTTTTAGTTTGGTCACAGCATTGAACAAACAACTCCGCAGCAGCCAGTCAACACCAAAGCTGACCACTAGAGGTCGCCTTGGTCCCACTGACTGTGGTTGATGTAGGAACTTCCCAGCCGTGTTCTCCCCTCTTATCTCCCTAAATCTAACTTCTTTTCGTCTCTTTCTGTGTTTCTGCCCACTCTCCTTCTCTCTCTTCCTCTCTTCCATTTCTCACTCTTTTTCTTCCCTCTCTCTCTTTTATCCTTTATCCTCTTTCTCCCCTCTCCCCCCTTCTGTCTTTCTCTCTCCCTCTCTGTATCTGTCTGTCTCTGTCTGTCTCTCTCTCTCTCTCTCTCTCTCTCTCTCTGTCTCTCTCCCTCTCTCTCTCTGTCTCTCTCTCTCTCTGCCCCTGTTATTCTCTCATTCAGATTGACAGTCACTCATTCAAAGTCATAGTAATAAAAAGCTGAGCTTATAAAGTGCTGCCAGTGTATTATCCCCTGCCTCAGCTGAGCGGGCGAGCAGGGGAGCGACCGGCAAACGGTAGCAAGTGGGAGCGCGAGGGAGGGGGTTGTCAAAGGGGGAATAGAGGAGAGGGAGCCAGGGGATGGCGTGTCTCTCTGGGTGTGTGTGTGTGTGTGTGTGTGGTGGGGGCCCGAGTGGGTGGGTGAGTGGGGGAGTGTTGTTGGCAGAGGTGGGAGGGGGAGGTAGAGAAAAAAAAAGAAAGACAAACGACACTCTCCGATTCCAAGTGCAGGCTTTGGCTGGTCCGAGGCTTCAGCAGCAAGACGCTGAGGAGGTAGGTCAGTGGGCAGTGCTGCTCTGTTTGAATGGGAATTGGAAGGCTAAGGCTGTGGCCATTTGCTTTGGGAGTGAAGCTCTCTCTGTGGCTGTCTGTGTCTGTCTGTGTGTGTGAGAGAGAGAGAGAGAGAGAGGGTAATGAGGGTAATGCTGCTAATACTCGCTGTAAGCATGGGTCAACTGTGTGCTGCTGAGATAGCCACTCCACAGGGCAGTTACCCAACAAGTTGTTGAAAGGCTGCCCCAAATTTTCTTTGCTGTTTTTGTGTCAGGTGGCTAGCTTAGATGGTGTAATATTGTTTGTTGAATTCACTGTGGTTTGTTACATGTGTGTTGTTTGGGATTTTTGTTGGAATTTTTGTTGTTGTGCTGTTGCTGGAAAAGTTTACTATTACAATTTTCCTGTTATGACTCCACTATATGCAAATGCACCTCACTGGTCTGAGGACATGTAGAAAATTATATTGCATTTGTTAACAACAGTGAAGTTTGGAAGTTTGGAAGTTTGGATGGATTGCCAATGGCTGCATGCTGCAGGATCTTTAAGCATGGAGCACATCGTAGACCCTTGCAAAAAACCACCTGATGCTGGAGTAATGTAACTCAGCAATTCAAGTTCAGTCCTCAACTGCACCACTGGGCATTGCCATCAGCACTGCTTTTCTTACAATGATATATACTACCTTGTGCTTCAAGACACCTAAAACCTCTCTGCTCCACCCTTCTCTGATTTCTGTTTGTATGCATCTGGTTTCTGTGGTAGTCGTTCACCCGTAGGTCAAGATCTGCTGTGAATCTGGAGTTTTAGCTCCGTTCCTTTACAGGAGTTTCACAGGCTTAGTGATAGGCATAGCCTCAGCTAGCAGGGGTGAGGGAGGGGGTGGGGAATGGGTGGGTTTACATTTACACCGGCAGAAGGAGCTGAGTTGAGAAGCTAAAATTAAGCTGGTGGCTGATTTGGAATTTTACACTCGGGCGGCAAGGCCTGCTGGAGCCGACCCTGCAAATAGCGTGAAATCTTCCAACCTGACAGCCTTGAGAAACTTGACTCACCACCCTGGCACTCTCTGTTCCCTGTGATACGGCCAGGCCGCTTTAGTCACCCTGCCAGGTATCAGAAACTTGAAAAGCACACCTGCTTTTTTCCCCTGAACTTCGAGTGAAACTGCCTTTGGAGTAAATCAGTGTGTTACAGTGGCAGGCAGGCACTTAGGAGCCTATTTGCGTTGCATAGTTGGTGGACTGACTACTGGCCTGTACTGTAATACTCAACCAAGTGACTAGTTCCCTTAAAATAGTGAACTGACATAGTTCAGCTTCTCAGCTCCGTGGATCAGAAGATTGGGACCCGTCTGTGCACTACCCGGAACCGGTCCCCTTCTGTCATACTGGCGTCCCAGTTTCACTGACAGCGCTGGCACCTCTAAACGTCAGCATGGTAATGCCCCCCTTTCCATCCTCCGCCGCAAGCCCCTTCCAAAATACCAGAAGCGGGTTGGGTGTCTACATGCAAGCCAAACCATTTCATATGGGGGGTGGGAGGGGGGATAAGTATGTCGCGACCTTTGCCCCCAGGGGGTCAAGCATATGTTATTACATTTGAGAAGCGGGATATTTTAAGGCATTAAAAGCAGGCGGTAATTGCTAGTTGACCTGTGTTGATTTTTTAATCTTCAATTTGGTACCGGTGTGTGATTCAGTAGCTATGTATAGCCTATGACAATATTGACAAAAAGATGCACTCTGACCTGAGTGATGTTGAAAAGCCCGAAAGCAGTCTTTGGCATTGTAACATGGTTTTTATCGGTGTGCGATTAGGTTCGATTTTTACTGATACAGTTTAAACTAAATAATATATATTTATGTGTAGTTTGTTCAGTTCCAGGAAAGGGATTGCATTGTTGGGCGAGGTAACAGGAAAAAATAAAACTGGTTACTTTCATACTTCCTTGTACATTGTTAAAAATTCATCTTTGTTACTGCACTGTTGCTCAAGGTGAAGACAAATTGCTGACATTCCCGTAGCTGGGAGCAGTTCCTCAAACATGGCTGCCGTCCATGACGGGACAAACACGGAGCCGCGCTGGCTGCAGTGCCTGGCTCTGATGCTAGGAGCAGGGTTGGGAATCTAGCGGGGAGTTGGGCCGACAGGTGCTGTGCAGTCGCGGCACTTGTGTTTCCTGGGAAATGCAGGCCGCCCATAAACGTGTCACCTGGCCAAGAGTGAGGACTCTGTAGTGCAGTTATTATTGAGGCGGAGGGGCGGAGGGGCGGAGGGACGAGTCCTTGGTTGCCCTTCAGCTTCAGCTTGTGAGCCGAGCGAGCCATTGTGTTTTTCAGATGATGGAGTGCTCTGCCCCACATCTTGGCAGCTCGGCAGGAAATACGTAGTGAATGAGCTGGGTAAATAAAGTTCACTTTATGGGCTGCGGAGGTCTCTCCCAGAGAGGTGTTAAATTGTGATTGGGTGAGAGTTCAGCTGTAGCATGTAAAGTCTTCTAGTGTCTGATGACAGTTCATGAGAGCTGTTTTAGTTCATGAGAGCGGAGCTGTTTTTAAACAATATTTACAACTGTTTATTGGGATTTTTAAATGTATATATAAACTTTAGTGTAGTATAGTTTGGTAAACGTATAGTTTAGTAAACAGTAGACCTATTTAGTTTGTTTACACTGGAATTTCAGCTGTAATTTGAGCTGTAAATGTCAATGGTATCTCGCTCTCAGTACATGCCTTTGTCAAGTCATCCTTTTTTAACACACCTGCAGAGTTTATAAGAGGGAATAGAAGATATGTTTTTCTCACAGATCTCAGGAAGATGATTACGTTATCATCGGTGCTCAGGGTGAGGACTCACTGACTCATCATCCACAGAGCCAGCAATGACCTCTGTCACTGCAGGGTGTCGCCCATGAACAGCTGTGGCCTTACAATTCAAGTGGAATACCAAGCATACCTCTCTTTAAATGATTATCCTCAGAATGACTAAATCTATGCTGCTGGATCTTGGGCTGTACCTCCGGCTTAACAAGTTAGAGGCCTACATGGCTGGCTTTCATTTGCATAACATGCAGCCTCTGTTTGCATGAAGGAAATAATTATGCAGCCATTTTGCTGGAGGTGTTACAGCATACCATGCATTAGTGACTGGGGATGAGGGCATGCATTTTTTGGGGCTCATTTCACACGTTGGATTTCCCTTCAACTTATTTGCATCATTAATGCATAATTCATAGTAATGAAGATTAATGCACATTTCAAGTGTTTCCAAGTGAGGATTTCTTATTTGAATAACTAAGAAGTGCATTAACTAGTTGGATGCGAAGCCAGTTCTAGTTCTTTTAACCCACACCCAAAGATGCATTTGATTAGTAGTTGACCTGCCCTTTCACTGGAGATAAACACGCCACACACCCTCACTCCAGCCAACTCTCAACATAGCATCTCTTCCCTTGTTGTTGCCCTCGCAACGATTTCAGGGGAGGGCGTGTAGTTGATGTTTGGTGTGAATCTGTTCTAAGCATGACTCTGTGACAGTGTCTTAGAACATTGCTTTGTTGTGTTGTTCAGGCGCTAAGATGTTTCTTTATGGTGGAGATTTCTCACCTGCGTGGGAAGAGCCTACAAGTGTGGCAGTTTAACCGCGCGTCTCGTGACAGTGCCAAAGCATTAATCTCCTAACTCCGATTTCTCACCTGTCATGTGGGTTAATAAAGTGAGTTATTAAAGTCCCATTAAGCCTATCAGCCTTAATTACATTTCAGCAAGAGCAATCAGGCAAGTTGCTTACCTCAGTCCCAAATTTACAAAATTAAAAAGTGAAAACAGCATCTGAAAGCTGATGTAGGAGACCATTTAAGAGGACCCTGATATGGTGGCCTTATACCTTATAATATGAGAAGTTGTAGTGGACCAGAGTGCGCACACACACACACACACACACACACACACACACACACACACACACACACACACACACACACACACACACACACACACACACACACACACACACACACACACACATGCATTTATATCCTTGGGTACTCCCATTGACTCCCATCATAATATAACTAAAGAATGCTACACTGTACCCAGACCAAATCCATCCCTAACCCTAACCTGCCAGTAAAGAAATTTTGGCCATTTTTGTTTTACCAGTAACAACAAAATAACCAAGAAAAACACTGTTACATTAGTGGGGAACACAATACCTTGGTGGGGAAATTTGTGCCCCATATGTGTAGCTTTACCAGGTACACACACACATACACACACACACACAGACACACACACACACACACACACACACACACACACACACACACACACACACACACACACACACACACACACACACACACACACACACACACACACACACCACACACTTCCATCAGAGAAACCCGGAGGTAATCTCTACGCCTCACCTTTTAGCATGCACCACTGCACTGTACGTCAGATGGGATAAAGTGTCTGCCATATAAATAAATGCAACACTGTCTCTCTGGGTGTCTGTTCTGATTAGTATGGGCCTGGCACCTGGGCTGTGCTAATCCGGTGCTGCAGACCTGAGGTAGAGTCCCCTATCGGAGTGGGCCACAGGCAGGAGGAGAGGCAGGTCCGGGTGGGTGTGACGGGGAGTAAGTGTCAGTTTGTGATAAATAAGGGATCGCCGCTTACCACTTCGCTCCTCTCCGCCACTCTGTAACTCTAGATCCCCCTCCAAAAGCCAGGAATAGAAAAAGATCTTCCATGCTGGCCCCCTCTCTCTCTTTTGCTCTGTCTCTCTTTCACTCACTCTCTCTTTCTTGCTCTCTCTCTCTCTCTCTGTCTTTCTCTCTCCACTTCTCTGTCAATTTCTTTCTTTCTTTCTTTCTTTCTTTCTTTCTTTCTTTCTTTCTTTCTTTCTTTCTTTCTTTCTTTCTTTCTTTCTTTCTTTCTTTCTTTCTTTCTTTCTTTCCCTCCCTCCATTTCTGTCTTTCTCTCTATCCATTTCTCTCCCCTTCTGTTTCAGTTGGTATGCATTCACACAGAGGCTTCCCTCTGAAATCATACCTGTGGAAAGCACTCTCCACATAGATAAGATAGGCAATTACCACACGCAACCTGAGCACTGTCTCATACCAACCAGATAGGCCCCAGAGTATGCACAGGGCTTACGGTGGGTATGACCACTTGTCTGCTGTATTCATATAAATGGATCTCCTAATGCTGTGAACGGTATTCCCTCCCCTGGTGATAAGGGGTCAGCTCATATAGATTGGGTCATGTTGGAGGCACACGCTATGTTCAGCACAGGGGATCATGGTCTATATCCTAGTGGCCTGTCCTTAAGGCTTGGGTTCAGTGCAGCGTGGATTAGCCACCAACAGTGAGAAATGGATGGTTGTGTGTGTGTCTTTGTATGTGGATGTGGTCATGTATTTTTATGGTTGTGAGGGCCAAATGTCCTCACAATGGACTTGGACAAACAGTATTTCCTTGGGCATTTTGTTGTTATTGGAAAAAGTAAAAGTGCACAAACATTTCTTTACTGACAGGTTAGGGTTGGGAATTGTTTTGGTCTGGGCACAGTTAAGCATTCTTTAGTTAGATATGAATGGGAGTCAATGGAAAGGTCCTCACAAGCATAGAAAAACAAGTGTGTGTGTTTGTGTGTGTTTGGGGGGTGGTGGTACCTGATTCATAGATTGCCTTATGATATAGGCTACATTCACCGGTTGCTCTCTCTCTCTCTCTCTCTCTCTCTCTCTCTCTCTCTCTCTCTCTCTTTCTCTCTCTCTCTCTCTCTCTCTCTCTCTCTCTCTCTCAATGCGATATAATCTATTGCTATTACCATGGAATAAAAACACAGCCAAAGTGCTAAATATAGAAGTCCACAAAAAATAAACATGTCTTTCTCTCCTTCCGGCAGACAGAGCCCTCTCTCTGTGGGGTTGTGGTGTGTGTGCAGTAGGACTCCATCCAGCTAGCCAAGATGTCCAAGGCCGACCCAAGGGACATTGATGAGGATGCCATCCTCAGGGGCCTCAGCGCTGAGGAGCTCGACCAGCTCGAGTATGAGCTGCAGGAGATGGACCCGGAGGTATACAGGAAACACACATATACAGACACAGACACAGACACACACACACACACACACACACACACACACACACACACACACACACACATATATATGACTAAACTATACAGGAAACACATACATCTCTACATGTATGACAGCCATTCCTTTCCAGTGTCAGTTGAATTTGGAATTTGTGAGAAATGTTGTCAGTAGTTTACAGAATAAAACAACAATGTTCACTTTACTCACACATAAACCTATAAATAGTTAAATCAGAGAAACTGATCATTTTACAGTGGTTTCTTAATTTTTTCCAGAGCTGTATATACAGACACAGACACAGACACAGACACACACACACAAACGAACACACACAGACATAAATGACTAAACTACTCAGTTTCCTTGTAATTGGGAGTGTCAAGCCAATAAGTATGAGCCCGCATCAACGGGGCATTGCGTCATTGTGACATTGCGTTATTGTGTGACTGTGACGCAAGAGCCTGCATTAACGGGGCATTGCATCATTGCGTCATTATGTCATTGCGTTACTGTGTTTTTCCACTCCAGCGCCACTGGACTGCAAGAAATGTTGTGTTTCTCTTGCCAAACTGTGAAGCACTTTGAGCTGCATCTTATATGAATTGTGCTATACAAGTAAAGATTATTATTATTATTATTATTATTATTATTATTATTATTATTATTATTATTATTAGTCATAAAGATAAGGGAGACCAACACATAGTTTAATCATATTACTACATGGTAAGGAACATGTCACTCCTGCACAAATCATCACAACTCCATCACCTAGGTCCCAATACTGTTCCACTGGTCCGAAAAGTCTGACTCCACTTTGTGAAGTTATTATAAAGGCTTTGAGTCCTAGTGTGACACTGCTGTAACTTCTTTCAACTTAAGTGCTCCCTTCACCTTACAACAACTATTGGGCCAATACATTGTCAACGAAATAGACTGAACACAGACTGGACACTAAACTGCATCTATTGCATCTACAGAATGCCATGCTCCCAGCCGGGTTCCGCCAGCGTGACCAGACCAAGAAGACTCCGACTGGCCAGTTCGACCGGGACGCTCTGCTAGACTACCTGGAGAAGCAGGCCATGGAGGTCAAGGATCGGGACGACCTGGTGCCTTTCACTGGAGAAAAGAAAGGTGGTTAACAACTCTACTCCAGCGGGATTTATCATCCAGTGGTTTGTGGCAGAGGAGCAGGCTGAGCTGCCACGCATAGAGTACATGGCAGCCTCAACCTGTTGCCCTCATGCCACCTGCCAGTGGCACGAATGGGCATCGGGGGTATTTGGGGCAGTGGTGTAAATTTCACAGAGCTGCGATGGAACACACAAGGTGCAAAGTAAAGAGATGGAGCTCATTTTGACATGCGATGGGTCACATGTTTCTGCGAGCCTAGAATTGTCACTATGGGGGTGACGTGTCGGTCGGCTGTTGTTTGAATCTGCTGCCAGTGCACCGTGCATTTGTCCCTGAGAATGGCTTGGCACATTAGCCTCAGTGCGATCAAAACAAATCCTGTGACACTTAAACAGCTAATTTGGATTTTACACAGAGATTAATTTCATTGTGAACTTTCAATTTACATAGTTCTCTATCAGCACCTTTGATCTGGCCTACCCTGGTACTACAAGCTGTAAATATGACTGAAACAAATGTCAAACAAGAAAGAAGAAAAGAAGTCATTATCTTTTTATTGCTTCATTATATTTTGCTAATGTTGTCCATTTCAAATACTATTGACAAAATATGCAAAGCTGAAATTTAAAATGAATTTTAAATGAACAATGTCTGTATTGTATGTTTTGTGAGATCGGAGGATTGCAGGTTCGAATCCCATACCATTAGGAGGAATGGGCGTGGGGGAGTAAATAACTAGTGCTCTCCTGCACCCTTGTCTATGGCTGAAGTGCCCTTGAGCAAGGCATCTAACCCCACATTGCTCCAGGGACTGTACCCTGTACCTAAAATAACTGTAAGTCGCTCTGGATAAGAGCGTCAGCAAAGTGTAATGTAATGAAAAAAATAATTCGGTCAGGGCTCAGCCTGCTTCTTCAATTATAATGAGTCAGCGATTTCAAATGTTGACTGACGATCGCTTTGTGTAACAGTCAGTTAACAGCTTTAGCAGAGCAGAGCTAGTTTTGCAGACCATGCTGGGAATAGTAAAGGCTGGGTCTGACAGTGTTGTTTTGGCTTGACCCTGACTCTAAGCAGGCACGCGTGGCCAGGCATTGGATCATGTGCTTCATTGTTCTTGAAGGACTGGAAGTTGTTTATACGCATCTCTCATCTGTACTCCTGACTGACCCCCCTCCTTGTCTGCTTCTGTGGTCTCCAGGGAGGGCTTTTGTTCCTAAGCCAGGGGCCGGGAAGATCCCCGACAGCGAGCAGATTACCCTGGAGCCCGAGCTGGAGGAGGCCCTGAGGAACGCCACAGATGCTGAAATGTGTGACATCGCAGGTAACTCATACAACAACAAGTGCTCGCAAGCAGACACACAGACATGCACAGACACCCACACACACACACACACACACACACACACACACACACACACACACACACACACACACACACACACACAAAATAACCAACTTAATATAATCACAATCAAACACACAAAGGAAGTACATGTAAAAAACATAAATACAGGAATCAAAATCATAAGGTTGTCCTTTTTTTTGTTTTTGACCTTGCATGAATTCTATGTCCTTCTAAAACACGAGCTGCTCCACTAAATCGTACGGAAATTTTAAGACCCTCATCAAATCTCACAGATGCACCGAGCCGAAGACATGGCACAGGGTCTCCAATTCCCAGGCCTCAGCAACTCACAAAAATAAGATAGCCAAGGGCCACTGGGCTGACATGAAAACAGGAGGAGAAGCCAGTGGGAGGAAGGGAGAGGGACAGGGAGGGGGAGAGGTTGGGTGGCATGGGTTAAACATGTCTGCTGGGCTATGATATACTATATCAGTTTACAGCAGAGAGGCAGGCAGCCACTCGGAGGAAACTTTCGCAGAGAGTTCAAAGCCTGGTTCTTCTTGTGATAAATGTTTTTGTAATGTGAAATGCAATACTATTCTTTCTGATAACTAAAATGCACTGCAATATTAATGCATCCAGACATTACATTTTTTGGCATTATAGAATGCCAGCTAAATAAAACTCCAAAATTAGTTGCAAAATCAGACTGGATACTGTGAAGACTTAACTGTCTTAAATGTGTTGCCATGGCAGTGTGAAACAAAAAAAAGAAAAGGACTTTCTTTTAGCATTAGAATTACTGTAGCATCAAGGCATTGAGCACAGTTGCCAGTTGGACCCAGTCCATTGCCATATTTTTCCTGTCTCTTTCTACCTCATTCTCTCTCTCTCGCACATACACACACACACACGGTGAACAGTAGAAACAGAATTGTGGGTTTCCGGATGGTTTCACGAAGTTTGTTTTTGGAGGGAAGCTCACAGGGCAGATTAATGTGTCACAGCCCCCTGACTGAGAATACACTCTTAACTCTGGAAAGGGTCCAGGTGAGGATTAAGATTCATTAGCGTCTGCTATTTTCTCTGTTTTGTTTTTACGCTTGAATCCACGCACACAATGCAGGCAAGCAGGCAGCTAAACAGAATGAAAAGGATAACAGTCACAGACAATTCTAGATTTACTCCAAACGACATTTCCCGAAAATCAACGGTTGCATTTGGGAGGCCAGAGAGCGACAGACAAGCTGTGGGTTCACTCCTGACTGTAATTTGTGTGACGTTATCGTCCCCCCTCCTCTACTGTTTCCCCCCTTCTACTCTGCCTTCCTCAGCCCCCCTGTTGGCCTTCCCTACTTTGGGGTTCTGCTGTCACAGCAGTTGGTGTTGCACAGTTCACTGGACCCAGACATAGAGGGACCCAAGGCCAAGCCAGCTACTGCCCTCTGTTGGTCAAACAGACACCCTGAATCTTAATACCCACAGGGATAAAAGTAGTTTTGGAGCTCAATGTATGAATTATTGTGCTATAAAAACACTGGTAACACTTTCTATGAAGCTTATATTTATAAGACTCTATAAACATATTCATAAATGGTTATAATGCCTTCATAAAGATTATTAATGGTTAAAGATTATTATTCATAACTATTAATTCATACATACTCATGACTGCACTTGTAAGGCTTTAAAAAACTTTATAACCAAGAATGCACTTGAAGGTGGAAGAGGGCTTATGATATATTGTCTTAGGAGTACTGTCATGACTATGTGTAAATAGTTATGAACACTTAAAATACTTTATAAATGCATTATAAGCCTTTATGAATGTGTTTATAGTCTTGTGAATGCAAGCTTCATAGCAAGTATTACCAAAACACCATACATGACAAACATCTGTGAAGTTATATAGTATATAGGGATGCCTCATAGGGTGCATAATTAAATGTGCAAAGCTAAAATAAGATACGTATTAAATCCTGTTTAGATTTCAGATTATAAAATTATTTTGGCATCCGTCAGATTCCACAAAACCTCTATACTGCTATACAGGGATGTGCTTTTCCTGCTACTATTATTGTTACTACTAGTATTTAAGCCTGTAGCTAATTCCAGTTATCAAAATTCAGGCTTAATCAATGAACATGAATTAAGTGTATTTTTTTTATTTGTATCTTTGCAGCTATTTTGGGAATGTACACACTGATGAGCAACAAGCAGTACTACGATGCCCTGGGTGCTACTGGCAAGATTGCCAACACAGAGGGCATCAACAGTAAGTAAATAACCACTAGAGCACAGCAAAGTGTGTATAGTATGGGTAACTGGTAAAATGATAAAGTGGGGATATATACTGTATGTATTCAGCTAGTTTATGTTTTTGTAGAATTTGGACACCTTATTGGGTATTTGTGATTATAGGTGTGGTTAAGCCAGATGAGATCAAAATTTTCCCGGACGAGCCCCCAAATACCACCAATGTTGAGGACACTCTGGCCAGAATTAAGAAGAATGACAGTGGTCTGACAGAGGTTAATTTGAATAACATACCGGTAAGTATTTCTGATATAATGATATGTTGGTGTACACACAGTCCAATTTAAATCTCCCCGTTTTGCACCTAGAATGTATTTGTGTTTTAGGGTGGGAGATTGCATATGACCATCTCACTACATCAAAACCACATGCACTCTCCTATCCATGAGCCTTCCTTATTGAAGGCAAAAGTAAAGATGACAATCAGCATGCTACACAGTCACCTACTTGCCATATATCATTGTGCTATTAAAAACTGAGCTTTACATCACTAGCACTTTGGTTCACATTTTCGTCATCGGTTATGCACCAGTGTTCTATGCGACCATCTGCATTAGGTGCTTTGTGTGAACACAGCCAGTACACCTGTTTACTGTTTCCACTTTAATCCCTCATTCTGTCCGCTCACCATCTGTTCATAGGACATTCCCATCCCAACGCTGAAAGAAATATTTTCTGCCATGAAGTCCAACTCTCGTGTACAGGTCCTGAGTATTGTTGCTACCCGCAGCAATGACCCAGTTGCATTTGTGAGTTACCCACCGGCTCATTCATCTGTTTCCACCATCACTTATTTATATCCCACTATTGAAATAAACAAAACAAACAACAAGTAAACAACACAAATGAACATGTTTACAAAATTAGCATGCTGGCTAATATTAACCTTTCTCAGTGATGAAAATGCACAGACATGGACATACTGTAAAGGACAAACTGTAAAGCACTTTGAGTTGCATATTGCATGTATGAACTGTGCTATACAAGTAAAGTTTTATTATTATTATTATTATTATTATACAGTCAAACAATGTCATGTTTTATTTGTCTGCTAGACCAAATGTTAGTAATTGTGCTTTCCCGCTTTTTATTTCCTTTCACCAGGCCATAGCTGAGATGCTTCAGAGTAATAAGCACTTGATAAGTCTTAACATCGAATCCAACTTCATCACCAATGAGGGCATGATGGCCATTGTTAAAGCCCTGGCCACAAACAGCACACTTGCCGAAATAAAGATTGACAACCAGGTGAGTTAAAACTATACTAAAATGATAATCTTTGCAAAAATATCAATTAGGACACCAGGGTATATCAGCACAGTGAGCTGAGCAACACTCTTATTTTTCAAATGACAAAACCCAAAACAAATCCGGAGTTGCAGTTCATACAATTTGATTCATACAATAACTGTCTTGTCTTTGATATTACCCCCTCCCTGCTTTGCACAGAGGCAGAAACTGGGTGACTCAGTGGAAATGGAAATTGCTAGCATGCTGGAGAACAACTCCAGCATTGTCAGATTTGGATACCATTTCACCCAGCAAGGCCCACGGGCTCGGGCAGCCATTGCCATCACCAGGAACAACGACTTCAGTGAGTGGCATCACCATTATCATTCAATAGATTTATTCAAAAATATATGTAATAGGAAAATCATTTCTCTTATTATTCTCAATTAATTAAGAAAAATAGTTTAAATATTTGAAATATTAAATGAAGCCGATAATAACAATTTGGTTTGTGTCTCCAGTTCGTCAACAGAGAGTAAGATGAGAGAAGCAGAGGCTGTCCCTGCCCAACGGCCTTTGACAGTGTCTCTGAGGCGTGTGGCTGACATGACTACGAGAGGCTACATCTCTGCAGCATAACCAACGACTCGGAGAGAACTCTCATTTAACATCTCCTAGATTACCTGGATGGGTAGCTCACTGTGAAAAATGCCATTCAACTAAACTCTTTCTGTGAATATCAGTACCATGATCAATGCTTTGCTGTTTGTAGGCCTTGGGTTTGACAAAGCCAGTTCTAAGGATGCAATAAAGGTGCTGTGCTTGTCATGTTGTCAGAGAACATTATGCATCTTAGCCGTGTAGACACGACGGGGGAAATGTTTTGTTGCAAGTCAAATCATTTCACTCATCCATGCCAATTTTTCAGTGTGGTGCTTCTAACAAACGTTCTTGTAAATACTTTAAATAAAAGACGCTTTAAGTTTTGTATTCTCACTAGGCTTCATAATGTCTGTGAAAATCTGGAGACCATCAAATGACTAAAAATAGATTTGTTTTATTATCTTGTTTCAGGCTTTCAATGAAGCAGTTGTTTAAAATTACACAGACCTCGGCCACCCCCACCCCCACCAGTGTGGTGCACTTAAGTCTGTCTCGTTAGCCTTGTTCTCTGGTCATTGTAAACTGGGTGGTCAAAGGATTTATCCCACACGCCCCACGGTTAGTGCAGCTGGTCAACTCTGTTTTCCCGTGAGGCGGAACTCTTCAATACTGTTCCAGTGGGTCGGGCAAATCCTCACGTACCTTATCTATTTTTACCATCCGTCTGTGGGTCAGGCAACTCGGCCCCCATGGGATTGGGTTTCAAATGCTCCAAATAGATGCTGTTCTTTAGAAGTTTATGGGCAGAAGTGGTGTTGGTGGTTAGGTAGGGGCGAGGGGGGGGGTGGCTAAGTCATGTGAACGTAAGATTATTTATGTTCCCTTCTCAGAACAGCTGCTAGCCTCTTTGGACTTTTGCAGCTTGGAAGTCACTGTGCAGCCCACCTTTAGTATAAAACACATGCTACTCCTCAAGAGGCTTTGAAAAATGACCATGGGTGCAGAGAAGCCTTTACCACTCCCAGAAATGGCTGCTTCCTACATGTTCTTGTACAGACAGAAACTCCTTACATATGCTTTCCTGCAGTTCTTCAACCAAGTACACTTTTGTCAAAGGGGGAGAATAAAAATATGTGCAAACCTACTGTGAAGTGGAACACCAATTAGTATAATATGGAGCAGGATAAATGCATTCATAAACCATGCTAAACATCAAATGAGAGAAATGGCACAATGTATGAAGAGAAGCCAATTAGCTATACACACAAAATTACACAAACAGACAAATATTGTCAAACTATATTCTGCAAAACTGTATTCAAACATTAACATATGTTCAGAGTTTCCAGCACTCGCTGAACAGTAGTTACGGGAAGGGTTAGCTGAATTGGCACAACTGAACTCTGGATTATTTATAAGGCAGGAATTAATTGGCACCAAAGGTTTATTTTTAATTGCACCCTGCACATGTAATCTCTGCCCAGTAGTTATCTTAGAAGTGTGGAGCTGTGAAATCTGGGATGAGCCAGGAATGCAAAACAGTCACGTTTGGGGAATAGGTGGTGGCTCATCTTCATCCGAATCAAACTCCACGTTTTCGTCTTTAATCCACTTGCCACTCCGGTCCTGCAGCCAGCCAGCACTGCAAGAATCCAGAAGCAGACACGTTCAGCTGAAGGGGGAACACTGCACAGGACTGCTGTGATAATACTGACCCTAAGAGGAAGACTACTGCAACTGCAATTGCTAACTGTGTGTGTATTTTTCATTATACATATTGTACAATTCTGAGGCCACTTCTACAAAGTCCCTGCCAGCAAAAGAAACCTATTTGTAGTAACAAATAAGCCGCGCCTATTTCCCCAGCCCAGCTGTCAAAACAAACCAAAGTTGTCTATTTACCGTCAGCTGGCTACGTAGACAATTCTCGCCTATTCACCGAGCCGCGCCAGCTGAATAGACAACTAATATTCTGACAACACTGCTTACAGAAAAGACTATACACATTTAGACCAGGAACGCATCTCATGTGCTGATGGAGAAACGTGCCTTTTAAGTTTGAGGTAGTGTTCAAACTCTTTCCGGCGTTCTTCTGTCATTGGTTCGCCATCGGAGGGAGCATTCTGCTGAAGCCCTTTTTTCTTTCCTTCTTTCCTTCTGTCACTATGCGGAGGATCTTGGAAGGCCGACACTTGGCAATCTGGAGAAAAGAGTTCCATAATAAGGTATGCAGTAAAACTTAAGAAGAAGAAAAACTTAAGAAGAACAATAACACAAGTGAGGAGGAGGAGGAGAAGGACAAGGACGATGGCAATAGATAGGCTACCTGCAGCACTTAGGTCAGACGTTCTGTTTGACTCAGTATTTGAGCTAGTGCCTTCCGTCTCCTTAGATGCATGCCTGCTGACGTGCTGCATAGGCTGGCAATCGGAAGAAACACAGCTTGATTCCTGGTCCACCCTTGTACTGAGACACACACAGTCAAAGAGTTTAGGTCCCGATTCACTGGGTAACCACCCATATCTGTAGGTTAAATGATGAATACCTGCTTCTTTTGTGACAGCTGCTGTATGGTGTTGTCTTCAGCAGTGCATGATGGGTAATTTTTCTAGTCTGAGCCAACAGAGGTGCAGAGCAGGCAGCCTCCTGTGAACAGACAGCCATAAAATAAGGACATGAGAGAAGTAAGGCACTAAAAAGTCCCATGGTAATATTAATTAGCATTTCCCCTTACCTGTTGTCCATCCTCTTTAGCAACATAGCTCTGGTGATGGTGCTTTTCAATTTCTTTTTGCAACTGTGTTTTCTTCCGGTAGAACCACTTCATTCCTGGAACCAGACATTTGCATCAGCAATTTATAAATCTTAATCATAAAACACTGATATTATGGATACTGACCCCCCAACCCACCTTCCAAGTGCCTTTTCCCCTTCCGGTGAACGGTCAGAATGTCAACTGTGTCAAAGATGGGACGATGAGAACATATTAAACAGGTGTACCTGTACAGACAAAACAGAAGTCAGTCAATGGGCTTGTTTGGAATGACGGGCTTGTTTGAAATGCCTACCGGGCTCAAAGCAATGCATTCTGGACTTAAAATAATAACTTTTTGAACAATCTTGTCTGAACGGCACTGTACCACATGGGTGGATACGATGTGGTACGGTCAAAGATGTTAGATAGGCAGAGCAAGATACTTCATCATGGCAGTTCATGTCTATGGGATCAAAGTTGGGATCAGTGCCGAGCTGCATAAATAGAAGTGTCGTTGACATGCTTGGCTACACTAGGTAGTATTGTGCACTAATATTCAAAATAAACTCATTGCACACCTTAATTAAAGTTGATTTTCTCTGGAGTGGAGAGTCATACTATCACATAATTTTCCATAATGATACCGTGTCCGCAATGTACATCCATTGCTATGCAAAATAAGGCTTTTAATTATTCTGTAGGGTTCTGCCATAGACCATAGTGTTACAGAGCGTGCCTCTGTACTGCATAAAGGGGGATTAATGCCCTGCACCTTTTTTTCTATATTACACAACAATCAATAATGCTTATTTATACATTTTGTATTGCATTTTTATATTGCATACTACTTTTTTGTGTCTAGGTTTTCTTCATTGTGTTATTGTCTCTGTGTGTCCCTGTATGTCATGCTGCTGCTAGACTTTTTTCAGCTTAATTTATCAGCTTGGGATCAATAAAGTACATTTCTATCTATCTATCTATCTGTCTATCTGTCTGTCTGTCTGTCTGTCTGTCTGTCTGTCTGTCTATCTGTCTATCTATCTATCCACCTAGCCAGCCAGTTATTTTAAACGAGCCCATTAATTTAGTTCAGAGGTATGACACAAAAGCTGTCAACTAGCAAACTTACATCCTTTTGTGATAGCAACGTTTTGCATAAGAACACAAAATAATCTGATGGCGGCCAGCAGGTTATGTAGGGCACAATATGTAGTGGAGACTACAGTCCAATCTATTAATTGCAATATATTCATGAACGTTACCTTCCATTCTTCATTAAGGTAGCTTCGTCTTCTGGAATGAAATTAGCGAGGAGGTCAGCTACACGGCGTTTCTGGATGGGAAAGAGATGGGGATAGTGAACTTAACCTGTGCTGCTGCAGTAGATACGAGTCGGTTGCAATGCAAAGTTATGTCGGCTGGTTAGTAAAAGGAAATGGGGCAAGATTTCCAACATAAAGAAACAGTCCTTACCTTAAGTACATTCAACTGACTTTGGTCATCCCCTTCTCTTTTAAACGACATTTTATAAGAACAACACAACTACAGCCAGATCAACTATCCAGCTGTGTGAAGCCAGCGACACTAGCAAAATTTTCAATATGGCCGCCACTCGGTATTTTTTCAAAATAAAAGTCGATTCTAATGCTTTACTTTTTAAATCTATTTCGAAATATATCAATAAAGAAATACCCATTTACAATAAATTCCTTTCCAAAGGTAAAAACTATATTAAATACAAACAGAAAAAAATGAATGAATATGAACATGATGTTAAAATAAATAATCCATTTCAGATAGCCCACTATTGTTACATGTTAAAAACTTTAGGTTGAGGGTTGGAAAAAAAGATTATGATACATGATGAAAAACGGGTAAAAAGCATAATCACATCTGGTGAGAAAATTACTAAATATATAGAACTTCTGTAACTGCCTACCATTGTCATACACACACTACTTTGTGCAAATGTGAAAATAACAAATTGTACATTAGCAAATGTAGGTCACATAAAATGCTTATATCATATATTTGAAGATTATGAAAAGATATTTAGGCAGTATTTCTCTGTATAGGAACTGAATGGTATGTATTAGGCCTGCCATAGTAATACACACATGACCTTAAAAGTGTGTGGCTGAGAAAACAATAAGTTGTGCATATGTAAAAGGGGGGTGAAAATAAATCCTCACATCATCTACTTTAAGAATATAAACAGGTAATTATTCAGAATTTGTCTGTGTAGATACCAGGCCATAGAGAATGCCAGCCGAATACTATGTATTAGGCCTGCCATAGTAATGCACACATGACATTAAATTTGTGTGGCTGAGAAAACAATAAGTTGTGCATATTTAAAAGGGGGGTGAAATTAAATCCTCACATGATCTCCTTTAAGAATAATAACAGGTAATTATTCAGAATTCGTCTGTGTAGGTACCAGGCCATAGACAATGCCAGCCGAATACTATGTATTAGGCTTGCCATAGTAATGCACACATGACATTAAATTTGTGTGGCTGAGAAAACAATAAGTTGTGCATATGTAAAAGGGGGGTGAAATTAAATCCTTATATGATCTACATTAAGAATAATAACAGTTAATTATTCAGAATTCGTCTGTGTAGGTACCAGGCCATAGAGAATGCCAGCCGAATACTATGTATTAGGCCTGCCATAGTAATGCACACATGACATTAAATTTGTGTGGCTGAGAAAACAATAAGTTGTGCATATTTAAAAGGGGGGTGAAATTAAATCCTTATATGATCTACTTTCAGAATAATAACAGGTAATTATTCAGAATTCGTCTGTGTAGGTACCAGGCCATAGAGAATGCCAGCCGAATGCTATGTATTAGGCTTGCCATAGTAATGCACACATGACATTAAATTTGTGTGGCTGAGAAAACAATAAGTTGTGCATATGTAAAACGGGGGTGAAATTAAATCCTTATATGATCTACATTAAGAATAATAACAGTTAATTATTCAGAATTCGTCTGTGTAGGTACCAGGCCATAGAGAATGCCAGCCGAATACTATGTATTAGGCCTGCCATAGTAATGCACACATGACATTAAATTTGTGTGGCTGAGAAAACAATAAGTTGTGCATATTTAAAAGGGGGGTGAAATTAAATCCTTATATGATCTACTTGAAGAATAATAACAGGTAATTATTCAGAATTCGTCTGTGTAGGTACCAGGCCATAGAGAATGCCAGCCGAATGCTATGTATTAGGCTTGCCATAGTAATGCACACATGACATTAAATTTGTGTGGCTGAGAAAACAATAAGTTGTGCATATGTAAAAGGGGGGTGAAATTAAATCCTTATATGATCTACATTAAGAATAATAACAGTTAATTATTCAGAATTCGTCTGTGTAGGTACCAGGCCATAGAAAATGTCAGCCGAATGCTATGTATTAGGCCTGCCATAGTAATGCACACATGACATTAAATTTGTGTGGCTGACAAAACAATAAGTTGTGCATATGTAAAAGGGGGGTGAAATTAAATCCTTATATGATCTACTTTAAGAATAATAACAGGTAATTATTCAGAATTCGTCTGTGTAGGTACCAGGCCATAGAGAATGCCAGCTGAATACTATGTATTAGGCCTGCCATAGTAATGCACACATGACATTAAATTTGTGTGGCTGAGAAAACAATAAGTTGTGCATATTTAAAAGGGGGGTGAAATTAAATCCTTATATGATCTACTTGAAGAATAATAACAGGTAATTATTCAGAATTCGTCTGTGTAGGTACCAGGCCATAGAGAATGCCAGCCGAATGCTATGTATTAGGCTTGCCATAGTAATGCACACATGACATTAAATTTGTGTGGCTGAGAAAACAATAAGTTGTGCATATGTAAAAGGGGGGTGAAATTAAATCCTTATATGATCTACATTAAGAATAATAACAGTTAATTATTCAGAATTCGTCTGTGTAGGTACCAGGCCATAGAGAATGCCAGCCGAGTACTATGTATTAGGCCTGCCATAGTAATGCACACATGACATTAAATTTGTGTGGCTGAGAAAACAATAAGTTGTGCATATTTAAAAGGGGGGTGAAATTAAATCCTCACATGATCTCCTTTAAGAATAATAACAGGTAATTATTCAGAATTCGTCTGTGTAGGTACCAGGCCATAGACAATGCCAGCCGAATACTATGTATTAGGCTTGCCATAGTAATGCACACATGACATTAAATTTGTGTGGCTGAGAAAACAATAAGTTGTGCATATGTAAAAGGGGGGTGAAATTAAATCCTTATATGATCTACATTAAGAATAATAACAGTTAATTATTCAGAATTCGTCTGTGTAGGTACCAGGCCATAGAGAATGCCAGCCGAGTACTATGTATTAGGCCTGCCATAGTAATGCACACATGACATTAAATTTGTGTGGCTGAGAAAACAATAAGTTGTGCATATTTAAAAGGGGGGTGAAATTAAATCCTCACATGATCTCCTTTAAGAATAATAACAGGTAATTATTCAGAATTCGTCTGTGTAGGTACCAGGCCATAGACAATGCCAGCCGAATACTATGTATTAGGCTTGCCATAGTAATGCACACATGACATTAAATTTGTGTGGCTGAGAAAACAATAAGTTGTGCATATGTAAAAGGGGGGTGAAATTAAATCCTTATATGATCTACATTAAGAATAATAACAGTTAATTATTCAGAATTCGTCTGTGTAGGTACCAGGCCATAGAGAATGCCAGCCGAATACTATGTATTAGGCCTGCCATAGTAATGCACACATGACATTAAATTTGTGTGGCTGAGAAAACAATAAGTTGTGCATATTTAAAAGGGGGGTGAAATTAAATCCTTATATGATCTACTTGAAGAATAATAACAGGTAATTATTCAGAATTCGTCTGTGTAGGTACCAGGCCATAGAGAATGCCAGCCGAATGCTATGTATTAGGCTTGCCATAGTAATGCACACATGACATTAAATTTGTGTGGCTGAGAAAACAATAAGTTGTGCATATGTAAAAGGGGGGTGAAATTAAATCCTTATATGATCTACATTAAGAATAATAACAGTTAATTATTCAGAATTCGTCTGTGTAGGTACCAGGCCATAGAAAATGTCAGCCGAATGCTATGTATTAGGCCTGCCATAGTAATGCACACATGACATTAAATTTGTGTGGCTGACAAAACAATAAGGTGTGCATATGTAAAAGGGGGGTGAAATTAAATCCTTATATGATCTACTTTAAGAATAATAACAGGTAATTATTCAGAATTCGTCTGTGTAGGTACCAGGCCATAGAGAATGCCAGCTGAATACTATGTATTAGGCCTGCCATAGTAATGCACACATGACATTAAATTTGTGTGGCTGAGAAAACAATAAGTTGTGCATATGTAAAAGGGGGGTGAAATTAAATCCTTATATGATCTACATTAAGAATAATAACAGTTAATTATTCAGAATTCGTCTGTGTAGGTACCAGGCCATAGAGAATGCCAGCCGAATACTATGTATTAGGCCTGCCATAGTAATGCACACATGACATTAAATTTGTGTGGCTGAGAAAACAATAAGTTGTGCATATGTAAAAGGGGGGTGAAATTAAATCCTCACATGATCTACTTTAAGAATAATAACAGGTAATTATTCAGAATTCGTCTGTGTAGGTACCAGGCCATAGAGAATGCCAGCCGAATACTATGTATTAGGCCTGCCATAGTAATGCACACATGACATTAAATTTGTGTGGCTGAGAAAACAATAAGTTGTGCATATGTAAAAGGGGGGTGAAATTAAATCCTTATATGATCTACATTAAGAATAATAACAGTTAATTATTCAGAATTCTTCTGTGTAGGTATCAGGCCATAGAAAATGTCAGCCGAATGCTATGTATTAGGCCTGCCATAGTAATGCACACATGACATTAAATTTGTGTGGCTGAGAAAACAATAAGTTGTGCATATGTAAAAGGGGGGTGAAATTAAATCCTTATATGATCTACATTAAGAATAATAACAGTTAATTATTCAGAATTCGTCTGTGTAGGTACCAGGCCATAGAGAATGCCAGCCGAATACTATGTATTAGGCCTGCCATAGTAATGCACACATGACATTAAATTTGTGTGGCTGAGAAAACAATAAGTTGTGCATATTTAAAAGGGGGGTGAAATTAAATCCTTATATGATCTACATTAAGAATAATAACAGTTAATTATTCAGAATTCGTCTGTGTAGGTACCAGGCCATAGAGAATGCCAGCCGAATTTTATGTATTAGGCCTGCCATAGTAATGCACACATGACATTAAATTTGTGTGGCTGACAAAACAATAAGTTGTGCATATGTAAAAGGGGGGTGAAATTAAATCCTTATATGATCTACTTTAAGAATAATAACAGGTAATTATTCAGAATTCGTCTGTGTAGGTACCAGGCCATAGAGAAGGCCAGCCGAATACTATGTATTAGGCCTGCCATAGTAATGCACACATGACATTAAATTTGTGTGGCTGAGAAAACAATAAGTTGTGCATATTTAAAAGGGGGGTGAAATTAAATCCGCACATGATCTACTTTCAGAATAATAACAGGTAATTATTCAGAATTCGTCTGTGTAGGTACCAGGCCATAGAGAATGCCAGCCGAATACTATGTATTAGGCCTGCCATAGTAATGCACACATGACATTAAATTTGTGTGGCTGAGAAAACAATAAGTTGTGCATATTTAAAAGGGGGGTGAAATTAAATCCTTATATGATCTACTTTCAGAATAATAACAGGTAATTATTCAGAATTCGTCTGTGTAGGTACCAGGCCATAGAGAATGCCAGCCGAATGCTATGTATTAGGCTTGCCATAGTAATGCACACATGACATTAAATTTGTGTGGCTGAGAAAACAATAAGTTGTGCATATGTAAAAGGGGGGTGAAATTAAATCCTTATATGATCTACATTAAGAATAATAACAGTTAATTATTCAGAATTCGTCTGTGTAGGTACCAGGCCATAGAGAAGGCCAGCCGAATACTATGTATTAGGCCTGCCATAGTAATGCACACATGACATTAAATTTGTGTGGCTGAGAAAACAATAAGTTGTGCATATGTAAAAGGGGGGTGAAATTAAATCCTCACATGATCTACTTTAAGAATAATAACAGGTAATTATTCAGAATTCGTCTGTGTAGGTACCAGGCCATAGAAAATGCCAGCCGAATGCTATGTATTAGGCCTGCCATAGTAATGCACACATGATATTAAATTTGTGTGGCTGAGAAAACAATAAGTTGTGCATATTTAAAAGGGGGGTGAAATTAAATCCTCACATGTGCACAATTTATTGTTTTCTTAGCCACACAAATTTAATGTCATGTGTGCATTACTATGGCAGGCCTAATACATAGCATTCGGCTGGCATTTTCTATTGCCTGGTACCTACACAGACGAATTCTGAATAATTACCTGTTTATATTCTAAAAGTAGATGATGTGAGGATTTAATTTAACCCCCCTTTTACATATGCACAACTTATTGTTTTGTCAGCCACACAAATTTAACGTCATGTGTGCATTATTATGGAAGGCCTAATACATAGTATTCGGCTGGCATTGTCTATGGCCTAGTACCTACACAGACAAATTCTGAATAATTACCTGTTATTATTCTTAAAGTAGATCATGTGAGGATTTAATTTCACCCCCCTTTTACATATGCACAATTTATTGTTTTCTTAGCCACACAAATTTAATGTCATGTGTGCATTACTATGGCAGGCCTAATACATAGCATTCGGCTGGCATTTTCTATGGCCTGGTACCTACACAGACGAATTCTGAATAATTACCTGTTATTATTCTTAAAGTAGATCATGTGAGGATTTAATTTCACCCCCCTTTTACATATGCACAACTTATTGTTTTGTCAGCCACACAAATTTAATGTCATGTGTGCATTACTATTGCAGGCCTAATACATAGTATTCGGCTGGCATTGTCTATGGCCTGGTACCTACACAGACGAATTCTGAATAATTACCTGTTTATATTCTTAAAGTAGATCATATAAGGATTTAATTTCACCCCCCTTTTACATATGCACAACTTATTGTTTTGTCAGCCACACAAATTTAATGTCATGTGTGCATTACTATGGCAGGCCTAATACATAGCATTCGGCTGGCATTTTCTATGGCCTGGTACCTACACAGACGAATTCTGAATAATTATTTGTTTATATTCTTAAAGTAGATAATATAAGGATTTAATTTCACCCCCCTTTTACATATGCACAACTTATTGTTTTGTCAGCCACACAAATTTAATGTCATGTGTGCATTACTATGGCAGGCGTAATACATAGCATTCGGCTGGAATTTTCTATGGCCTGGTACCTACACAGACGAATTCTGAATAATTACCTGTAATTATTCTTAAAGTAGATCATATAAGGATTTAATTTCACCCCCCTTTTACATATGCACAACTTATTGTTTTTTCAGCCACACAAATTTAATGTCATGTGTGCATTACTATGGCAGGCCTAATACATAGCATTCGGCTGGCATTGTCTATGGCCTGGCACCTACACAGACGAATTCTGAATAATTACCTGTTTATATCCTTAAAGTAGATCATGTGAGGATTTAATTTCACCCCCCTTTTACATATGCACAACTTATTGTTTTGTCAGCCACACAAATTTAATATCATGTGTGCATTACTATGGCAGGCCTAATACATAGCATTCGGCTGGCATTTTCTATGGCCTCGTACCTACACAGACGAATTCTGAATAATTACCTGTAATTATTCTTAAAGTAGATCATATACAACAGACATTACAAAATTGTGTGGCTGAGAAAACGAATTGTACATAAGGTATGATGTTTACATTGTGGAAGACACACATGCACACACTGGTACAGACACCTAGTCCTTAATTTGTATGTCATAACATTGGAGAAATAAAGGGTGTTAAAAAAAATCAACCCATGCGAGCCGCTCACAGCCGCAGAACCTTAACGTGGGAAAGTTCCAATGAACTGACCAATGACATGCGTCCTTTTTTCGTGATCCTCAGTTTTCTACACCAGAGCCAAGACTCGTTCCTAGCCTGCTTCATCAGACCATGGCCATGTACTCTTTGTGGTGCAGCCAGACCCCTCCTCCATCACACTCACACAAACAGAAGCACTCTTACTTTACACTATAAAGTCCACCTGACTACTGTCTATGTCTTGAATAGTAGTATCTAAACTATTATTTAACAAGTTGTGCTTGTCTGATATTTGCGTAAAATTAAATCCTTATATGATATACTTTAAGGATATTAAACGTGCTCATGCAGAGTTCATTCATGTAAGTACCAGGCTGGTGTGAATGATGGTATGAAGAATGGTTTGAATTAGCTCTACTGCTATAGTACACAAGGTACTTTCAAATTTTGTGTCTGAGAAAACAACAAAGTTCTGCATACTTGATATGGCCCTAAAATGAAATCACTATATGACATTTAAGAATATTAAGAGGTAGTTATGCAGAATACATCTGTGAAGGCCATAGAAAACTCTATCCAAGGGGCGTATGGGCCTACAGTACACATGTAATCTTCAAATTGTTTGACTGAGAAAACAAGTTGTGCATATCTGATATGGGGAATACACCAAGGGTATTAACATGTGTATATGCAGGTATGCTTTTCCCACTGCCCTTCTACACTTATGACTGTACTTCTAATGCCATATAAAATGGCTTTTGAATGGTCACAATGTTCTAATAAATGTAATCTTCAGGTTTTTGAAAGTGAAAACAAATTGTGCATATAAAGGGGACAAGACTATATGTCTTTAAATGGTACTGTTTAAGATTACTATTATAAGGTATTTATTGACAGTTTACCAATGCAGGCCCTAGGCCTAGTAAAAATCGCTGGAACAATATTAGACCGTTTGCTAATGCACAATTTAAATTCGAAATGTCTGACTGTGAACATAATAAATTGTGCATATCTGATATTGAGGTAAAAAAAAACCTTGCTAAGAATATAAACAGCTACATGCAGAATATACAATATATCCGCGTATGTACCATGTATATACAGTACTCACGTTAACATGTCTCATATGCAAAGGCGTAACACTTATGTGTGATACAAATAATACAAATTACACGTTTCCCGTTATATAGGCTATGTGCAGGGCTAAAGATCTTGTATGTCGTTTACTGTTAGATATTTGCTATTTTAAAGTAGGATGTAGCCTACAAATCCGTTTAATGTCTTTTTCATGTGGACAGTACATGTACGGTTTGTGGCTGTGAAAACGAGTTGTGTACATCTGATGTCTCTCTCCCTCTGTCGCTGGATTTGTCACCTGTTCCCTGGTTCCACCACTCGGTTAACGTGGGCTGCCGCTGGACTCCCAGAGAGACTTTGGATGTGTGATTATGGAGCGTTAACTAGCTTTTAAAAATCGCGAGACGAGTCTGATAAAATTGTAAAATTAGCCTGAGCCACACTGTATTCTACATTCGCGTGGGTCAGTAAACGCACTAAAATCGTAAAAACATAGAAATTGACAAAAGCAAACCTCCTACCTGAACCTATATATAGGCTTTTATTTTGGTAGTTTTTCGCCGCCATTTTGATCCTTATTGTCGCGTACTGTCGCTTACTGTCGCTGGCTACACGCTACTCAACTATCCTGTTGGTTTATTATTCTGCATAAATCTTAGGATATATTAGCCGAACATTCGCGGTGTTACTGCCCTCCACTGGAGTGGAGTATATAGGCTAGTCCACAGGCCCACTTTTGCTCATTTGCTTCTCTCCCCTCTCTGACTTGTACCTTTTCTTTAATTTGTTGGGTTACAGGAAACACCATTTTTTTCTGTGACTGTGGTCAATAACTGAATGCTGTGAACAACTAAATATTCCTTATATTCTTTAACATTGTTCTTCAACAACACCAACAGAGCATCACTTCTTAGAAGAATACACATAAAAAACAAACACTATTTTTTCCTTTATTAAATACTGTGTAAAAAACACATACCTCCATGAGATATCAAAGGGCACTAATCAAATGAAAACATATAGTGTTTATGAAAAATGAAGACTTTTGTATGTTATGGCTAAATCATAAGAATATTATCAGCAACCACAGGAGGAAGACCTGAAGAATTCATTCCACATGTAAAAGCCATTTTGCTATTTATATTAGAAAACTACCATTGATGTGAGTTAACATCATTTAAATTAATACTTTTGGTGTAAAAGACATTTTTTGCTCCTGAATTCAGTAGCAATATTGCCAGTTTTAAACCCTAATATCTCTGAGGTCATCTGCATTGCTTATATTTTTAAAGCAATAAAAATCAAATAGGAGAAATACATTAAAACACTTACTCGATTGTTTAAATAATACACGCCATGCTATTCTTTAAATGAAAAAAAAAAAAGAAAATACAGGAAGAAGCTAAGGATTTTCCTCCCTTTTTATAATTTACCAATTAAACCAATTCTTGGTGTTTGCACAAAAACACAGCAAATCAATCACTGGACATTGGTGCATGTTTTTTTCTGTAATGTCTTTGCAGAATGCAGATTCCAGCTGAAGAGAGGGAGAATGCAAAAGCAGTGTCCATGTTCCAAGCATTTCATAGTTCAGTGAAAGTGTGAGACTGTGGAAATCTATTGCCAATGGCTCAATTGAATGATGGAATGTCTACACGTGTAAAACAGCACTTCTTTTTTTTCTGATAAATATAGTAATTCTCTTTAAGGCTAAAAAAGAGAAACACATTCATGACAGATCATAGGAAAACTAGCAGGCCAATCTTACGATTAGAAATCATTACTAAAATAAAAAATGCCAAATGCCTTGTTAAATTAATCTGGGAAAAGGTGTGCAACATTTACTGGATTTAGACCGCATGTCATTAATTCTTACCTTCTCATACTTTAATCAATTAAAACAAAAAGTGCACACAAGACATTCTCAAATTTATGACATCAGGAAAAAATATACCACTTCTCTGGTTTACCATATGACCCACACAGATTTGGCATTGAACAAAGCTGACAGAGTGGCGGGAAAATACTTCATCGAAACTGCTGCTAATTCAGAATCATCACAGATTTGCCACATATTTTCCAGGAGGTCACATTCTTTGGGGGTGGGGTGGGAGGGTGGGGTCAATGAGGGTTTGAACTTGTGATTCCTCTCGTGAAGTGGACAGCACTGACACTAGACATCCACGAGCCCCACAGGGGGACCAGTGGTCACAGCTGCACAGTGCCCATAACTGAAGCCGCCCAGATGGTCATCTGGCCCCTCGTCGCTTGACCACGATGGTGCCGGCCACTATGTCATACACAGTCCTGTTGTGCTGGAAGAAGAGGAGCGTGATGAAGGCGGGAAAGAGGAAAGCGATGGAGAAGTTTTTGCTCAGTGCCCGTATGGTGGACCTGGGGAAAGAGAGGGCAGACACAGATGCTGATGGTGGAGTGGCAGGGTTTTGGTTTGTCAGTAAGTCAAAACACAAACACAATTAGCTGAATATGCAACAGCCCTGGGTAGTATTTCAGAAAGACGTTACTGACTATATTAACTCAAAGGAAGTGGTAAACGAGCTCTATGACTTTGTTTTGCTAGGAGAATGAATCCATGAGACTACTAGGAAGTTTACCACTTTTACCACCAAATTATTTATAAGGAATTTAAAATTGGTCTTCCAAGATCAATGAGGACAGATCAGTGTGCAGCGTGGATGATGACACGTAATATCAGAACCGTACTCACGCAGAGAGAGAAACATTAGATGCAGGGACAACCCGGACTCTGTTTGGCTGCACCAGGACTGAACTATCACAGGTGACAACGCGCAGGCCAATCAGAAACTTCCCTGGGGTGGCTCCGCCTGCTCCCCAGATACATATAATCTAGGATTGAAGGAGGATAGTACAGAGCTGTTAACATTTCCATGACACCCCAGTACACCTTTAACATGTTTCTGGAGTTTAAAACGAATTAACTGACAAGACTGTAATTTTTTCCTGGACTGTGGAAAAGTGGCCAGATTACGGCTGACTTTTTTCCCAGCTTGCAGTGTGCGGATTCTCTTCTCTATCTTTAGTTACTCTATGCTAGCAATATCTAAACATAGTTTTTAAGATATATATATATATATATATATATATATATATATAGTATTTAAATGAAGAGACCAAAACAGTTTATCTTACAAAATGAAAACAACATTCTAATTCTCATCACATCAGTTATTTTTAGCCTGCATTTGTAAGTGAAGATATCACTTTACAGCTTTAGCAACTTAATCAAGGCACATCTGTTGCATCGATCTGCTGGATATATTTAATTAATTTTCAGTTGATGGGCAACACCAATCAATGAGATTGTTGACAGAGGAAAAACTGCAACAGTAGGCTACATTTTGCACATTTCATTATTCTGTTCTATACTTACACATCCAGCAAACCTTTTAAAAACCTACAGCC
Source organism: Coilia nasus (assembly GCA_027475355.1). NCBI lineage: Eukaryota > Metazoa > Chordata > Actinopteri > Clupeiformes > Engraulidae > Coilia > Coilia nasus. The sequence continues at coordinate 12,441,479 of CM050218.1, read as the reverse complement.
TTGTACTGACCTCATAGAAACAAACTAATATGCGGTACACAAGTGCCACGAGCATCATCTTCTGAAGTTCCTCCATGGATGTGTCTTCATCAATCTCCTCCACAATAAAATGCATGGCAAATTTGGATATGTCCCTGAATCAAAAGTCACAGTTCTGTGAGAACATTTGACAACTTGTGGAAACTGAAGACAAATAGAGTATTTATAAACAAACTCACTTCATTCCACTTAAATGCATGATGCTGATGATAATGGTTGCCTTTATGAAGAAAAGAATAATGAAGTCCACCATCTCTGCCATGAATCTCTGAAGGGGAGAGGGTATGACGTATTCTCGACCTAAACAAACACAGTTTTACAGTTGGTTGGAAACAGTAACAGTTCAAATGTTACAAAGTGCAGAGATATGCCTGTTACTGTTATCAGGTGTCAGCTACAATAAAGTATCGGTTAAAATAAGGAAACGCTAACTGTTACATCATCCTCGGGCACATACCATATGTCGACTGGTCAAGACTGTTATAGTTATCTTACCAGGTTGCTGAGCGTTGCCATTCTGTTGCTGCTGCTGCTGCTGTTGCACTGGCCCTGGAACTGTTGACTGGGTAACGTTACTATCAGCTTGGCTGGCGTTACCTGCAGCAGGTGGAGCGGGGAAAAAATTGGGTGGCACAGGAAAAGCGAGCGGATTGTACCAGTTGCGAGGGTCTGAGGCAGATACGTCGGTTCTGGAGGAGGAGGAAGCCTGGACTTCACTTGTGGTCGGGGGTATAGGAAAGTAAGGGGGATAAGAGAGAGTAAATACTGACATCCAGCTATGCCAATTCACGTATCCGCTGTAGTATTGCCACATCCATTCTTGCAGTTTTTCGCAATATTCTGTGGTGGTCATGTTTTTGTTAATGTCCTTGCTGCTGTTTAAAGTGTTATCCTCGTTGACCTTTGTACTGTTGCCAGCATTACTAGTCCGAACGTTGTTGTTTACAGGTATTTTTTCTTTGACAGTCTCTTCATTTCCTGAGTCCGCCATGACTGATTAGCCGTCACCTTTTCCTCGAACGTTAAAAGACGTGCCGTCTTCTGTTTTAAACGTTCTTCGTCGCCACCGTCTGGTCTGGAATAAAAGTGATTCTCAAACTCTGGGTGTGCGGTTCAGTTTGTTCAGGGGGCAGACAGGCTCTATTTTGTCACTTACCACCACCGTATACTACTGTTAAAATGAAGTTGATCTATTATCCTAGGAATGAAATTGCATAGTAATACAGTGTTCATGGGCACTGAATTAGTCTTTCTGCTGACATTGCAAAAAGAATATACCGTGAGCTTTCAGTGAAGTGGGGCAATAGAAAGGGAACGAACTGAATTTTCATTCTGTCTAAAATAAAACATTATTTAAGGACCTCATTAAGTTGCTAAGGCTTTTTTTTTAGTTTAAATTAGTTTTTGATTGTGTGATGACAGCCAAGAGTTCTTATAGCATTTCACTAGATGGCAGTCAGGTAACACAAAGATGTCTGTTCTCTTCCCTGCTCCAGATACCGTTATGATGAGGTTGATCCTACATCTATCTATCTATCTATCTATCTATCTATCTATCTATCTATCTATCTATCTATCTATCTATCTATCTATCTATCTATCTATCTATCTATCTATCTATCTATCTATCTATCTATCTATCTATCTATCTATCTATCTATCTGTCTGTCTATCTATCTGTCTGTCTGTCTGTCTGTCTGTCTGTCTGTCTGTCTGTCTGTCTGTCTGCCTGCCTGCCTGCCTGCCTGCCTGCCTACCTGACTGTCTGTCTGTCTGCCTGTCCCTTCTGTCTGTCTGTTTGTCTGTCGGTTCTATCGTCTGTCTGTCTGTCTGTCTGTCCGTCCGTCTGTCTGTCACCTTTCTTGTATGCCTGTAATTTCTGTCAGTCTATCTGCCAGCTTGCTTTTCCACCCATCCATCTGCATCCCTGAAGTTCCTCTCAGTTTTTTCTGTGGAAGTGCGAATGCAGCCAACAATAAAAGAAAGCCACTTATCTGAGCCGCTCACATGTCTGACTGTGTACTGTGCTTCTGTAGCCCCCCTCGTCACACCTCATTGTGCTGGAGCACTCTTTGCTGGAACCAAGGGTTTGACAGTGAAAGAGGCCAGGCCCTCTCCTCCACACACCACGATCTGCTCCACAGCCTCAGGGCTTATATAACCTGGTAAACCAGCCCCTCGTACTTAATTTCATTTTGTACAGAGGGTCTGGAGTCAGGGCTGTGAGAAACGACTTCTTCCTGACTTCTAGAGGTGTGGACTCTGCTGAAGTTTAAAACAAGTGGCTCTGCCTTTACCCAAGCGCTAATGTCTCGTCGTCCCGTATGAAATTAGTCTACCTTCACACTTCAATTCAAATGTAGCACACAATGTCAACGTCATGGCTCATGAACACTCCCTCTATTCACTGATTGGCTAGGAGTTGCTCAGTCCTAATACAAAAAATTCAACAGCCTCGACTCCAGACCCTCTGTACAAAATGAAATGAAGTACGAGGGGCTGGTTTACCAGGCTAAGGCTTATACAAATCTCTGACCAGTGCTACCCTGCAGCGGCTTTCACACAATGAGGCACTGCTGCTGATTGTCTTTTCCTTTGAAAAAGTAAATAAATTAAAAAAATTGCTAACATTTGGAGTGTACACAGAAGATACAAGCATAAGAGTGCTTTGCAGCTTGTCTTCACCACAGAAACAATTAGGACTTTTATGTGGAGCTTCCATGTAAGCAGCCTGCGGGGCTAGAGCCTTGTGAACGTCAAACAATATTGAGCCATAAACATTTCCCAGTGTGAGCAATTAGGCTTAATTACAGGATCATTTCCAGAAAAACGCTCCAGCACCATGAACTGCATACAGATACACACCGCTGTAATGGTGGCTGCTGGTAACAATAATGATGTGTTTTGTAACTGATAGAGCAGGGCACTCTTCATACGCCAGTGTCACTGACTTATAACTGCTGCCAAAAAAACTATTGCTCCTGGCATACCTCAATTTTGCCATTTAAAAACAATATCTTTGATATGCCTATAGGGAATGCAATCATATCCATCAACATTTACATGCATACTTACCAATTATTTGTTGAACCAAAAGCTCTTTCTCATATCTCTTCCTCTGTCTTCCACATGCGTTACATAAGCATTTGCACAGTTGGATGCAGGCTGGCTCTGTGTATTGTACTCTATGATGTCTATGTGATGGAGGATGCATATTACTACAAGGTATACACTTTAAACCCTCTCAGGTTACTCGGTTATTTAAAACAGTTCAAACCCACAAAGTCTGAGGGGGTAGCATTAAGTAATGCAGAAAGAGCCTGCAACCGGCTCCTTGACCTTCACCCAAACCTTCTGGTCAGCACCGAGCTCTTCCGGTTTCCTTGGGGACTTGAGATTTATTGCTCCTTCCAAGTGAATCCAGGGTCGTGTGCTTCTTATAACAGGTCTGGCTAGTGGAAGATCTCTGCTGGGGGTGGGGGGGTGAAGGGGTGAATTGCGGTGAAGCATCTCTAAATTAGTTTTTCCATCTTGCCCATGGAATTCATTAACCCATTCGAGTCTTTTCCTGACCTTGAGATTATTCGCTTGCTTTATACGCCACAGAGGGCATTTGCATACTGAAATGAGGGTGTCGATCCGTCACAGCAGGCTTGTTTTTGTCTGGCAATTACATTATTGTGGTGTGAGTGTCTGAAAGCCTGAAATGAAGATGTAACACTGACTCTTTCACTTATGAAATGGCCTCGGTTACAGGACAGTGTGTGCAGCATCAGGAACACTTGTTTCGGCGGAAAAGTAATAAATTATACACATTAACCTGTCAGGACACACTGGTGGGCTTGAACTATTTCTGGGGCTTCGTATTAGTGTGTAGTTATCACTCATGAGTAATTGATAAATTCTTGTGCGAGCAGCTGCAAGCACTGTTTGCCCTCTGGTAGCGGCACTGACCAGCTCATTTAGCAAAGCTAAGTCATTAAGCCAAAGTCCCTCTCAAGGTGTTGCCGCTGACTGCTAAGTTGATTTGAGGTCGGTGGATTGATGAAATGTTGTGCTCTGATCAGTTCCTCAGAGAACTGGTTTACCGAGCCTTTTGATGCAAGGGGAGCAACAACTCTGCGTGATTTGTGGAACTTGCCATAATCCATGACAAAGAAAATCAATTTCGATTTTTCAGTGTTATTTTAATCACCCCTGCTTGAAAATGTGTGCATATTTACTATTTGTGACTCTGTATTCTAGCAGAAGAAGTACTTCACTCAGTTTTACCTCAACAGAAAAAAAATCATGAGATATTTAAATCCCAAAAAAGCAGATGCATCTGCAAGGGGTTGCTATAGTTCTTGGGGTAGTGCACACACCCCTTCACCTCTGTGTGTTCTCTGGCCACCTACCGCTGGGCTTGGAAGGGGGCGTGATGGGAATAGCAACAGAGCTGCTCAGTCTTTCCACCGTGGGCTGAATTTCAAGGAATAGGTCTGAGTAATGGGACTTATCTGAATGTGCAAATTGCAGAGACTTGCAAATTGTTTCAGTATCGCTATATTGCTATTCCGATCAGGTCTGGGTTCATCTGCAATTTTGACCTATTGTGCCGACCAGACCAAAAAAAAGGCAATGAGAGAGGTCCCAGTGGACACACACACACACGCACACACACACACACACACACACACACACACACACACACACACACACACACACACACACAGAAAGAGAGAGCAAGAATGTCTACACAAATACGGTATGTGTAGTATGGTACCTAATGCTAAGAATGCAGCATCATGCCTTTGTTATCTAGGGCAGATCCTCTCAAGCACGCACGCCCATGCAGACACACACACACACACACACACACACACACACACACACACTCTCATAAACTTCAGTATAGGCATTGCGGACACATGAGGCTTCCTTTTATCTTAGAATCTCAACGCAAGCTCACTTATATACTAAGTCATTTTAATCAGACGTAAGCAAACATAAAGCATTTTTTCATGCAAGAAGAGATAAAAGCACCAGTATTTGCAGGCAAGGAGCCACAGCAGGGGAGACATACTGCCACGGCTACTATCTGATTGTGATAAGTGTGGATGAAACTTAAAAAACACTGCAATGCAAACTTTCGATTAAATCCATGAATAGCCCAGTGAATTAAAGCTCAGTATAAACTCTATGACACTGAGACCAGTATTTCTTTCATTTCTGCCAAAGCTTGCTAACAATTTAGCATTTTTCTCTGCACAATAAATGACTCAGCAATACATTTACTCACAAATACATTTACTGTGAAACTATTACTTTTCCCTCCAGCCTCCTAGGAAAACCACAATTTGTCAGTCTTGCACTGGGCAGATAGCATCTACAGAGAAACCTCCTACATAACATATGTAACATAAGACAGTAAACACAAGGTTTTGCCTGTTTTAGATATCTAAACAAGTCTAAAATATGCCACATTGAGCTTAAGTTTAAGCACCTTTAAAGTAGATTAAAAAATAGATACATCTTGTGGTCTTGCACTTTTAAACCAGCTGCTGTAGGTAAGTGACCAAGGGGTGGTTACTTGTCCAACGTATTAATGCCCATTGACAATTTGAATAAGAAGTCCTGACTGTCAAAGCTTGAAATGATCGAAAGCTCTCGTGGTGGTTAATAAATGTGGCCACTGATTCGCATTTTCTTGCAGCCAAATTACCATTGATGCACATACAGGATGCAAATGAGCACAGACACTCAGCTACTGATGCAAAGGGGTGGATTGAATAGTATGTAGTTTCCATTTCTCATCTCTCCTCACTGTGTGGGTCACACCTAAAACCTCTTTCCCTCTCCTGCACTTTACATGTACATCAAAGGTCAATTCAATTTTTGCTATTACAGTATGACGCATGTTGCCCATGTCAAAATGAGAGTTTGAGATGCTAAGTGCAGCAGATTGTTCTATAAACTTATCCCTTGAGGATAAATGACTTGCAAAGTTAAGGCCTTAGCTTTAAAGTGACATTATCTAATAAAATGTTGCTGATCATTAAACTAAAATGAGACAAAACACCCTCTATACATGTGGCCATTGTTGAGCTGGCTCACACAGATCCTCATTTTTCAGCCAAGACGTGTTTTGACCAGATTTTGACCGGACAGATTCAATTTAAAACAGATTTATGAGGTGAGCTTAAGCTTTCACAGATACCACAGGTTATTTGGATGGCAAAAGGGTAAATCCCCACAGAGTGGGCCGGTCTTGTGTTTGAAGGTGCAGGGAAAGGCCGTGTGATAGATATGCTTGATGAGGATGAAGGTGGCATGAGAGGAATGTTTCCCCCTGTGCTCAGGCATCCTCAGGTGATAAGAAACCCCCATGACTCATTCGTTAACCAGGCGGAATTCATACAAATGATTGATTTTCCCCCTCCTTTCGGATACAAAAAAAAATATTACCTTTTCCTTGGCATACTTGAATTCCAACATTACCCAACATTGCCCCCCCCCCCCCCCCCCCTCTTTTCTATTTTATAGTTTCCTGGCTTGGCAACGATTTTAGAGGGCCTGACAGACTCAACAGACAGCAGATTCTTCTCTCTATCTATTTCTCCATCAGTCATGTCGATGCGGTCGCTACAAGTAGGAGCCTGTTCTCTCTCCACCCCCCACCACCCCTCCCTCCCCGACCACTACATTACAAATGCTGAGGAGACACAGTTGCCAGGAATTTGATTTCTCTGATATGACTCTTTCCTACGATGCTGACATGTGTAGCAGACTGTGAGTAATTATTTCAATACCTGAAAGAAAATAAGTGTGTCACAGAAAAACTGCCCTTTGACATTTCTGTACAACATTCTTTTTTTATCTTCAGAGCAGTACTGGAGAAAGAAAAAGAAAATTGGAGAAAAGACAAACTATTATATAGCGTTACTGCTTTAAATGCACTCCTCCATTTCGGTTATATTTCACACATTTCTCCCCGAGGCGTGGAACTTTGAAGGCATCTGGGAATAAGAAAAGGCTGACTTTGTTTTTTTGTACACTGGCCCAGCAGTAAACAAGGTGGGAGACGCAGAAGGTTGAAAAGAAATTAATCTACATTCAAATAAGCAATACTCAGCCAAAAACAAATCACAGTTTGTCTCGTTGTCCGCAGGCTGCCACATTTAGCCCCTCAGAGGGAATATCTTCCTGTGGCCCCTATGAATATTATTGAATCCTAAGGTGAGCAATTTGGTGCGAGTGCACCTGCTGTTGAGCTTCAACACCACTGCTTTACAATTGTCATGCTAAATCAAAACCAGCCAGGTGGGAAAATGGAAGTGGGCCCTGCAAGTGAAGAGCCTCTTGTTTCTAAGTTCTTTCTTTCTAGAAAGGAATGGTAAAGTGACAAAACCTACTCATCGGGCAAGACTCCATTGGTCTGCATCTTGACTTTGTTTATTTCCAAATTCTCCATGTGTTCCTACGCAACTGCTGGCTAAAGCTGAGGATTGTGTCACGTCCTTTAAACTGTGAAAAGTTTTTCAGGTTGAAAAGCATATTTTGAAGTCATATTGTTATTATCTTAAAGTTATATTAAAGCTGGGCTGAGCTGACGGGGGGATAGAAGGAGTCACCCTTAATTTGTCAGCTGCAGCATCAAACTCGAGGCAATGTATTCAGTGACTTGCCATATGTCAAATTATGCCTGATGCGCTGTCAGGGTGTTGATATGGCAGTTGGAATGCGGCCCGCTTTCAGGATATTATACCACTGCCAGAGCTTCTCAGGTTGCTGTTAACATCTCTCGAAAACATTCCTGGAATGGCCACAGTATCAGCTCAGTTATCAATGAGGTCCAACCTTACCTGACATAAGAAAAATGGCTTCTGCTTCTTTCCCTGTAAAAACCCCTGGCAACCCTGCATTAAAATGACAGTTGACTGCTGTTACATTATTGTGTGGTGAGACACAAAGAGATAAAAAAAACTGTCATTCTTGTACTAAAGCACGGACATATTTTTTTTTAGATAATTTCTTATCAATAAAAGACACCAATGACAGTTTTTAATTCATTTCGAGAGAGAACCTTACCTGTTTATTGTAGAGGTCTATTTGAGGGAGGTTAGACAGAATTGAGTTGTGCCTCGTGTTGAAGTCCTACAGTTCTGCTGGTGTGGTAGTCCCAAATAAAAGTAGTATGAGCCGCAGAGACTCTCACAAAATAAATCAGAATGAGACAAAGTCTTTTTTCAGAATATGTATTTTTAGAGGGGCTCGTGCACCAGAAGAGCGCAAAAACATGCACAAAGTGCATAGTGCAAACGTTTCAGTGCCAAGTGTGCACTTTCCTCAGTATCTATTTGAGGGACACTGAGCTAAGGTTATGTAGTATCTGGGTTCTAATTAGAGTCAAGAGAAATTTGTGTTGGAACCACAAAATTGTAATTCTGGTTTGAAAAAAAACATTTAATAATTTAATCGGAAGATCATGGGGTGAAAACCATATGTTCTGCCATGTGGTCTAAGTTAATACAGCTTTACAAAATGCCTTTAGAAAAACAGCTCTTGATTCCTATTTAATCTAGTACCAGGCTCAATAGCATTTTTGGGCCTAAAAGGTTCTTCTCAAACAACATGATTAATTATGCATGGTAATTGTTACTAACTAAATCTGCATGTTGCCCTAACAAATTGACATGTAATTGACATGTTTGCTCCTTTGAAATTTAATTAACAGCTTGATTCTGAGACACTCTAATGGAATGAATCACAATGGCAGAGTCTGAATGATGTGTTGGCCAGCTTTCAGTTTTCAGTTCTTGCATTCCTCCAGGCCTCATGTGTAGGTCTAAATGTAACCATTGATTGTGTCGATGTATGGATAGACAAACACAACTGACCTTTCCACAGAAAGCACTGATATTGTTATTATACAAAAAAAAAAACACATAGAAATAGCCATGAAAATTATAGGTACGTTCCCCCCCCAACAGTCATGCCGATATTGTCTTGCCCTGTTCTTTAACAATCTGGAGGTTCTTTCCCACCAGCCACTCATGTGCACTTGATCACAGCCCTCATTGTTCTCAGATCTGTGTAACGGCACACTTGCCAAAACCTGAATATTGTCCCTATTGTCCACATGAGTTGGAGGCTGAAGGTAGCATTTCCAAATAGTTTGGCAACACTGTCATGGTGGTCATGAAAGAAAGAAAGAAAGAAAGAAAGAAAGAAAGAAAGAAAGAAAGAAAGAAAGAAAGAAAGAAAGAAAGAAAGAAAGTGAGAGATAGAGGAATGAATAAAGGCAGGGAGGGAGGATGTAAGGAATGTCGGACCGAAAGCTGAGGAAGAGAGGCCCACGCTTTGATCGCTGGCCCGTAGTAGCTGCTGTAGTGGTATGGCCGAACAGCTCCTGAGGAAGGTTGCTTTAAATTTCTCCTACTTGTCTGCCCTCCAATCCTATCCTGCGAAGTCACTTCTAGCCACTCTCAGGCTGACAGCTGTAAAAACAATTCTAAAGACAGGGCTTTTAGAGCAGCGGCTTAGGTATCTCTCTATGGCCTATTTGATCCCAATAGCTTAAGCTCTATTTAAAGGAGAAATTCGATGTAAAATGAAACTTGCCATGTCAAAACATCATACCGAGTTGGTATGTTTGAGGAACAAAATTGAGTTAGCCTGTTGCATTCAGAACTTAACTATTTTTTACTGTTTGTCCCAGAAGGCTAACAATGGAAGTGGTAGGTGCCCTTAGACGAAGCATGAAGATTACGCTATTATTAAACCATTAAAACAGCTCGAAGAAACCCCACACTCCATCGGTAGTATAACAAAGGCCTTGGCATTCAAAACAAGGCACTGAGAACTTTGTAAATGTACACAACGTTTATTTTAAAAACTGTTCTTACATGCAGTACTTTGCAGTTGTTTCTCATCGCCACCATGATGAAAGTCAATTGTACTACCTCTCCTCCTATTCTTCCTGCTGATTCGTGTTCATCAATCGACTCGTGCGGACTTTTATCATGGCGGCAACGAGAAACGACAGCAAGGTACTGCCTGTCAAAACTGTTTTATTAATAAATGTTGTGTACACTTACAAAGTTCTCAGTGCCTCGTTTTGAATGTTGTGGCCTTTGTTGTTCTACTGATGGAGTGTAGAATTTCTTCGAGCTGTCTTAATGGTTTAATAATAGAGTAATCTTCATGCTTCGTCTAAGGGCACCTATACCACTTCCATTGTTAGCCTTCTGGGACAAACGGTAAAAAGTTCTGAATGCAACAGGCTAACTCAATTTTGCTCCTCAGCAACCATACTAACTCGGTATGATATTGTAACATGGCAATTTTCATTTTACACCGAATTTCTCCTTGGTATGTTCCAAGCAAACCTCATCTGTTGATAGCCTTGCAGTCTCAGATGTACCATGCAGATGTTCATGCAGGCTTTTGCATGAACTGATCTATTTATACCTTAATTTTCATATGAATCCAGTCAGAGCAGCATAGCCATTTATCCAAACATACAATGTACAACAGTGCATTATGCATCGTATTGGCATTTATTTTCAAACAACTGTCAGCGACAATTATTTGATGAGATATGTAAAAGTGTGCGAGTAGTAATTTGTAATTATGTAATCACAGAGAACTTGCATGAATGGTCAGCATGGATTACTAGGACTAATTTCTAATACTATTTTGAGGCTATGTGGCCTTGAAAGCAATTTAGCAAATGAACGAAGGTCCTAATTATGAAAATTATTTGTGCAATGATAGTTTGGAATGACTTGATATCCATTTGATGTCATTGTCCCACTTATTTTAAACTTTAAATTAAATTCACAAACGTATTGTGTAAGAGATGCGGTTATAAGCAAGGGGATAAACTGTGCTTTAGTTCATGTGGTGCTTTGTTGCTTTAAATCACATGTGACCAGTGGTGAATGTGAATGGGTGCAGCGGAAGCCCCGCCTTTTACGGATATGACGAAAACCAATGGGAAAGCCTGATACGCCAAGGAAGAACGTCATTTCAGTGGCCGTCGACTCGTGTGGGGATTGGAATGCCAGAGTGAAACAATCGGAGCAAGCAGACACACTCTCCAAATTAGTCTTTGGAGTAGAGATTGTCTCTGTCAAATTCTAGATTGTGTCATGGCATAAAAATGTGCATGTCTTACAACGGATTTCGACGGCTTGTGACTCTGTAGGAGTGTTTGCTTGCAGCAGAAATAGAGACCAACTTGAGGAATAGAAATGGAACGAAAGGTGCGTTTGTTTAGATAAAGGGAATATGATAAGATGTTTGGAAATGCAGGGATTTGTGCGGCTAGATCATTGTAGTTAGAGTGTAACCTGGCTGCTTTTGCGAAAACAGTGAATTACGAACTTACAGCACTGGGCTAACCCATCAACATGACCCCTGGATGGTAAACTCCACTAGCTAGTACAGTTCGAATTGTGTGAAAGTCTTGTCTGATTTAGTTAGAGTTCTAGCTACTGTCGTAGCCCTCTGGGTAGTAACTCTTCACTACATCGACAGTTAGCGAAAGTACATGTATTTAAAGTCAGCTACTTCACAGGTGAGTGAAATGGAACGGTGCTCAACACGTATTACGTGCAAACATTTTGAGGGGCAGTCAGGTCTTTGACTTGTCACCCGATTAAGATAGTCCAACTGCACGCAGCTAGATAAATCTGTAAACAAACCGAAGAGCGACGGTGTAGATGATCCACAGAAGTCGCCCACATGCGCTGGATTTTGGAACGGAATAAGAAGGTGGAAGACGCGAGATCAAAATCCTTGCAGGCGGGTGGAAGATGGCGGAGCTCTGTAGTTGGAGGTGGTGAGAGAGAAACTTCAGGGCGCTTTGGATTCTTTAGTGAACACCGTGACCCGGTTCAAAGGACCCATGCAAGCCAAAAAACGGTATTTAATTCTGTTCTCTGCCTGCGCATGTGTCGTGTTACTGTTTTACTTTGGAGTGGTTCAGCTCCCGGTGTCCAGGAGAAACCAGAACCGGCGTGATGACCGCAGCCGCAGTGCAAGTCCGCACTGGCCTCACTTTTCGGACCCCCTGCAGCCTTTCATTCCTTGGGATCAGTTGGAAACCGAGGACTACAACGTTCACATGTCGCCAAGGCAGAAGAGGGATGTCAACTCCGGGGTCTACCGTGGCAAGCGGTGTCGTATGGACTCCTGCTTTGATTTTTCTCTATGTAAAAAGAATGGCTTTAAAGTTTACGTTTATCCGCAGCAGAAAGGTGAGAAAATCTCAGAAAGTTACCAAAACATTCTCTCCTCCATTGAAGGATCCAGATTCTACACGTCGGACCCGGGGCAAGCTTGCTTGTTTGTTTTGAACTTGGACACTTTGGACAGGGACCAGCTGTCTCCTCAGTATGTGCACAACCTGAAATCAAAGATCCAGAACTTGCATACTTGGAATAACGGCCGGAACCATCTCATATTTAACTTGTACTCTGGGACATGGCCGGATTACACGGAGGATTTGGGTTTCGATATTGGCGAAGCCATGCTCGCCAAGGCCAGCATCAGCACCGAGAACTTCAGACCCAAGTTCGACGTGTCTATTCCTCTGTTCTCTAAAGATCACCCAAGGACAGGAGGGGATAGGGGATATTTAAAATACAACAACATACCACCTTTTAGGAAATATGTGCTGGTGTTTAAGGGCAAAAGGTACCTCACAGGCATAGGTTCGGACGCCAGGAATGCCCTGTATCACATCCACAACTCTGAGGATGTGGTGCTTCTCACCACATGCAAACATGGCAAAGACTGGCAAAAGCACAAGGATGCACGCTGTGACAAGGACAACGCTGAGTATGAAAGGTAGGTTGAAAGTTTCCCTCTGTGCTCCGAACAGGTGAATTTAGCATGGTCACGTCATCGTGTCATTTCCACTGCTGCAGATGCCAGCACATGTATGTTGGGCAACAGTAAAGTGACTCATAGGTTATTTGTGTGTTGTCATATATTTGTGTAACGACCTGTCTAATGTTAGCTTTATGCAAAGCCTCTACTTTATCCGCACTGTCTCCCAGGGCTTTTTTTGTAGGCAGTGTATGAGTGATTGCCAAATGCAGTCACAAGACACTGAGGGAGACCTGTGTTTACAAGTTTACTGTAATGTGATTTAGACGATGGAAACAAGTGGCACTGACTGGGCAGTTGCATGAAATTACATCACACAGGATTCAAACTGACTCACATTCAGGAGATCCCTTTTAACTGGGCAGTAGGTCGAGTTAATAAGCTGTGTGTTCTAAAAAGACGGGACAGTCCCGGTCAGTCTGTTGACTTTAACATTATCTGTGCATCTTCAAAACAAGTTGTCAGAACACTAAAGAGGATGAAAGGCACTTTTAGAGCAGTGTTGTAGAGCAACAACATGATTGGATCCTAATTTTTCAAACTGGATGGCCTTGAAGACCTGGTTGCTGCTGCCAAGTTCTCTTTATTTAGAATAGGTTGCCTAATTTGATGAGTAATGAAGTGTATAAACAGCACATCGTTGCCTGGCAACATTGCTCCAAAAGTTGCCCTCTGTATCATCATCTTGAGGTGCACACCTCCGTCACTTACACTCTCACGCCCTGGCCTTTGGTTTACATCAACATTACATTACACTTAGCTGTTTCTGTTACAGTCCCTGGAGCAGTGTGGGGTTAGATGCCTTGCTCAAAGGCATTTCAGCCATGGGTGGGATTCAAGCCTGTAACTCTCCTATCCCAAGACCAAGGCTGTGACGTCAAGGCTGAAAACACGTCCTTTACATGTGGACTGTAATTAAAACAAAATCTGTTATCCACTGGCTAATGCACTACACTCTCCCTCCAGGTCCTGTGCCACATTACTTGTGAGCCTGAAATATGAACATTGTCTCAGGCTTGTGACATCCAGGGGATGTGCAGTTGTTTGTGTGTATGTGTCTGTTGGCATGGGCACTCCCTGGATAAGGTCACCTGTGGAGCCCTTGGTCAAGAAGCTCAGCTCCTGTGTGAAAAGTTTTACCACTAATATTTAACTTTCAATTATGCCTTCATTCTCCACAGCTAAATATATTTTAAAATACTGTGTGTGTGTTTTTATGGTGAATAAAATAAAAATATGGTGAAGTTGGAATAAGGTTACACAGGACACAGTGAATCAATTCTGGAGTTCCCAGATGCACTTCCATATGGACAATTCCCTTATCTGTCTCTGTTTTTAAGCTGGGCAAAAGTCCTTTTGCTTCTCTTGTTTGTGCGACTGAGCTCGGTGGCCCCAGTGCTGCTGTGTGTTGTCACTGGCGATGGTGGGGGCACTGTGTGTGTCGCACGGGAGCTCTGTGAGAGATTAGGCCAAACAAAGGTCCTGGTGCCAGCGGGGGGAAAGAGGGCCTAAAGAGGCCTTTCCCCTGTTTAAACAGGCATTTCCCAGACCCTGCAGCAGTGCCCCTCAGTGTGCTGTGTGTCCTGTGTGAACTTTGTGGCGCAGCGGCTCGACCTTTTGACCTTTTCCGTCTGTCCTCCCCCCTCACAGAGGGAGAGAGAGAGAGAGAGAGAGAGAGAGGTAGTGAGAGAGAGAGAGAGAGAGAGAGGTAGTGAGAGAGAGAGAGAGAGAGGGAGAGAGAGAGAGAGAGAGAGAGAGGGAGAGAGAGAGGGAGAGAGAGAGAGAGAGGGAGAGAGAGAGGGAGAGGGAGAGGGAGAGGGGGAGGGGCTCTGCGTCCTAGGCGAGAGGGACGTGCTTGCTTGCCATCGTCATGGCGATGCAGTCCACTGTTTTCGGATGTTTTGGCATTTGGCAGAGTCGCTGTGCCGTGTAACCTCGGGTTCCGAGATTAGTATTTATGTTTTTTGACTGCAGTACAAAGGCGGGACTGTGAGGAGGGACCGGCCAGTTGCCACAAGGCATTGTGGGTTGGTCACAGCCAACAGGGGTTTCCATTAGGCCACTGAAGCTATGAATGAATCAGATGATTATTTGGCTTATGAACAGAGCAGGTTGTCATATTGGATTGTATATTGGATTTTTTTGTAGATAGTAGTAGATGCAATACTGAATGCTAACTGAGGTTAGCAACCTAGGTTAAGGGGCAAAGCTGTCAGAACAACTTGCCTGTGCTGAACAGAGATGCTGAAAGGACAACCCTGTAGTTTGGAGTAAGAAGTAAATGCAAAATGTATAATATTACTACAAAATATAATTTGCAGTCTGTGCATGCCTTCAGCAGGCCTTCAGAGGTAGACTTTCCAGTGTTTGGTCTGGGATGCTGACTCCGTTTGTTTGTACTGTGGCTTAAAAAAAAAAAATCTGTGTGCGTTTCAGTTTTACAATCCTGTCTGAGTATGCAGTAGAGGTTTTTCTATTACAGTGCTCCTCTCCACGACCATCGCCACTGTAGACGGATCTTGTATGGATTTGCACACAGCCTACCTCGCACTTCGGTCTTTTGACACCTTGTTTATGCTCCTGCTGACAGGGGGGGTAATTGCATTTTTGGTCTGTCGGTGTTTCTACCAAGAGCTGACAAATTATATTAGGGTTTGATTTGTGAGGGTTGGAGAATGATTGACGCAGAGCGTTGTAACTCTCCGCGTTGAGGAAATGGTCCAAAATCCACCCCCCCCCCCCCCCCCCCCCCCCCCCCCCATGTGTTGGCTGGGTACCCAGTGAGTGGGATGAGTGGGATTCTTCCTACATGCACTAAAAATCTTGTTGTGGAGTGATGAATTAATCATCAGCCATATTTTCATTATGTTTTTCTTCTGTTTTATTTCATACTGAATTTGAAGCTCGATTTATGCCTAATTTATAGGTCCACCAGATTGTCTCCTCGTCCATGTTTCTGTGCTTGTAATGCTACATATTCATTGAGGCAAAACTTCCATTAATCATTAGCTGACAAGTCAGACCTTTTTTGAAAACAGACTGGATTTATTTAGACTTTGGCTGACTTTTCTGTGAAACATGAACTAGAAATGCCAATATGATGCGCTAAGAACACTGACAGTGATAAACAGGAATCACTTCAGAGGGACAATAGAGTGCAGTGATTTTTGAGGGCAGCCCAAGGGTGTGCTGTTATGGCTTTGTGCGTTGGTCTCATATTCAGTCTGTGCCTCACCCTGTTAGTCTTGGTCTGCTAGGCTTTCATTTGTCTAGACTGTTGATGTAGTACCTAAACAGATCAGCATAGTTTTGGGCAGTAAACCGTGGAGCACTGAAACTTAGCGTGATGGTTGCATTTGTGTGATGCTGAAAAGCTGTCTTTGTCATTTCTCTTTAATAGTTTTGAACTTTCTAACCTACTTCCCCATTAAGACCATAATTGTTCTATGACTGATTCGTGGCTTTCCTAAATGTCTTACACAAGGATTTTTTATAAGTTTATTGGCTTGACCTTGAATATTAAAAAATGTATACATGTTTATGGAGGTTATGACATCAGAAAACAGTACCAGAACAATTTTTAAGTCAGCCCGATGTAATAGTGCTAATTCGCAGAATAAGGTAGTTATTGGATCAACTTAAAAAAAAAAAAAACTGACTTTTTGCATCCTTCTACAGGAGACAGCGTTGGAGATGACCACGGTCTAATTTAAAGAAAAAGGAACCCCCACACGCTGTCTATTCCGCAAGCAAGATTTAATTCAGTGTTTCAGTCATAGACCTTCATCAGGTTGCTACACAAGCTATTCGATCAAAACATGAAAATGACTTTTGAAGAGCATGTGGCCTGTTGGATGGCAAGGGATGAAGCTGTCTTTCGGGCGGCGGCCACTCTGTAGCAGTGTCACGCTGCTACAAAGACTGCAAGTGGGTCACGTAACTAGTATCAAATGAGCTGAAGATGCATTAGTAATTCTATTTCAGTTTCTCTGCACATCCGCAGGAATATGCCAATTATTTGTACCCTAGAAAATGCTGGTCAAAGTCCTGACTCCTCTGATGTAGCTCATGCACAACATTGTGTTCTTTAGTTGCTTCAGCCTGTGCGCTCCACGTGGCTAAGAGCCGTGAAAGTTGTGTGCAGTCACCGTGGAAGTCATTGCCTGTTGCATTATGTAACGGCTGGATTTGCACTTGAGTTTGACCCATTAACGCCTAATCACATTAACCGCCCCCCAATCCCTTGCAGTGAGGTTTTGTAAACCCTACGCACAGAGTTAACCGGTTTCTCTGTGACTTGGTGGGCACATGGGCATTGTGAGCTGCAAGGTTTCAGCTGTCTAATTGCAAAATCCAAGTTAAAGTCTTGATTTAAATGTAGTGTATCGCCACAGTTTTTGGGCAAGCTACATCTGTAGTGGCATTGGCCAGACAGTGCAGTCTGTGCTTTAACTAGGTGGAAATAATGGTTTCCCTCCCTCTCTGCGGTCCATTGTGTGTCAAAATCCTCCTTTGCCCGGTCACTGCCAACAAGGACGTTGTGATGAGCACATTCATGGTCTGCAAACATCAGCCACTGTAAAACCAACAAGCTCTGTGCATAAAGCAAACATGCCTGCTGATGTTTCTGATGAAGAGGCAGTCGTTGGCAAGTTTTATCTTCAAGTTTAATCTTCATGCCGCGGACATACGCAGAGGCGGGCATTTGTTGTTTGTCTCTGTTTTTTTGAAAATCTCAGGGTTTCCCCCCACCTCTGCTCTGCTGTGTTCGTCTGGAGCTGCCAGTCACTGGCACAGGTCGATTTGGATTTCTGTTTCAAGCCTGAGCCCATGCGAGGGAATTCTCAGCGTTTGGAAATTCCCACGTGGCCCCCACAGCGGCTCCGAGCTTCAGAGAATTCTCCTGGCTTATTTAGCTGTCGGCAGATTCACGCTTGCTCCCAAAAAACTCAACGCTCCTGAGCCCCTGAGATGGACTCGCATTTGACTTGATGGCCTTGGGGCAATTTGCGGTCGCACATCTTAAGCAAGTGAAGCAGCTAAAATTCATTCGATGTTTGTATGACCTAAAGCTAAACTCTTAGGGCTGTGAAGAAAACATACTTTTGAATAAGGCCTCTCACTTGCAGTGCAGGAACAAAAGAAATGAATTGATTGGGTGTGGGAGAGGGAAATGAAAAACAATGTTTTTGCTGCTACTAAAGAGGAGCCTGGTTTTGTCCCATTACACCAAGTGAATCAGTGATGTTATCTATGCGCTCTCTGCTCATCTCTTCATTAATGAGGTAACCACAGGGAAACCGCCTAGCCTCCCGTGGAGATTGGCAATGGGCTTTCTTATTATCATTGTGTTGTGGCTAATTAGGTATTTTAGATGCTGGGATAAGATTTCGTTAGGAGTCTTCACAGTTCACAGGAGAATTCACAGTGGCTGGTTGCACTATACATTACTCAAGAACACCAAATATTTTACGCCAACCCCTGGCTGTATCTGTGGAGTTATCTGTAAAGAGACTTGGTTAAGTGTGTTACATTACATAGTTGCATAAACAAGTACAGGTTTCACTAGGTCGGATTGCCCCCTGACAAAAAAAACAGCAGTGATGTTCAGCAGGTGTATTAGGTTTTATTCAAGCGGGTGTTGCCAGCCATTTTAAATAAAGGCCTAATGTATACAGTTGGCCAAAGATGCCCTGCCATTCGAGTTGGCATAACGTCACAAGATCCGCGCTGGACTCGGCTCAACCTTATTTTTGTTTTGGTCAGTGGGTTAACGCAGCGGAGCCCTTGCGGATGTTGTGGGTTTATGTGTTAGTGTAGCTCTATCCATCGGAAGTAATGGAAGCCGAGAAGCACGAATCTGGAAACCAGATGGTGGGAGCAGTTGGGAAAGGGTGGGAAAGCACCAGCCCGGCCGCCCTCTTTCCCAGGGAGAGCAGGGGATGCGAACAAGTCGGAAGAGTTCGCTCTATAAAACAACGCTGTAATTCCCAATAAATCTGTCAGGCCCTAATGGTCTCCTCCTCTTCGCCTTCACGGGGGGCCGAGACCTGGTCCTGTGATTGGGGGTTTATATTTAGGGGTTTTAGAGAGAGGAGTATACGCGGCTCTTGGAGGAGGGGGTAGGCGTAGCCTTTCACTGTACATGTGCCCACTGGAAATGAATTCCTAGACATTGATGTGGATGGCGCCGAGCACTGCCAATCGAGACGGAGTTGCCAGATGGGGGAAATTTGCTCTGAAAACCAAGCTGATGTTTACCTGGATGCCATCATTGCTGATTGGTGCCAGCTGGTTTGTGTCCAAGCGTATCAGTTCTACAGGGTCAGCACTGGTGTGTGCAGTAGAGCCGTTCAAGCAAATCGAGGAATTTGAAAGTTGTGCGCTGTTTTATTACACGTAGCGTGTCAGGCAGTTGATTCGGAGCTGTTCATTAAGCCTGTATTAAGCTTATAGACTCACTCTCATACGAGTCTGATGGAGAAGGGGTGGAAGGTAACCAAGCGTGGCACACTGTGCAGGTTTGGCTTGGCACTGGGGAAAGCAGCCGGAGGGTTAGTTAATATGCACAACACGGCATCTCTGAGCAAGCCATGAGACGGCTGTGCCGGGCCCAGTCATGGGGACGGTAGACTGGTTACTGGTTCAGCACTGGGCACAGTTTATAACTCCAGATTGAAGGGAAAGAAGTGGATACTAGGGCTGCACAATATATAGAGAAAATATGTGGCGAAAACTGTGGCGGCACACTATATTTCAATCAAGACTTTATCTAGGATTTTGCGGGTAGACGGCTGAAGCTTTGCAATAGGGCTGCACAATATATCGAAACTATTGTGATATCACAACATACAGTATCGTAATACACATATTGCAAAACATGACTTAACTGGGATAAATGGGACATTACTGTGAAACAGCTTACAGTAATATTCCATTTATTCCAGTTAAGCCATGTTCCCACATATGAAGATATTTGGGAAATCAGATGGAGTCCTACTGCCCTTGATATCCACCCCATAGGCTGCACACTGGCTACAACCTAGTGGGGAAGATTAAGCTAAAAGATGTTAAAACTAAATTTAAATATTTATTTATCTCATTTATATCATCATTGCAGCATTTAGCAATGTTACCGCATATCGCACATTTTTCAAATGTCGTGCAGCCCTAGTGGTTACTTTGCTTATGGGGGATACTGTTAGCTTCTGTGACTTTTCCACTGTATCATCCCCAGTGGTAATTGTTTTGTCAAATCATCATTTCTAAATGTAGACTTAGACTTCTTAAAGAACTTCATTTGGATAAATAAGACCTTGGCATAATCATTGAATAGCATTCTGCTAATCATTCTGAGAACCTCTTGCATAGGAATTGAAATTGTTTCTTGCTAACAGTTTTGCAGAGGCAATGGCAAAACAGAAAGGCTCTGGCACAAAAAGCAACACATTTTCCAGTTTCTGTATCAGTTGCAGAATTTAAAAGGATATTCAGATACTTTCAAGTGAACAAAATACCCCACAGTTGAAAATGTATTTCTTAAATTCAGCCAAAAGAGCAGCTTCTGCAGTAAACACAAATGGGGATCCGCAGATCAATACAGGTCGAAAAAAAAAAAGATTGGAGAGCAGGCCTGCATGAGTTTACTGATGGAGAACACTTACAGAAGCGACTGACAAGCTATTGTTGGCCTCAGGCAAAATAGTTTGTTGCAACCGACACAAAGAGATGAAGTGAACAGCAACTCTGTTGCTTTTCCTCTTAGTTTTCACTTTACCTCTAAATTTTATATTGTGTTATATTAATAATACATGTAATATAATAATACATGTTATATTAATAGACACCACTCTTCGGGAGTGTGTGTGTGTCTGTGTGTGTGTGTGTGTGTGTGTGAGGGAGAACTAGCCTGACATGTCTTCACTTCACTGTCTACCTGCTGCTACCCACAATTGCCCTGTTTTTGAACAGTGGGGGGTGAAGAGAGGACTGGCTTGCCTCTCACCAGGGCTTAGCCTGTGCCTAGGATTAAATCCACGCTATAAATATATCTAGCGAGCTCACGTCAACTTGCCTTCATGCTGTACAGCCCCTGTGTGTCTGTCTCTCTCTCTCTCTCTCTCTCCTCTCTCTCCTTCTTTCTGTCTCTCTCTCTCTCTCTCTCCTCTCTCTCCTTCTTTCTGTCTCTCTCTCTCTGTACCTCTCTTGTCACTCTCTCTTTCTCTCAGTCCTTTGCTCTGGCAGCGACTCTTAATTAGTAACATGCTGTGCGCTCTCGGTTTTAGGCCTGGCATTTGATCCCTGCTGGCTCCTGCCGACTGCCTCTCCTTTCTTCTTGGCTGAGAGCGCAGAGCGGAGACCAGGAGCTTGTCGGGGATTCGGCCCCAGGAAGTGGAATCTGGAGGCATCAACAGCGATATCGCCACGCAGCCAAGGGGGTTTTTCGGACGTTCATGGCACAAACGCCGCAAGGGTTTCAGCCCCACAAGCTGGCCACAATCAGCTAAGGCCTGATTCACACCGACTTGAGCGTGTACAGCACGCGTCCGTGTACAATATGTTTGTATAGTGACAGAATACGCTCAGAGCACGCGTGCGGTGTGAGTAGTCTAATTTGTTAACATGCATTCTAAATGAATACGGACAGAAAACGGGCACGCGCTGTATACGTGGAGTGTTTGGTATGAATCAGGCCTGATTGTGAACAGGCAGGCCCACTGCCCATAGCTTCTCTGGTGTTCTCAGGGGATAATTAGAATAAAGGTGATGCTAAGCTGCATGTTGGTATGCATGTCAGTGCACGCTGATATTAGTCTGGTAAACCAGCCCCTTGTACTTCATTTCATTTTGTAAAGAGGGTCTGGCGTTGCTGCTTTGAGAAACGATTCTTGCTGGAGGTGTGGACTCTGCTGATGTTTAAAACAAGTGCCTCTGCCTTTACCCAATCGCTAACGTCTGGTCATCATGTATGCAATTGCCTACGCACGACAACTCGAATGTAGCACACAAAGTCAATATCATCGCTCACTCTGTTCGCTGATTGCCTAGGATTTGCTCGGTCTGCATACATGAATTTTAATGACAGCGACTCCAGACCCTCTGTACAAAATGAAATGAAGTACCAGGGGCTGGTTTACCAGGCTACGATGATATGCCACAGTGGCACTGAAGTGCTGTCGCATCATTTTTGTAGGGAAGAGGTCACAGGATTCAGATCAACACAGCTCTCAGTTGGGGATGTGTTTGTGTGCCATCCTTGTTTTTCCCTCCACCCATTCCGCTAGTCGGCATTTAGGTTAATTACAGGCCAAGCAGATGTTTCCTAATAAAAAAATCATCTCCTGCTCTCAAGATCTGGACTTTCCCTGCGCACATGGCTTTGTGATGCCGTGTGGTGGTGTCTTCCTGTGCCCCAGTCTTGGGGCAGACAAACAGGGCATATGGGTAGGCGTTCGTTGAAATGAAGTAACCTAGTATCTTGAGTCCTTCTCATGGTTTTAGATTTCAAAATATATTGCAAAATGACTTGCCAGTTGTGTAAACATTGTCAGTTGGGTGCCTGCATGACAAACGGATGATAGCTGAACTGATGTAATATTTTGGTTGGGGCATTTTTTGCAATAATCTGTGAATGTTTTTTTTTTTTCTGCGAACACTTTGTTTCCTTCTTGGTAAACATGAGGTTTATCAAGTGTTTCTGATCAGGATCAGATTTTGAAACATGCTGGTCCTGACCTATTTATGGACCTGGTTAGTGCTTTGATAATCTCTCTCACGCATGGTGCATTCCGTGCACCACCTTGCACCACCATGGTGCAACACCTGCTGCTGTAGACGCGACTGAACCGGACACACACAGTGGTGGACAGGAGATTCAGATTAAGATCTTAGAATTAAAAAAGTCAAACAAAAACTGCTTTTGGAGTTAAGAATAGATCACTGAGGGTCAGGTCTCTACATTTTTTTTGTCTATAATATTCTACAGTGGTTTCTTCCATGTAACAGCTAGGAAGGATTTTCAAATAAAAAATAAATAAACCGAATAGGCCGACTCTAATGAAAGCCTAGGCTAATTTGTTCTTGTGGAAGGATTCATCCAAATGAAACGTCTACTTTACAGCCGTCTTGGGGTATTCATCAGTGTAATTGATTTAAGGTCAAATGAGGGGGGAGGAACAGGCATTTTGTTGTTAGCTCGTAAAACAATTTATCCTTTGACAACCAAAAATGATTTATGTGGCAGAATTAAAAAGGTTTCCCTCTGAAGCAATTGCTGAGCTATCACATGTTGGCCCACATTTTCAGCTCATGTTTGAGGAAATCTAGTGATGTGTAGTGATTTGTCAGTGCATTGACATTTAGCTTTCATCATTATCATTTGCCCTTCAATTCAGTCAGCAGCAAGTCTCACTCGAGGAGGTTTAGGATCTCCTAACCTGTTGTCCTTGCATCCATAATTTTGAATTGACATCAGTGATGATGTGTTCTTGTTTTTTCTGAAAATTCAGTTCAAGACACACCTGAAGAAGTGCGTCAGCCACTTGTTGTCTCAACCTGTTCAACCCATGTCTGTGTGTGTGTGTTTTTTTTGTTTGATTTGTTTATTTTAAATCCCTTTTAGTTGGTATGGGAACGTTGGCTTAGCTGGGTAAGATCCATGCTTGATGGCACAGACTAATCTATGACTGATGCAACAAGAGCATGTCGTATGTGTCGTACGTGTGTCAGGCTCCAGCCAGGCCTGGACACGCCTGATGAAGGGGAAAGAATGGGCTGTTCTGAAGAGGCCTGGGCAAGCAAGGAAAGAAGGTCAGCGCCTCTCGCCTAGCCTCGCTTTGCCTAAACGCTCGGCCTCACAGCGAGGCAGTGAGGCTCCGCAGAGTTAAGTGCTGAGCTCAGGGCTGTCATTAACACGCCACCATTAACCAGTCAGATTTCAGCTGTTCTCTGACCTTTGCTCTCCTTACAGCCTCAGTCTCTCTCTTTCCACTGTATGGACTTCAGAGGTTCTGCTGGGTTCTAGTCACCTATAAAGACACACAGAATTCATACAAGCCTAATGCATGAGCAGTTTCACGTTTGGCCCTTTGTTCACAATACTTTTTGTCCTGCAGCTAAGAGGTACTGATGAGTCATCTTACGTCTGTAATTGGAGTTTTATCCCAAAACCTACTCACAAAGCTGTTGGGACCAACCTTTTGAAGATAAAATGAAAACTCCTAAGCTAAGAGAGTTGGTAAAGCTGATGGCTGATGGCATGTCTCGTGCAGGAACTTGTCTCTGTGATCTGATTGAACAACAGGTTGGTGTTCAGTGCCTTCCGCAAAGAATTTGTGAGTTAAGGTGGTGGTTGCCATCAAAAGTTGAGAAATATATTGCTCCAACCTACTCATAATATGCCTTTGCATTGATTGTGTATGTTTGCAGACTTTTCAGCTGAAATGCATAAAAGGCAAATGATAAAGTGTCCTTTTTTTATAAGCCATATTACTGTGAGTATATGCTCATGTGTTCATTTAGATAACATTGATGCAGTTTAAGCTCAGTCAGACCGGTCATCACTTTAATTGAATTATATTTATATAATTATATATATATATATATATATATATATATATATATATATATATATATATATATATATATATATATATATATATATATATATATATATATATATATATATATAGTGTAATGGAAGTAAAACATTGTACTGCATCACCATCCCAGACTTGTAGAAATGTGTTTTGCAGACAGTGATTTGTCATAGTTAATTATAGTGGATGTGTTTTCGCACTAAATTACTACTGTGTGCTGTTTTGGCAGGTGCGGAAATATGAGCATAAATTAAACCCGGTCCTGAACATTTTTTTGAACACATTTTATCATTCCTGTGGTGGCAATGTTGTTTAATTAGCTCGATCATGCTATCACTGATGGCTGTGATAAACCGAGTGGAGTTGGATTCACTGCTGACACACGGCCCATCTGATTGGTAGCTACTCTTGCTACTCAGGTTGGCCAGGATTGGATCTAGGGCTATTAATGCTCACAGGTCTGCACAGACAAGAGGAGGAAGCAGCCTTTTGACCTTCTCGCTTGATTGCTTTCCGAGCTGTCCGTATCTGTTAGACAAGACAACTCAATGTCCAACACTGGGCATTAAGTTGTTAGCGCTAAGGGTTACAAAATGGAGATCTTTTGCAAAAAGTCACTTAAAATCAGTAGGACACAGACATGCTTAAGTCTTTATAGGAAATTCCTGGTAACTAGATTTGAGGAAAAAAATTGTATTGTCTTTAGCATTTTCATGAGTGTTATATAAGTAATATTTCTATTAAAAATGGTGTGATGAAAAGACTGTCGTCCAGTGCGGTTGTGTTCAGCACATAAGGGTAATCTATATGTAACGAAGGCCCCAGGTGACGAGTGCTGATTTTATTGAGTGTTGAAGGGAGTCCTATTTAGAGCGATGCCACATCCATGCTGCTGATTGGTCAGACATCCAGCTTGTAGACGGTTTGTATTGGCTCACCACCGACTAGCCTACAATGTGGCACTGTACAGTGAACCACAGCCACCTGGAGCGAACTGCATTCTGCGCCAACAATTGTCTCTGTCGAGCTCTCGAGACCACTGTGATTGGCTGGCCAATGGAGTGCGGGGTCTCCACTGACACTGAGGAAGGGCCTTTAATTGACCCAATTTCCCTCTTTTTTTTTTTTCCTCGTGGATTCCATGCAGACAATTAAATCCCCTCAAGTCAGTGGTTTTGCATGGGTAGCACGTCGTTAATCCATTA
Organism: Coilia nasus; assembly: GCA_027475355.1. Classification (NCBI taxonomy): domain Eukaryota; kingdom Metazoa; phylum Chordata; class Actinopteri; order Clupeiformes; family Engraulidae; genus Coilia; species Coilia nasus. Next base: position 12,415,759 of record CM050218.1, on the reverse strand, counting down.
CAGGGACTGAGAAAAGAACATCTAATTGGACTCTCCAGTGAGGTGACGAGCCTCTCAACACCTCTTACTTGTGTTTCACAGAAGCCAGCAGCTCCTCCTCAGCATATTGGATCAGCTTAGTTTTGCTTCAGTTCCTCAAATATGGTCCTTTCCCCTTTTTCTGTTTTGAACATTTAAATCAAGAACCATCTCTGTGTGTTCTACTTTGTTGGTTTAATTGAACAGCCCTTCAGCTCAAGGGAAGTCCACTTTGAAAACCAAAGAATGTGAAGAGCACGAGTCACTTTCGTTTCCCGAAAGCCTTACTGCGGCTCGTGTTCATGTCTCCATTGATTGCCCTCTCATTTTTCACAGTGGAGATTTATTGGGAGGCAAAGAGTGGGTTGGGGTGGGGTGGTGGGAGCGGGAGGAGGATTGGAGTGCAGGGCAGGGCAGGGTCTTAAGGGCCGGCTCAAAGTGCCACTCATTCATCAGCCGTGGAAGTAGTAAATCTCTGAGAGGCGGGCCAGAAACACGATACACACACTCTCACACACACACACACACACAGGGCTAAAACGAGACATCAAGAGTTTCAAAGGACACCACGGGCCTTTGGTTTTTGTTTTGGTATTCCTCTCATGTGAGGATCCATAGTTCATTACAAACAGCTGCTTAGAGCCCCCCCTCACAAAGCCTGATCCCAGGGTTTGCCCGGCTAAGGTCAGGGCCTATGGCTGATTTTTCCAATCACTTGATTCACAGGCATACAAGACGCTTACAAGTTTGCTAGTCGTAGAAGTATTTTTGCATTGTTGTTCATTAGAAGTTGTTTTTCCTTAACACACTTTCCTTAAAAAAGGTGAATTACAGATAAGATTTGTAATTGCTGCAGCTAAGCAAACATATGGCAGTATGAAACAGTGGTCTAATTTTCCCCCTCCTGGGCTCCTTGGCGGTCACTCATTCATTTACACTAGAGACACATTTCTTAATGGTATTCAGCGTTCATTCCTGATATCCCTCAAGGTTTCAGCAGCTGCTCCTGGTCTACGAGACTTGTCAGTCTTCCGTCGCCAGACTTTGCAGAGTTCACCTTCATTATTCACCTTAGGAGAATCAGGGTCTTTTTTTTGAGGCCGCTGATGAAATGGCTGTGGACAGCAGGTGGTTATTGTCCTGAGGCATGTCCTGTCTTCCTGGAGGGAACGTGAGCGAGCGGTCAGAGGGCGCAGGGCTGCCGTGGGGATGTGAGGACGCGGGCGCCAGGTATTGTCCTGTTTCGTTTCGCCGAGCGTCTACCCAGCACAACTTGACAGGATGATGTATGAGCAGACCTTGGCAGCACGGCACAGGTGATGATATATTTATTTATTTATTTATTTATTTATTTATTTATTTATTTATTTATTTATTTATTTATTTCCGCCCAACTCTGGGGGTGGATGTCTGAAGCGGACATATCCCAGCGGCGTGAAATGGTGTGGCGTGCCTTGCCAGGCATAACCCTGAAGCCTCCGCATGACCAGGATGCAGGAATTCAGGATTTTAATCCACCACCACAGCCTGTCATGCCCCAAAAGCTCTGTGCCAACTTGCTCCCTTGTTATGACGACAAGGCTTTTTGCAATTATCCATCTCATACAATGGGATATGTTTTGAAAGCTACAAGCAGAATTAAAGCAGAGAGCCAAGGCCGCAGGCAAAGTCAGCATTTATGTATCTTTTTTTTTTTTTTTTTTTGATTCATAATCCGCCGCTGTTGCTGTGGCTCGATGCTCTCGGCCTGTCTGTCAGTGCCACTCGCAAGCTACTCGAGCAAAAGGGATTACTGCTGATTTTAATCGGCCCGGGGTAGTGCTCTCTCTCTCTCTCTCTCCCTGCCTGCCTGCCTGCCTGCCTGCCTGCCTGCCTGTCGCTGTTCGGGGATGGCTGCATCCACCCACTGACTTGACTGCTGAAACCGTATAGGATGACAGAACGGGGGGGATATTAATAACATATCGGTCTTCACTGAGCCCATCTCATGCTCCCAGGAGGGCTTAATCCCCAGGGAGCCTCGCGTCATGTCATAGGCATTTATTATTTATTTATGTTTTTTGTTGTTTATTTGTTTGCGACTCCCATTTTTTTTGCTCTCTGCATGGATGTCAGATCAGATTTAAAATCTCTGCAAGTCACCTATTTTCATGATGAAGCAGATCTTTTCAGGTTATTTTTTGCTCCATGCTCCTGCCTACCTTCTAAGGATTTTTGCAAATCACTCCAGGCCAATAAAATGGCTCTACGATTTAGTAAACCAGCCGTGTCCTATTGCTTGTTTGTTAATGACTAGGGCGGTGGGGAGGGATTTGTGTCCTCCTGGAAGTCACTTCCACTAGAATTACACTAGAAATTGCAGCTTTTCTGTGACGAGCTAGTGTTCCTAATTCCAAAAGATGTGCAAGATTATACCGCATATACAGTTAGCTAAGCTGGGGTAGTGATCAGTTAAAAGCACTTAGCTTACAGCCTGAGTACGTTTGAAGAAGTGCAAGGACGACATTGCGTACATAAAGCCATCTGAATATGATGGATACGTGTATCTGTAACTTGTAGTGAGAGTCTCACCATTTTCACTCAAACTGTGAACACAAATGTAAAAGCCTCAGCTGAAAATTGCTCTTATCAGGCAGTCGATAAGCTAGTGGTTTAGACTGTTCAGACTGAAGGGCTATCATTTCGCATAAACTCACTGCTCAAGCTGCTCTGGAAGATGCTGTCAGGGACACTGCAGAGAATTTGTGCCGGTGGTTCTGTGAATAACGACAGTAACACTGATGGAAATGGCAGAAACTGGTGTCTTCATCGAAGACGGTACTGCTGACATTCTCCTCTGTTTTCACAATGTGGCACCGTTAACCTTGGCACTGGTGCATGAAGTCCATGCTGGCCTTCAGCATGTCATCATTTTTTTTTCTGCTGACCTGAGCAGAGGAGCGGATCTGGGCTGACTTGAATTTTGACTCCTCGAAAGCGCTCTCGATGCTTGGCTCATGCAGAGAATTTTCTTGAGAGAGTTGTGGTAGACCCCTGAGGGGCCGAAATATGCAGCATCACCCCTCTGTCTCTCTCTCTCTCTCTCTCTCTCTCTCTCTCTCTCTCTCTCTCTCTCTCTCTCTCTCTCTCTCTCTGCTCTGGCACTGCACACCATGCGCTTGCCATAGGGTGTTGACACTGACGCGTGACTAGTGCCAGTTCACCAACTGCCAACGCGCCAAGATGCCATCTCTCGCCCAGGCCGATGGAAGATAGGTAGCCTGAGTGCAGCGACACGGTAGACACCATCTCTCACCTCGCCATGGCGTCTCACCACGTCCACTCCACCTGCTGCGATAAGGGACGCAGTCGGAGTAGTACCTTATCAGAACAATCTGTTGCCACACAGACGGCACTGTTATCTCTCCCCCCCCATCCCACCCTCTCGCTCCTTCACCACCCTGGGTGAAGCACTTTTTGACAACCCTAAGCAGAGTGGGCATCACCTAAGGCCAAGAGTGGTGTATGTCTCCTTCGGGCTGCTCAATTAATCGAATTCCAATCGTGATAACGATTTCAGGGCCAAACGATCTCAAAACAAATAAAATCGAGGGCAACAATGTTTTTTTCCTAATTATTTTCTAATGTTTGTACTGTACATTAGAAGTATACATTACACATTTCTACTCTTTGTACATTAGACATCAAAGGAGACTTACTAATGTTTACGAAGAAAGGTATTAGGGAAAATCCGAAGGTACAAGAATGTTTTTTCGAAATGTTTTTGAATACATTTTCAATAAATGGAGCATGTTACTGAGGAAAACAAAATAATCGTTTGAATAATCGTGATTTCAGTTTTGGCCCAAATAATCGTGATTCCGATTATTTCCATAATCGAGCAGCCTTAATGTCTCCGTATGGTTGAGGTTAAAATGTAGTTGAATAGTGGAACGTCCCCTGGTGTACAGTCCTGATTAGTAGTTTTTTCTTCAGTCAATTTCTTTTGTATCTGGCAGAATTGCTTATGTTTTATATTTGGCAGAATTGCACTCCTTAATGCCATTTGTTTTGTAGTTTTGCAGAATAGCATTTGTTTTGTATTTGGCAGAATCACATTTTCTTCGTTTTTGCTTTACGTTCACTCACAGGTCCATCGTGCATCTCAAAACTCTGCCAGGGTCTGCAGCGTGCCCTGATGCAACCACATGTCTTCAGAAGTTCAGAATGTTCTAGACGTGAGGTCATGGTGCGTTCTTCTCCTGATGTTCACCGTGTTGTTACGACCGTGGCACGCAACGCCTTCCAAACCTTCGCGGCTCCCCACCCTTTTCCTTGTTTTGCTTGTTGTTTTTGAAGTCTAGATAGTTTCAGTGGCGTCAGTAGCCTCGTGTGTCTGCCACATGCTTGGCCTGCGTGGCGGGTCTCTGCCAGAGAGGACTTGTACTCTGGCCTCTGTCCTCTCGCAGGGGGAATGCTAGAGATGGATGGAGATTAGGTTGCACCTCTCCGAGGACTACCGGTGTCTTCCTTACCTGTACAGACACACACTCCCACATGCACTCTGTTTGTCTCACTCTCTGCCTTTCTCTTTCTCTCATTCTTTCTCTCTGTCTCTATATAGCTCTGTCTCTCTCTTTCAGTCTTTCTTTCTCTCCCTCTGTCTCTATTTTATTTATTAGGGAACATGTACAATTTTAAACATAAATGTTGCCATTTGATGCATTGCACCAGTGTGTGTGTGTATGTATGTATGTATGTATGTATGTATGTATGTATGTATGTGTATATATATATATATATATATATATATATATATATATATATATATATATATATATAATGTTGTGTGTGTGTGTGTGTGTGTGTCTGTGTGTGAAAGAGAAGGCAGCATAGTTCCCTCTGTCTAGTTTTATTGTAAATAGTTTTTAGCACTGTTTGTAGCATTGGACCTTAAAAAACAGATACTGTAATATCACGTAGACATATTTCCCAGATGGTAGCGTTATTAATAACCTAACTGATTCACCACTCTTCTCACTACCTAATGAACACTCCACATGCAGCACGGTGCTCACAGAGTCTCTTTTTATGTCGCCTTTTAATTCCCTCACACCACTGGCCCACTTAGCCAGCAGGAAGAGAGAAAAATAAACACAAAGGACGAGCTGTTTCTTTCTTTTTTCATTTCTTTTTTCCCTTTTTTTCCCATTTTGTCGGTCAGGCCTGTGGTAGGCCCTGGAACTGAGACCTGGAGGCTGGGACCCAGGGTCCGTGCCGTGACACCTGGCCTCTTTGTAGGACTCTGCAGACCCCCGCCAAGCGGCCTTGGCCCAACTTAAAAAAAAAAAAAAAAAAAAAAAAAAAAATAGAACGAAAGAAAGAGAGAAAGAAAGGGGGGAGAAAAGTGTGGCGGCACTCCTGCCACCTGGGTGAGACTTTTGACTTCCCGGTGTTAGTCTGTAACCCGCACAGCTCGCCTGGAGGCCCCCCGCGCCTCTCGGCCACCCCGCTGTTAAACTAATTACCTGCCCGCAGCGCTGGCCTGGGTGGGCCTTAGCCAGGCTTATGCGGTGTGACTCGTCGGGTAATATCCACTCCTGGGGACTCTCTCTCTCTTCCTTTTTTCCTACTTTCTATTCATGTGAACGTGAGCGAGGATTCGCTTCCTGCCACACGAATAGAGGTTAGAAAGTAATAGGTGTGGAACCACGGACTGGAACCAAGTGGCCCAGAACAATCACCTGAGTTTCAGAGTGGTGTCGAGCGACCGCTCTGGCTCCTATGAGAGAGTTTTGTAAAAACGACAGTCCATTATTTCTTAGAGGTAACTTTCTAAATAGGCTTTTCTATGACGTCAGGCTTTTTCTTTGCCTACTAATGATATTCACGTAGGTGCAAGAACGGTCAGACCTTGTGCCTCTGTGCCTGCCCCCCCCTCTGGGCCCGACGCTGCTTAGAATTTCACGTTCAAGTCAGTCTGGCCAGCCTGCCTATTCTCAGCTGTTCCTTTGCCTGAAAAATCGAGCACCAATGCAAAACGATCGCTACGCGTATGTCATCGAAATCAGTGGTCTGACTGGTTGCAGCTCTGTCCGGTAGTATACAAATTGATTAGTATAACTTTTTTTATAGATGCCCATTGATCCCACCTCTGACAACTTACTATCTATGGAATCTTCGCCAGACCAAGCTCCGTCTATGAGCTTGGTGCGACAGCCAGGCCGGTTGCGTCTCTCACTTTAGCTTTAGCGAGACCCCCATTGTTTCCACATCATGCCGTACTTCCCCAGGTGCCCTCCCCATGACCCCCCCCCCTCCAGGGATTATGGACACTGGATGTGAATGCATTCCTGGAAATCCTTTTGCCCTTTCTGACGGGCCGTCTCAAATAACCCCTCTACCCCCCACCCCCCAACCCGCTATCTCACTCCAGGTAGTCGACAAGAGCCTCTGTGCTCTGTGTTGTTGTCTCAAGCAGTGGCCACTGGAATGCATTTTGAGTAAAAATAAAAAATAAAAAATCGAAACTCTTACTTTCCTTTCGTATGTGCCTTTATTGTAAGCTTTTAGTCCTGGCTGGAGTTTTGAAATTGCTGGCTTTTGTACACTTAAGGTCTCCTAAAAATAACCCGTCTTTTGTTCCATTGTTGTGATTTTTTTTTCTTGCCGTTGAAAGCCCTCAAATAACAAGTATTGTATGCAAAGGGAATGCACAAAACGGCATGACGCTAGCCGGCCTTGCCTTGTCGAGGCATTTGAAATGACGAGAGCATTGATCAGCTCTTGATCTGCGTCTCGTCCCGTTGTTCTGCTGTCTCCGTGACGTTCGCTGCTTCCCCTGTGATGAATAATGCATGGCGGAGCGCTTCTCTCAGGGACTAAAATAACAGGAGTCGCGGGGGCCCGTCAGCAGCAGGCTCTCTCATTGTGGTGAGGACACTAAGCGAAGGAGAGGGAGGGAGGGAGGAAGAGAGAGTGAAGGAGGAAGAGAGAGTGAAGGAGGAAGAGAGAGTGAAGGAGGAAGAGAGTGAAGGAGGAAGAGAGAGTGAGAGAGGCACAGAGCGGGAAAGAAAGAGAGGGTTACCTCTTGATCTCTCCCTCACGTCAGCCCTACCATTCTATCCTCGTCATTGCATCAGACTCACTGAGCCCCAGGCTTTTCTTTCAGTGCTGTGCTCCTGACCCCTCTCATCATCAGGAGTGTGTTTGGGGCCATCAGAAACCCTCTGAGGTGTTGGTGTTTTAGGTCTGTATTCTTTCAGCTTGTATGCACACACATTTTAATAAAAGAAAAAAAAAATCAACTTCATACCTTGGAATCCAAAATCGTTATTAGTTAGTTAGTGCTCTTGACCCCTCTCATCATCAGAAGTGTGTTTGGGGCCATCAGAAAACCTCTGAGGTGTTTTTCTAGGTCTGTATTCTTTCAGCTTGTATGCACACACATTTTAATAAAAGAAAAAAAAAAAAATCAGCTTCAGACCTTGGAATCCAAAATCGTTATTAGTTTGCCGAGCATTGCCATAACGTTGTCAGTCAGGCGGCATGGTGTGGTGAGAGCGATGCCAATTTATTTATGCCCTGGCGTCCTGGTGCCGGGGTGCGAGTGGAAAAAGGACATGGCCCGGAGCGCTGTCTTTTCTGGACTTCCCGCTGTTCTCTGGCTACCGCTCGCACTCCTTGACCCCCACCCTCCCCCCATCCCCCAACCTCCCCCCCAATCTCCCCCCCAACCTCCCCCCTCTGGCTGGGGAACTGAGGCATTCCAGCAGTGTAATTATCTGTCCAGTGTAACATGGCCCTCTCAGGAAGCTCTTCTGCAAATTCACACACAGGCTAGTGGAGGTGGCTTTCATATATTTTGTGTCCTCACCATTTTAATGGCCTCTTGAGAGGAAAAAAAATTGAAAAATCTGATCTTGGCTTATGGTATTATTAATTTATTCTGTAGTGATTGTTTTGTTAATTGAAATGAAAATGACCTCATCAAACAACCAACAACTACTTTTTATAACTGAAAACTGAACTGAAAACTTCTTTGTTGTTATGGTACAAACTGTGCTTTGCTCACCTTAGAAGAGAAAACAGTGGTGTGGGTTTTTCATGTTCCACACATTTACAAATAAACTCATCCAGTGAAACCCATCCCATGGCATTGTGTACGTTCTCTCTCTCTCTCTCTCTCTCTCTCTCTCTCTCTCTCTCTCTCTCTCTCTCTCTCTCTCTCTCTCTCTCTCTCTCTCTCTCTCTCTCTCTCTGTCGGATCACCTATCGCCGTGACACGCTGAAGAGGACGTGGAAAGGAGCTGTGAAGAGAAAGCGGAGTGTGAATCTTTTGTGCTGTAATTAGATAAATTAACCTGAGGTCACGGGGCACTGAGCCGAGAGGGGGAGAGAGGGGGAGAGAGAGAGAGAGAGACTCTCCACGCTGGGCTCGTGTAAATGTTTTATGAAGCTTGCTTTGAACTTCGCCAGCAAACAAGAGACCTGGGACTTGCAGCGGGGCTTTGGGAAAAAATGCCTTTGATGCAGGGGTCTTACTTTTTATGGCATCTGGAAACCAAATGAAACCCTTAAGGTTTCTGTCCAGCCGTTCACTCGTTAATGAACATTGGCTTTACAGATGTTTGCTTTTGAGGTTTGAGCACATTGTAAACTGAAGGCAATTTTCTTTTTAGCCTTTTTTCACAGATTGCAGTTTGTAACCGAATTTCCAGCTGCTCAGAATTGAACATATTTGATTTATTTTTAAACAATTCTGACCTATTCATCTGTCAATGTTAACAAACCACATGCCATTACAGAATAACAGCTTTTTAAATTTGGTTGTTCCTTCCTGCAAGTTAGTTCCTTTTTTTAATGGCCATTTTGTAACCTTACTTTTTGATTTCTGTGTTTGGGTTTTGATGTTCCGGAGGAAATGTTTGTGAGTTTTGAGGAAGAGGGGAGTGAGCGGGCGGCTCGGTGATATTTTCCAGGGATGTGGATTTTCGGATGAGGGGGATAAATGGAAGCTTCTAGGCTCCAGGAAGTTTGCTCTGCTGCTGTGACGAAAGATCTCTGTGGCTCTGGAGCTTAAAGCCAGGGTTTGCCATATTGCTTGGTGTCCCTGATGCATTCTACAAGGCTAAACTTCCACAGGAGCCCTCCCCTCCCTTTTCCTTTCCTGTGTAGTGTGTTTACGAAAGACTTGGCATGATGTCCAGGCTGGTCTTCAGACCAGCAAAGCGTCTTTACAGTTTTATTTATTGGAGATTGTGTAAGTTTCTGTGGGCCTAAATGATAAAGTTCACATACCCAAATGAAGATGAAGGCTTAAAATAAGTTGTCATATCTATTGCAGAACTCCTGTGTTTGTGTAATGACCCAAAAAGGATGCAGAAATGTTAATTTCCTGAAAGGATATTACCCAATAATTCGGTTGAGAGTAGGGACCCCCAAGTTCCTAATGTACACTTTTTTTTTATATCAGTAGTTTGTTTTGGAAAGTCCTGGAAGATTTCCTTGAAACTGCTCCACTTTGGTCCAGTGACAATCAGACATGAGTGGGCCAGTGGGGGCCAGCCTTGATTTATTTATTCATCCATTCATCCATCCATCCACCCATCCATCCATCCATCCATCCATCCATCCATCCATCCTGTTATAGTGGTGTACAGGCAACAGGCTAAGTAAAGGCATTTTGCAAGGGTAAAGCTTTCCCTGTGGCTTTCAGCAAATTCTGACAGAAAAGTGAGTTTGGATCTTGTGTGTGCACGTTTGTGTTTGTGTGTGTGAGTGAAAAAGGGAGGTGTTTGTTTCGTTTGTGTAGTGTGTGTGCGCGCGCACACGTTCACTGCTTCTTTTCACCCTTTCCACATTTGATGACGGTCACTTTTTCACTGAGTGCCTTGGAGGCTGACATTCCTTTGGCTTGAACTGGTGCTCTTAGCAACACTAAACTCTCCATATGGGCCGAAAGCAGATCAGCATCTTGACACGGGGATCAGAGCACCAAAGGTTACACATTCATTTACATAGTTTTCCTGTCTCTCTCTCTCTCTCTCTCTCTCTCTCTCTCTCTCTCTCTCTCTCTCTCTCTCTCTGTCTCTCTCTCTCTCTGTCTCTCTCGCTCTCTCTCTGTCTCTCTCTCTCTCTCTCTCTCTCTCTCTCTCTCTCCCTCTCTCTCTCTCACTCTAATGGTCTTTCAGTCATGCTTTCTTACTTTCATTCACTCTTTTTTTTTTTTTTCCTTCCGTCTTCCCACTTTCTTCTCCCGTCTCTTTCACTTACACGCTACATAACTCTCATCTCACATTCTGATGATTTATCGGAGTTCCCATAATATGTCTAAACCACTTTGGTGGCAGCATTTAAGACAGGACCAGAGGGAGTTACAGACACACATTCTCTTGCCTTTCCACACATTGGTATGTCTGTCTGTGTAAATTCTCATTCATCCAGGTCATGGTCGTCAAAGGAGCTAAGTTGTAAGCAACTGGACTTCTTCTTGGAGCTTGAAGACGTTTCACCTTTCATCCAAAAGGCTTTTTCAGTTCTGGCCTGATGTTGGGAACCTCCAGTGATCCAGATATATAGCTCCTGGTTTCAGGCCAGAACTGAATTGGATGAAGGGTGAAACGTCTTCAAGCTCCAAGAAGTTGCTTACAACTTGGCTCCTTTGACCCCCATTTCTGTGTCTGTGTTTGTGTGTCTGTGTCTGTGTGTCTCTGTGTCTGTGTGTGTGTTCTCGATCCTCACTGCAACCTCGTTCGCCAAGGCTCTTGTGTGGGCACAGGGCCTGATCTTTCCTCTCCCACCGTCTGAAGCGGGCCCTGTTTCCCAGCCCTCCCTCCCCTCCTGCAGCATGTTGTATTGTTTAGCCCTGCAGCATGTTGTATTGTTTAGCCCATCACCGGGAGGGGTTGGCCCGCCGTCACAACAGGTCTGCCCCAGATCTGTATCCCATTGGAGGGCCTCCATGGCTTTCGCCTATCTACGAACATCTTCCTGTGGTTGTGTGTGGAAGCAAGTGGCGTTGGAAAAGATTTAACAGAGAGGAGGAACAGATTAGAGACAGTTGGCATGTTGTCGTTCAGGACGGGCTGTTTTAAGTGGAATTAAGTCCTCAAGTGCACAGTCAGCTTGACCCTCTCAGGGAGGAACCTTTAAGAGAAGACATTTGCATCTTTGTGATGGGTTGTGTTGATTTGTTTCTTCTGGTAAAACTGAATGAGAGAACATCCAATGTTCTGAGATCCAGTGTTTGTTTTTTTAGAGCAGTATACAATTAAGCAAAGTCATGTATAATATTGATGCTAGCACATCTTAAAGCAGTATTTTTTTTAAACTTTAAAATCATGTTTCCAAAATCATTTCAGTGGTTCATCAACTTATAACTGGGTGAAAGACACTTCTGAATTCGCTTTGCCGCCCTCCGTGGGCTATATCTGCACTAAGTAAGTTTGGAGGAGCGGGCCTTCTCTCTGTAGTTCCAATAGCTGCGTTTCCATTAGGGGAGGTTCCGATGGTAATTCAGGGAGAGGGAAATTTTCAGGGACTGTTGTTTGGTTGGTCCTCTCACCTCGCGTGTCTCCACTACAACAACGTTTTATCGGACCTCTAGTAAACAAAGGGAAACTTCGGTGTCTCAGAGCAGCGAACATGACTGACTGCAGGCTTGCATTCTATATTGATTTATGGATTAAACCGGATAAATCCTAAAAGTTTGTGGCTAGTGTTCCTATTTATTGTGAGTTTCCAGTCCATTTATGTCTACTATGTTTCATAAGATTAGATGTTCCGAGTGACGTTATGACAAGATTAGCAGGCTAAAGTTAGCCAAGTAAACATGTTTTAAGAAGGTAATGAATTGCCTGAGGAAATCGTTGTGCACCACATAGCAAGTAGTTAAATGCTTTATCGTGGAAACGGCCAAAACAAGCTCTCCTACAACTCTGAGTTTGATAGACTGTATGTTTTCCTCTAACAGGCATATGAAAATACTCCATATGAAGCGTATTAGTCTGCTAGCATGCTGAATTAGTTTGCTAATCTAAAGATAATACGAGTCTGTCTTCAAACTAACCTCTAAGATTAGATAAAATATAGTTACATGGGCAACTGTGTTTGTAATGAACTCTGTTGTGAGAAATTCATTTTGTCTGTTTAGAAAAAATATTTTCGTATGGCATAGTGATTTTTAGATTACCTATGGTTGGTAGTGTTTAACAACAGCCTATCAGCATCGAGTTTACCACAGGCTACAAGCTGAACTTTTTCAGGGCCGAACGGAGTACCTAACCCCTTTAACCCCTGTAAAAGTTCCGGGAGATCGCCCATTTCGGAACTGCCCGATAGTGGAGACACGCGCCAACCGTGAGAAGGCCGAAAAATTACCCGGAACTCACTGTAGTGGAAACGCGCCTAATGACCGACAGTTTAGCTTCCAACCTGTAGAGCAACCGAAGAGAAAAAACATTTAGTGTTGCTTTAAGTTAGGATAGCAGTAAACCATCATGTCATAAAATACATCTTAAGATTGAGCATATAAGTATCAGCAGCAGAACTTGAAGTGGCCTGGCCTGTCTGAGGGCTGAAGGAGGAGTTAACGTGTTTGGGAGGGAGCTGAAGTAATGTGCGTCTTAACTGAAATATCAGCGGTGTGCCGGTCTGCCGGGGTCTTTAGGGGCCGTAAAACCAGTGAGGGCATGCAGCCGGCCGGTGTCCGCGCTCTCACTGAAGCCTCAGACCAACTCTCCTGAGGAACCAGATGGCAGGGGTCAGCGCGGGCTTTGACCCTGTCCAAAGCATGTCTTGTCTTGTCATCGAACAAGTCTGTTTAGTTTATTTTATTTTTTATTTTCCTCCCCTCTGACTCTCTTTCGCTCTCATGTACACTTTGATGCCCTTGAGGACACACACACATAGGCTGTACTTTTTATTTGCTCCCTCTCTCTCACAAACACACACACACACACACACACACACACACACACATATACTGAATGCCTCAGTGAGTGGGTTTGGAGATCTAATTGAGACGTGTGTGTGTGTGTGTGTGTGTGTGTGTGTGTGTTGGCTGCCACCTGCCCTGAGGCTAAGCCCTTCTCCCCTCTGCTTCAGGGGTCACTGCTCTTCCCCCCCCCCATCCCTTCCTCGACCCTCTCCGTCTCCCTGATGGGGCTTGGCTGCAGAGGCCTCTACCCATAATGGCCTGCTAAAGAAGTTGGCAACGGGGCCAGAATGATGGCTCAGGAGATTTTTAAAGTTTGAGGCCGGTGTCGTGTCAAAGTCTAACTCTGCACACCGCCCCTGTGTGTGTGTGTGCGTGCGTGCGTGCGTGCACTGTTTTTGCTTTTCATCTCGACATTGAGAAGCCACATAAGTTCGACACTGATGAGACTCCAGTCCACACACAAGCCCATTGTCTTTTGCTGTCTTGAAAAGCGCTACATAAATACATGTGCATACAAATGGGTTGTGTGGTGGTGGTGTTGTTGCTGTTGTCAGTCAAGTGAGAGTGAGGGAGTGTGTGTGTGTGTGTGTGAATGGGCCGATCAGTTTACCTCTTGTTTATGGTGTGTGTGAGCTCACACACTTAATTATGCGCTTATTTTGTTAGCACACCCCTGCCTGCGCCGAGCGAATGAAATGGTCAGCGTGAAGGCGATCAATGGGGCCCGTTATTGGCCAGCCCGGCGTCCTTAAATAGATCGCCCTTCTGTGCGGCTGCTCCTCCTCCGTGCTTCCTGGCAGGCCTCCGCGTTGATTGGTGGCCCAGCACCAGTTCGCTTCGCTTCGCTTCACTTCACTGGGCCATTCCCTTGTTCTGCAGAGGGTGGGGTGTCTGTGTGTGTGTGTGTGTGTGTGTGTGTGTGTGTGTACATGTGTGTCTCTTGTGTTTTGGGGAGAAGCAACGGTGTCTATGTGGGGGTGGGGGGGTTAGCAGTGGTGTGTATGTGAATGTGTGTTTTTGTGTGTGTGTGTTTGAGGGGGTGTGTGCTATGGTGTGTATGTGAGAGGAAGGAATGTGTGTTTTGTGTGTGTGCACATTGGTGTGCGTATGAATGTGTCTCTGTCTGTTGTTTTGGGGGGGGGGGGGTACAGTGGTGTGTATGTGAGAGGAAGAGATGTGTGTGTGTGTGTCTGTGGTTTGTGGGGGGGTACAGTGGTGTGTATGTGAGAGGAAGAAATGTGTTTGTGTGTGTGTCTGTGGTTTTGGGGGGGGGGTACAGTGGTGTGTATGTGAGAGGAAGAGATGTGTTTGTGTGTGTGTCTGTGTGTTTGTGTGTGTGTGTGTGGTTTTGGGGGTGTACAGTGGTGTGTATGTCAGAGGAAGGGATGTGTTTGTGTGTGTGTGTGTGTGTGTGTGTGTGTGTGTTTGTGTGTGTGTGTGTGTGGTTTTGGGGGTGTACAGTGGTGTGTATGTGAGAGGAAGGGATGTGTTTGTGTGTGTGTGTGTGTGTGTGTGTGTGTGTGTGTGTGTGTGTGTGTGTGGTTTTGGGGGTGTACAGTGGTGTGTATGTGAGAGGAAGGGATGTTATTAATGTGGCCGGATCACAATAGGGCAGTGATTAATGACTAACTTAACGAGAGGTGATGTATAGCCGGCGGTCACCCCAGAGGTCCGGCGTCCGCGTTGCTGACCATCTGTCTCACCCAGCACGCACCTCTCCTCACGCTCCCTGTCCGCAGGCAGGACTCGCCTTTTTTTTACCCTCCGGCCTCCTTCTTCACTTTCTCCCTCTCTTTTCACCTTTCTCTCTTTTCACCTTGCGCTCTTCTCTTATGTGTCCTCTGCCTTTTGGTTATGTCCTTTTCATTTTGGTGGTGCGTTATTGCGTCACGCAAGAGCCCACGTTAACGGGGCATTGCGTCATTACGTCATTTCGTTATTGTGTTCGTCCGCTCCGGTGCCACTGGACTGCAAGAAATGTTGTCTTGTATTTTTCTTGCCAAACTGTAAAGCACTTTGAGCTGCATCTTGTATGAATTGTGCTATACAAGTAAAGATTATTATTATTATTATATTATCCTGTTTCCTCTTGCGACTGGTCCCTCCCTTTTTTTTGTTGCGTTTAGTACTGGGTGATTGTGATCGCTGATTGTGATAAAATTGAGGTCAGTCGTGATGATCAGCCCTGGCCATATTTAATCGGAGATGACTTGAAATTTTGTCCCGACACTGTTGATGAAAAAAAGCTATCCAATGTCAGTTGTGTGGTGATGGTATGGTTTTGGCCAAAGTGACATGGATCAAATAAAGTTGGTATGTGAGAGATGTTGATAGTCTGTGCCTTCAGAGACAGGTTTTAATAACATGCTCTAAAACTGGCAGTATCACGGAAAAAATTGTGATAAAAATCAATGTCGGACGATATGAGAAAATATATCTTGATCCTTTTTTGTCATATTGCCCAGCCCTACTTCTACCTTAACACATCAAACGGTAACTTTTCAGCTTTCAGTTGTAGCCTGAACTCGTTTGACCTTTTTGTTCTCCGAGGTACTTCGTACCTTTATGCCCAACTTCAGTTACCTCAGCTTCTCCCACGGTCATCACCTCAAGCTATATCTAAGCTCTCTGGCGGCCTGTGAGAGCAACTTTGGACGTTGGCCTGGAGTCAGAGTCAGTGAGGTGTTTTTTTTTTCTCTTTCTTTTTCTCTCTCTTTATCTCTGTCTTCCTTTCTGACTGTGGCTGCCTCTGCGCTGTGGTCGAAGAGCGAGAGGAAATGTGCTGTTATGATTGACGGGTGGTGAGGGGTGAAAACACTCTGTGGCAGGCTTGATTGAACGCTTTGTCGTCTCTGAGGCCCTCTGTGAGAGTACGCTGCAGGGTTGGGAGTGCGGCCGACGCCCCTTCCTCTCAGAAGTGCGCCGGTGGTCGCTAAACGCATCCTCTCCCCACTGACCACACTGGCGTCCATTTTGATTTATTAGTGCCATGCTGACAGCTCAATGCTACTTTCTTGTCATAGCAACTAACTAGTAGTTCGGAGTCCAAATGGACTCAGGAGGCAGAGTTTATCGCCTTTTTCCGTGGCCCTCATGACCTTGTAGTCGGCACGAAAAGGGGCTAATGCACTGACTAGTCCCGCGCTGTGAGTGTGTCGATCCGCCCCGTTTGGCTTGACTTTGGCTTGCGTTTACGCACGACGGGCGAGCAGCAGGGATGGGATTCGTTGTCAGGTGTTGAGAAAGGCATGCGCTTTTGTTCTTTGCCGTTAAAAGCTTTCTATTTTGAGCGTTTTTTTTCTTCTTGTTTCTTAAAAGCGTCTCTGCACTCTCCCCTTTTCTTTGGGGTGGCAGTGAGATTACATGTTGCGTACACGCTGAGTGCGCACAGACGAAGCGTCACCGCCTGCCTACACAGAAGCGATGACGTCTGGCGTTTAAAAAAGGACAAACAAAAGCCAAATGCCACATGAAGCATCAAGACAAGAGACCTGCTGTTCGAAGGAGAAAGGAGATAGAGAGAGGCAGAGACAGAAGTGAGAGAATCTTTCAAGCTGCCATCAACGTCATATTACCCATGTCATGGTCTTTTTTTTGCATCAGTGAAATGAGGATGCCAAAGGCATATTTGATTAGGCTGCCGTCCTGTAAAGCTGTAGACGGGAGATTTTCGTGCCTTGTGATCTCAAGCAAGGGTTATGAAATCAGACTCATTATTTCCCCATTATTTTTCTTCACTATTTGAAGTCATTACTCTTCACTTGTCCTTGGTAATCCAATAATCATGCATGTCACATTGAAGTTCAAACCAAGAAAGTTTCTGGTCAAGTCAGTGTCTTCCAACTGTGTGCTGTAGCTGATGAGGTGGTGAAATTAGTTTTGCTATAGTTCTTGACACCGGCAAGGTCAGGCCGGGGCTGTATTTCTGTCATTTTCTGCCTTCAGGCATTGTTTCAGATTCTGTGTTATTTTCTTGCACGTTGTCATGTACTGGGTTTGGGAGTAATGACTAACAAGCCCTTCTATCTGCCTGTTGCACTATTTTAACTATGTTCTTGGTTAAACCCTTTAACATGGTCATCTGACTGTCTATTTATCTGAAGTATCTGAAATGTAGTCTACCTGTACACCTAAGTAAGGATGGAAAATGTGGACGTATTAGAACATTTCCGTCACTATAGAAACAGTGAATTTTTTTTTTTTCGACTTTTTTGATGAGCAGTGATGGACTATTATGTTATTTACAGGAACATGTAGGTCTAAATTCCTAGTCTTAAAGATATTTCGGTTGTGCATTGTGAAAGTCTTGGAGGAGATGGAGGAGGATTGTTTCATTCATCCATTTGTGTATTTTGCGAGTTGTTTTTCTTTGTGTGTCTTGATCCCCGCTGGCTGTGTGGGAATATCCCTGGGCTCGAAGAGAAGCAAAGCAAAGCAGAGCGCAGGGCTGAATGAGAGGGTGAGGCCTAGCTGTGCGGCAGTGGCTGTGGCGGCGATCCTCCTCCGGCTCTGAATAGACGCTCCGTCACACTCCATCACGCTCCATCACGCCCTCGCGGAGAGGAGATAAGTGTGGGGTTCGGTCCCGTCCTAATTACAGCCTCATTACAAACAGGTTGGCAGCTCGGCGGCAACCGATGGTCGGCATGTGATCTCTCATTTCCTCTTAATCTGATTTATGGCAGCCGACGCCACCCTCCTGAGCGCTCCTGTCACCGTGGCAACCGTGCTCATTGTAAACACGGCATCTACTAGTTTGGCGAGGGTGAGAATCTCCGCTGTAATGAATTAGGTTTGTGGAGGGAAGTGCTTTTTTTCTTGTCCTGAGGTCTGTTTTTTACCAAATTTTCATACATTAAGTTTAAAATGAAACCTGTACTGGAGCTAGAAACAAGAAAAACTGTTCAGCACCAAGGTTTCTTAGGTGTTAGGAATTGGCTGTCACTCAGTGTTTTACACAGTGTCTGTGCTTGCTGAGAATGCCATCTCGGAGCAGATTGTCATTCCTCTCCAGAGGGAGCAGATTGAATCATGCTCCATCTCATCCTGCTGTTCACCGAGCCCACACAGGAGCCTGTGCTGAGACAAAAACACACTCCATCGCACTAACACACACACACACACACACACACACACACACACACACATACACACACACTCTCTCTTGCTTTCTTGCTTTCTTTCTCTCTCACTCTCACTCTCTCTCTCACACACACACACACACACACACACACACACACACACACACACTCTCTTGCTTTCTTTCCTTGTCTCTCTCTCACTCTCACTCTCTCACACACACACACACACACACACAAATATACACAGGTCCACACCCCACATCAGACACACGTACACTTTCCCTTGTCATAGTTGTACGTCAACAGCACACGCGGGCATACACATATCAAACACACCTACATCTGCTCAACCTATTCAGGCCTGTGTAATCAACAGCTCCTGATCCCTCTCCGCTCCCCGTTGCGTATGCAAAGACAAACAAACCATACCATAGCAACAGCAGGGAGAGGAACACACACACACACACACACACACACACACACACACACACACACACACACACACACACACACACACACACACACACACACTCACCAGCACAAACACATTCACAATCACGCACACACACACACGCACACACACACACACATTCACCAGCACAAACACATTCACTATCAGTCACACACATTCCAGTAGACAAAATTCCTTGTCGAATAATCCCCCCATTCCCAGAACAATGGGCTGATTAACATTCTCCCAAGGAGAATTAGCAAGGAATATTGGCTAGTCTCAAGGAAGGGTGGGCCAGAGCTTGATGAGGAGTCAAGGATTGGGGGGGTTGTAAGGATTATTGGGGGTGGACACACCACACGGGCGGGGGGACGGGGAGTTGGGTGGGGCTGGATAATGCTGCAGGCCCCAGCTCCCGTGCACTGGAGCCCCAGAAAAAGGAGGACCACAGGCTGCCGGCCTGACCCAGAGAAGGAGGAGGGAAGGAGGGGAGAGATGGGATAAGAAACGGCTCCGGTGGGGCTGGAGCGAGGAATGCACAGCAGAGCTGATTACTCATCAACCTGGGAGGCAGAAGGGGGGTGTGTCTTGGTCAGGCTTAGAAGGAAGGGGGTGCACAAGCTTTAAGGCTGGTGAAACGGGAGGTAGGGGGTACGGGGTGGGACGGGGGTGGTGGGCAGAGGATTTAGGTCTAAGGAGAGCATAAGAGGGAGACACAGAGTGAGTGGAATGTCATGTCAGGAATTCCAAACAGGCCCTTAATCCAAGTGCCTACTGAAACTTTGCTCGGAGCGTTTGCCTGTCCGAGGCTTTTCATTCACTCGCTCGCTCACTCACTCACCCCCCTTCTCTCTCTTCTTTTTTTTAATAACCCCCACGTTTATATTTTCTGAATTTGAGGTTGACACAAAGAACTACAGAGAAGTGGTGTGGCTTGTGAAAAAATAGGAAAGGACTTCTAAGAACCTTCCCTAAGAACCTCCTCAACCTTCTTTCTCAGTGTTTCAGTGCAGAAACTGAATTCCCTCCAGGAACTCCTGCTTATACGTACACAAGAGTCGTTCTCCTGTTAACGCATTCACCTGGCATCTTGATCCACAACACTGGGGTCATGACAGGTTGAGGTTTAATTGGATCGTTTGTGTGTACGTGTGTTGGCAGAGACTTAGGTTGGGCACACATTGGGTAACTGAAGAGGGTGGTGCCCCATCTCCCATCTCCTGTCTGGGCAGTGGCATAGCCGCATGGGGCTTATGTAGTTTACATTGGTTTTGAAACAGTCAAGCACTTTTCTGTGTGCTGTGTACATGGTGTGTTGTGAAATGGATAATAAAGGTATTTGTCAAAGCTTTTGAAGCTGATGGGTTGGGCAGTTGGGCAAGTGGCAGTTACAGCTGCCTTGATGTTGAAAGATTTTGTGGACTGGACCACATTCCCCAGAAGTCTGTGTACTGGTTTTGTATTCATGAAAAAAGAACCTCTAAAATGTTGCAGTCACTTTTGGTAATTTGGAAACAGAAGTCTGAAGTACCCCCTGCCCCAGGAGTGCTGGCCCAGTTGGTGTATTTGTTGAAAGCTGTTCCAAAGCCCACCATTGAAATGGCAATGGTCAGTGACTATAAAAGCATGGCATGTACACTTGAATTCTGAAGGAACTAAACCAAAATCCAACAGCCACATTAGCCAAATACATTATAGCCATAGCCAGCCTGCACACTGAGTGCTTTTCATGGCATATGACCAACCATTGCTCAAACCCATCCAGAGTGACTGGGATTCACAAGAAATATGGTTGAATCTCAGCAATGTTTCACTCAGAAGTTCCTTCCAGTTGCTAAACTTTTGACAGCATGCTGTACAGTGTTCATTGTTATTGGCCATAAAGTGTCCACTTTCGACCTCCCACACTCCTCGGTTCCTTAACCTGAGTCTGGTTGCCGAGGCATGGCAGTGTGTATCCTGCTTTGCTGACACTGTGGTTGACAAGTGTCAGCAGAGGCTGTCACCATGTTGCGTATTCGCAGTTTTCTCCCAGGTGCTTTACTAAATAACAACATAGATACACAATTCAATGTTATTGGCTATAAAATACCTATTTTTATCTTCCACACTCATTTGTGCCTCAGTCTGGTGGGGTATTCATGCGAGTCCTGGTGATATTCCGAATGACACTTTATGGCAGATGCTCTCAGCATGTCACCTACTGCCCTCCACTCTGTCCAACCTCCGCTCCAGTATTGTCTGCAGTCTCCAGTGAAGGAGCGAGTGGATTTAGACTTCCTGATCCCCAAAAAACAGGATGTTGACTGAATGCCATATTTGCCTTGCCTTGGCTCAACCTGTGTTTCTCTTGCCTTCCCCCTTCCCTGTCTTTCTCTTGCTCTCTCTCTCCCTCCCTCCCTCTCTCTCTCTCTCTCTTTCTCTCCGCAGGTATGATTATAAAGAAATGCTGCATAACTCCACGTTCTGTCTGGTGCCCAGGGGGAGACGCCTGGGTTCTTTCCGCTTCCTGGAGGCATTGCAGGTGAGCAGGATGCACATGCAGACGCATGTGACTATACATAGAAAACACACATGCACGCGCAGTCACACACATGCATGCATACACACACACACACATGCATGCATACACACACACACACACACATGCATGCACATACACACACCCACAGATGCAAACTATACATAGAAAACACACATGCACGCGCAGTCACACACATACGTGCATACACACACACACACACACACACACACACACACACACACACACACACACACACACACACACACGCACGCATGCATACACACACACCCACAGATGCAAACTATACATAGAAAACACACATGCACGCGCAGTCACACACATACGTGCATACACACACACACACACACACTCACCAGCACAAACACATTCACAATCACACACACACACACACACACACACACACACACACACACACATATGCGCGCGCGCATTGTCACAAATATGTAACCTGTTACATACATTACCCAACAACATTACTTCACTCTTGACTTAAATACACTGGCAATCCTGACATGCACTCAGCCCAATCCAGAAGGAAGCGCTGAACAATGTAATGACACATGTCACAGTTAGAAATAGCCATCTACACAGGAAGGCAATGTAATGAGACTTATCACAATTAGAAATAGCTATCTACACAGGAAGGCAGGGTGGGCTCTAACTCAGGTACACACACACACACACACACACACACGCTCACATATGCACACACACGCATACACATACATGCGTGCACACACTCATATAGTCACATATACTCACACACATACACACACTTATACAAATGCACACACACACCTGCAAGAGCAACCCAGGCTGCTTTGATAGGCTTGTTTGATATTCCGTGCACAGGTTTTGGGGTTGTTCCTAAGTGGCTATGAGGTGATGCACTCACACAGCATGCCCACTCCTCCTTTCCCTCCCTCCCTCCTCCTCTTCCTCTCCCTCCTCCTCTTCCTCCCTCCCTCCTCCTCTTCCTCTCCCTCCTCCTCTCCCTCCCTCTCTCTCCTCCTGCTCCTCTTCATTCAGCCGGTGTAGCTGTGAGTGTGAGCTGCGGGGGAGATTTGGCACCCGCTCTGAAGCCGTGCCAGCTACTTAAGTCTGAGCACTGTCAGAAGTCTTTTTTTTTTTTTTTTCGTTTCTTTTTTTTTCTCTCTTTTTGTCCTACGGGCCGCAATCAGCTCTGGCCAGGAAATGAGCGTGTGGCTCTCGGACACAGTTTGGGAACAAGTGGGTCTGCTGCACTGCCCTGCTCAGCAGTACTTTACTTTACTGTAGTCCATAGCCTAGACGTCAACCTCTGGGTCTGTGTTTGTGTTTGTGTGTGCGTGTGTTTGTTTGTTTGTGTACTTGGTGTATGTATTCTTGGTTTGGCGTGTGTGTGTGTGTTGGTGTGTGTGTACTTGGTGCATGTATCCTTCGTTTTGTGTGTGTGTGTGTGTGTGTGTTGGTGTGCCTGGTTTGGTGTGTGTGTACTTGGTGCATGTATCCTTCGTTTTGTGTGTGTGTGTGTGTGTGTGTGTTGGTGTGCCTGGTTTGGTGTGTGTGTACTTGGTGCATGTATCCTTGGTTTTGGGTGTGTGTGTGTGTGTTGGTGTGTGATTGGTTTGGTGTGTGTGTGTTGGTGTGTTTTCTGTGTGTTTGTCGTGGGTGTGTGTGTGTGTGTGAGGGGATATCTGAAGGTTGCACTGTCTGCGATGAGTGTCAGTGCTAACGAGATATGTCATGCACATGGCCTGAATGGAGAGGCAGAGAGGGTCCTCATTAGTTTTAGTGTTGGGCTTACCTACAGCACTATTGGATCATGCACTTTGTAGAGACACGGCTTAGCATATGGTTTATGCATTAAGAGTGTGTGTGTGTGAGAGAGAGATATTCTGAAGGGGGTCAATAT
Organism: Coilia nasus; assembly: GCA_027475355.1. NCBI lineage: Eukaryota > Metazoa > Chordata > Actinopteri > Clupeiformes > Engraulidae > Coilia > Coilia nasus. The sequence continues at coordinate 12,392,851 of CM050218.1, read as the reverse complement.
TTCATGATGGCCTTAGTATGGCTCTGTGACTTAGCACAGTGTGCGTGTGTGTGTGTGTGCGTGTGTGTGTGTGTGTGTGTGCGTGCGTGCATGCATGCGTATGCGTTTGTGTGTGCGCGCGTGCGTGCGTGTGTGTGTGTCTGTGTGTGCGCATGGGTTTTGCATTGCCATACATGTGGGGATAAAATGTCCCCTGTAAGATAGAAAACGTAGACAAGAGGTGGTTTTTTGGGGACAAAATTGATGTCCCTGCCAATCTAACAGTGTTTTTGTTGGTTATTTTGTTGCTAATGACAAAAAGGAAAAGTGCAAAAACATTGCTTTACTGACAGGTTAGGGTTAGGTATGGGTTTGGTCTGGGCACAGTTATCTGTGTTACAATGGGAGGTCCCCATAAGGATAGCAATGCAAACGTACGTGTGTGTGTGTCTGTGCATGCATGAAGCTAATGTATTGTGTGGGCCATAGCTAAGCTCTGGCAGGCTGTATTTCAGCAGATTGGAGCTTGGGTTGATGACACTGAATGGATTACATGCGTGGGACAACACGGGACACCGAGAGTGTGTGTGTGTGTGTGTGTGTGTGTGTGTGTGTGTGTGTGTGTGTGTAAGCGTTGGGTCGGCTTGGAGAGCTGTAGTAGAGTGGCACCCAGCTTAGGAGATTAGGGCCAGTGGAAGAGGCCTGTTGAAAACGTGCAGCACACAACACTTCGCCACACTCCTGAGCACACACGCACTTCACTGCATTTTGCTCCCCACGTTTGGCAGATTTTCCAGTACGAAAGCCGGTGCCACATTGGTAACACCGCAGAAAAAAAATGTCACGACGGTCTTTCTGTCAGGCTCGAGTAAGGATTGAATCTTTTTAATGAGGGAAAAATAACATGCCATGTCCTTTTTTTTACAAACTATACATTCCAAAACTGTCACTCCCATTAAGACTTTATAATCCAGAACTTAAAATGTGGACTGTTACTGGGCCTCCACTTCTCTACCTGTTTATATCAATTTGTGCAGCTTCCACCCCATTTTACTTCCCAGCCCTGCCAGATGGATGACAGACAGTTGAGTCGTCTGGTTATGAGCGCCTGTTGGTATCCCATCCTCGAGGGCGGACATCATTTTTGTAATGTGCACTCGGCGGCGATAGCATATTTGTAATGCGGGTCAGCCAAGCCTCGTGGGTCGTGATATTTGATAATCTCCCATGAGGATGGGTCAGGGCAGGACAGATGGCAGATTGATATGAAGGCCTAATGGTCGGCCTGAAAGAGAGAGAGACAGACAGAGAGAGAGAGACAGAGAGAGAGACAGACAGACAGAGAGACAGACAGAGAGATGCTGATGCTGGGGAATAGGTCCTGGGCCATGCCAGGGCCAGAACTGGGCCAGAGCCATCTCACTCAGCTCTGGGTTTGGTGGATACAGTCTGCTGTGGGTGGATGAGGAGTTTATGGTGAAGAATTGCTGAAAGCTGCTGTGGAGGACTGGCCTGTTTGAGAGACTAGTATTCCATGGACTGGTTTAGAGTGATGTGTTATGGGTACAGGAGAGACAGATGTCTGTGGTCCAAAGTTTAGTGGCAGTGACTCCATACAAGTAAAGTCAAGAATAATTCAGTAAAAGCAAAACTCAAATCATGTCAGTTATTTTAGTGTTGGGGACAAGACTAAACTTGTCAAAAACAAGTTTACCAAGAAGTAGTGAAATTTTAAGCATTCGTGGCTATGCTAAGCTACGCTAAGCTAACATGCTCCTGTGCTGGTGTGTGTTCCAGGCGGCGTGCGTGCCGGTGGTGCTCAGTAATGGCTGGGAGCTGCCCTTCTCCGAGGTCATCGACTGGAACACGGCCACCGTCATCGGAGACGAGAGGCTGCTGCTACAGGTGCGTGCCTCACCTTCCAGACCCCTGTGGTCCCCCCTCTTAATTACTCTGTCGCTCGCTCTTTCTCTCTCTCTCTCTCTCACACACACACACTTTTTCTTTCTTGATATCTCTCATTCCATCATCATCTTGTGACCACGTTTTCTGTGTTGCTCACTCGCACTCCCTATCTCTTTTTTCCACTTATTCTTGTGCTCTCTCTCTCTCTCTCTCTCTCTCGCCCGCTCTCTTTCCTTCTCTCATCCTCTTACCTTTTTATCTCATGCTCGCTTGTACTCCCCATGTCTTTATCACCCCAACTACTGGGGTTGGGTATTGATAAAGATTTTCTGAATCGATACAATTCCGGTACACAAGGTCACGATACAATATGATTTGCGATCCGATCAGATTCGATACAATATTAATTTATTTATTTTTTAATGAATGAATGTAGTTTTATTTCTTAGTATCAATGCCAGTTTTGCTTGTTTATGAAATGACTGAGTGGAGAATAACTCTTTGCTTGCCAATATTTCTATGTATAAATAATGACACCAGCATATACCAGAAGACAACTATTATTAAGGTATCGATCCGTGATTTTGAATATCGATCTTTAATTTTTTGTATCTGATCGATACGTATCGATAAATCTTTTTTTTTTTTTACCCCCATCCCCACCCTACCAACTACCATGGCACGCTATCTCTCTCCTCTCGCTCTCTCGCTCCCCATCCCAGTCCGGATGTCCTCATCTGACCTATGTGTGCTGTCAGTCTTGCACACATAAAGTGCACATCATCCTCGTTCCGCACACTTCCACCACCCCAACCCTACCCCCACCCCACCCCATCGCTGCGCGCTAATCACACATCACGTCTCGTGTCTTCTCATCGCTATAGCTGCCACAATCTGACAGACCGCCAAGCCACGTGTGTATAGCCCCACTCCGCTGTCAGTCCTGTTGCCTGACGAGAGAGAGAATCCACACAAGCCTTATGGTGGTCATTATCAATAATTGTCTGTCTGCCGTCTTCAGTCTCTTCCCTTCTCCACCTCCTCATTAACAATCTCAAGCCCTAACGAGGGAACATTTTTCAAATATAAAAAAAGTGATGGGATGGGGATAATGGCATGAAACCGCTTTCTGTGCTTATTGGTAGGCTTGCTGTCACCAGGCTTTGCTTGCTGTCTGAAAGCTAAAGAGGACCACAGGATCCATGTGCGCTGATGTATATATATATATCGTGTCATAGAATCTTTTCCCTGAGGGTGCAATTAAGCATGTGCGTGGTATGGGGAGAATATCGGCTCCTGAAGGGTTTTTATAATGGCAGTGCCGGCGCCTCTGGATCCCTCTCCTCTGTCTCCTACCAATTCCCAGTTAATGCCAATTTCATATTAGATTTCTATTCCTTTTTTAATTTTACTTCTTTTTTTTTAAATAAAGTTCAGTCATAGTTTAACCCACTTGTGTAGTGAGGAGTTGGGAGCAGTGAAATGTTCACAGTGCACTTTTACTTTTCTTATTCGTAATAAGTTTAACAGTTACAGCTCTGGGCAGTTTAACAGTACAACTAATAGAGTGAGGAAGTTAGCATCATTAGTGTAAAGACTTTAAAGCTTACACTCTGCGTCTGCTAAGTTCAAGTTTTTATTTTATCTAAGACCTACCTGTCCTATCTTATACATATACCTACAGAACGTGATCATATGATCATATGATATACACGATCTTCCTTTCTCTTTCTTGTGTCCTCTCATGCTCTTCCCAGCCATACTACACTCTCACTCTCTCACGCTCTTGGTCTTCTATCTCCCTTACACACACACACACACACACACACACACACACACACACACACACACACACACACCTTGATGTAAATGGCCAGTTTAAATTTTGACACACGCAACAAGGTTAATTGCCTTAGTAATCATTCATCTGTTCCTCTGTCTCTGTCACTGTCTCTTTCTCTCTCTCTCTCTCTCTGACTCCCTCTGTCCCTCTCCCTCTTGCTCTCGCTCTTTCTGTCTCTCACTCTTTATCACACACACTCTCCCTCGCTTTCTTTCTCTCTCACTCCCCTGTCTCTCTCCCCCCCTCCTTTCCTCTCTTTTTCATTCTCTCACTCTATCTCTCCCTCCCTTTCTATCTCTCTCTCTCCCTCCCTCCCTGTCCCTCTCTCTGTCCCTCTGTCTCTCTCCCTCCCTCCCTCTCTCCTTCCCTCCGGCTCCCTGGACAGATCCCCTCCACGGTGCGCTCCATCCATCAGGATAAGATCCTGTCGCTGCGCCAGCAGACCCAGTTCCTGTGGGAGGCCTACTTCTCCTCCGTGGAGAAGATCGTCCTCACCACTCTGGAGGTGAGTGCGCCGCATCAATCACAGGCATCAGGCATAGGGAGGAGACAGCAGCACAGAAAAAGAATAGAAAAACAGACCCAGCACACAGTGCATCGTCACCCAACCCCTCCACACACACACACACACAGACACAGACACACACAGACACAGACAGACACAGACACAGACACACACAGACACACACAGACACAGACACACACAGACACAGACACACACAGACACGCACGCACACAGACACGCACGCACACAGACACGCACGCACACAGACACGCACGCACACAGACACGCACGCACACAGACACGCACGCACACAGACACACACAGACACAGACACACACACAGACACACGCACGCACAGACACACGCACGCACAGACGCACGCACGCACAGACGCACGCACGCACAGACGCACGCACGCACAGACGCACGCACGCACAGACGCACGCACAGACACACGCACGCACAGACACACGCACGCACAGACACACGCACACACAGACACACGCACACACAGACACGCACACACACACACAGACACACACACACACAGACACACGCACGCACAGACACACGCACGCACAGACACACGCACGCACAGACGCACGCACGCACAGACGCACGCACGCACAGACGCACGCACGCACAGACGCACGCACAGACACACGCACGCACAGACACACGCACGCACAGACACACGCACACACAGACACACGCACACACAGACACACGCACACACAGACACACACACACACAGACACACACACACACAGACACACACAGACACACACACACAGACACACACATAGACACACAGACACACACACAGACACACAGACACACACATACAAATGCATGCATACCAGCATGCACAACCAGGCGATGGGCAGGGAGACAGTGGAGACAGAAGGGAAAAAAAAAGACGCACAGTGTACAGTTTCTGCACACGCACTCACACACACACACACACACACACACACACACACACACACACACACACACACCACTCGTACTTGCACTTGCGCACACACACACACACACACACACACACACAGATACACAGGCATACACACCCAGGCAATGAAATCGGCACAGAATGTTCATGCCCTGCTGCTCCAGTTTGAGATCAAAGGGCAGGCGATCTTTTTGGTGTTTTCATGCCACGGGAGCAAAATGCTATGCTGTGAATGTCATGGCAGGGAGGGCCAGGGGGACAGATGTGACCCCGGTGCAGTCATCCTCTACATTTGTATCACACTCCCCCATACGCCCACACACGCACCCCCACACACCCCCACCACACCCCACCACCTGCCAACCCCAACCCTGCCTGCTCCCCTATCACCCCCCACCATCATCAGTGGTGTGCACATTTTCCTCTGACAGGCTAATGTCACATACTGGCCTTAAAGCAACATGAAGTACTTTTCGTCTTCAATCGCCCTACAGGTTAGAAGCGGAATTGTCTCTTATTCGTAGTACAGAGAGATGACCCACTGCTCCAAACTTACTTAGTGCGGTAATAACCCGTGGAGGGCGGCAAAGAGAATTCAGAAGTGCCTTTCATTACATTACATTACATTACACTTAGCTGACGCTCTTATCCAGAGCGACTTACAGATATTTGCAGGGTTTCAGTTACAGTCCCTGGAGCGGTGTGGGGTTAGATGCCTTGCTCATGGGCATCTCAACCATGGGTAGGGCGGGATTCGAACCGGCAACTTTTCGATTGCAAGACCACCTCCCTAACCACTACGCCACAGCTTTCACCCAGTTACAAGTTGATGAACCACTGAAATGATTTTGGAAACGTTATTTTAAGGTGGAAAAAACGACTTGGTGTAGCTTTAAGTAGTATTGAAGAGGTAGGCCAGGGAGGCGTTAGAAGCATTTAGTACCCGCTCCAGCCGTCACCGCGCATGTTGTCCCCAGACTCTGGTCTACATCTGACCAGTCAATCACGTCAGGAGGCTATTCCTGAAAGAGCAGTGTTCCAGAACAGGCCCCCCCCTTCCCAAAACACACACACACACGCACACACACACACATACACACACTCCCAAAACAACCCGCTTTCCCGCCTCCCCCCCCCCCACCTCCCAGACTGCTGTTAGACCAGCCTCTCCCAAGAGGAAGTGCTTTCGCCGGGAGGCCTTAAGAAGATGACTGGCCCGGAGGTAAGGGGACACCCGAAGCAGTCTCACGCCCCTCAGATCAGTGTCTGCTAACGGGAACAGGTGTCCCCGGAGACCGGCTCATTTCAGCTCGGGGCATGGAGCCCTCGAGCTCTCGCTATGTTTGCGTTTCTGTGTCACTGACATAGCTGACGCATGGCATAGCTCTTTTTGTGGCCTACGCTCTAAGTTTAGTGTTTAACAGTGCAGAGGCTATTTTTTTCCACAGATCAGAGAAGAGTGTGTGTGTGCGTGTGTACATGTGTGTGTGTGCATGGATGTGTGTGTGTGTGAGTATGTGATCAGATCAGAGAAGTTGTGTGTATGTGTGTGTGCATACATGTGCGTGCGTACGCGTGTGTCCACGCATGTGTGTGTGAGTGTGTGAGTATGTGCAAGAATATCCAGTGCAGATTATTTTTCTGCTGCTAGTTGCTTAATTAGAGGTCTCCAACGGTTGCCACCGGCTCAACATCTGTCATTTTGTTGCTGTTAGCGAGAGATTATTTTTCAGTTTGACACAAGATGGTGTCTGAAGTGTTTCCCTGTAAAGGTTAGTCATGTCTTGGCATGATGTGCTATGTGGATAAAATGAAGATGTCTGTATGAAGGCTGATAAAAGTATGAATGAGGATGATATAATGTTATTTTAGTTTTACATTTACATATTCAAGGTTTGCTTACATAGAAAAATGATATGGATAGAGTGTATTTGTTAGATAGGAAATAGTTCACAACAAAGTGTACTTTTTGGATTTGAACGTGCTTGAAATAATGACAGCGTATTTGTGTGTGTGACTGTGTGCTGTTTTATGTTCCTCCATCTCAGATCGTCCAGGACCGGGTGCTGCAGCATGCAGCCAGGAGCGCCCTGATGTGGAACAGCCTGCCGGGGGGGCTCTTCACCCTGCCTCACTACTCCTCCAGCCTGGCCGACTTCCCCTTCTTCTACTCCAGCCTGGGTGAGTGCAGCAGGCCTGCAACAGTCACTACGTGCACATGGTAGGATCGGACTGGATTGAGATTGGATTGGGTGTTGCTACCCAACGGGTGGTCTGTCCCAAAATCCAAGTACACATGGAGTAAGACTGTAAAAATGCCCCCTCCACCTGTCCTGTTCATTTAAACACGGTTTGCCATTATTAGTTAAAGCAGTGTGATTTCACACTCGTCTCCCTCTGTGTCCGTGTGTGTGGGTAAAGGTAAACACTGGCTGTAATTCACATTGACAGCTCTGCGAATTATTCAGCGCAGGCTTTTATCCATTCATTTATTGTCATGGAGATTCCAATTAAAGGTGACGACGGAGAGAGGTTCTCTGGTTTGACGAGATTTGCTTGGCGCTAAGTGCTATTCTGCCATTCCTTGGGTAACTGACAACCTGTTATTTGTTGTTTTTGGAGCCAGTTTTCCAATTAAGTCACTGTGCTGCTTCTATGGCAACTTTTGTATACATGTCATTCGTGAAGAGAATACATAGTAGTTTACAAAATGGTGTTTGCAGCTGACTATTCATTACAGTGGGTGGCTGGACTTGACTTACAGCCAGATCACTAAGGAGATTAAAGCTGTGAAGGTACAAGCTGAAATCACACGCAGGTAATTGTTTGAAGGCATAATGGGTTTGCAGATGGCCTTCGTCATTCTCTCAGATTTTTCACGCGCACCAGGGAGCCTTTGAGCCTAGCGCTCTTGATTTTCTTCAAAAAGGTGTGTGTATCAAAGTGGGGTCTTTTGGGGTTCCTCTGTGTGACTCTTCTGTTCCTCTCTTGTCTCCTTGTAGCTGTGAGGCCTTTCATCCATCCTCTTTATTTCTTCATTTCAGCGTGGCTTTGGCAATGTGCGTCGCCTCTAAAAGCCAGACAGACTTCGTTAGCAATCAGACTGTAATAAGCCGAGTCGAACTGCAGATTTTACACAAGAGGACATTGTGTTTGTGTTCTCTTCAATTGCAGTTCAGTTGATGGTCCGATTCATTTTGTATGTTTATTTATGTCTCCTGGTTTGGGTCCACAGGCATCAAGCCAGTCCCCAAGTTCACCGCAGTCATCCACGCCGTCACGCCACTTGTGTCGCAGTCCCAGCCCATCCTCAAGCTGCTGGTGGCCGTAGCCAAATCGCAGCACTGTGCCCAGGTACGTGCCTGTCACCGTGGGTGGCTGCCCCTGTGCTGATCAGGTGGCCCCAAAGGAGCTTTGTCTGCACTTAAACACATAAGGGGTGTTCACATCAGAAGCGATCAGAGCGACCGAAGTCATTACTTCTCTATGGAGAGTTGGCGAATTGGGTGAACAAAGCAAATTCGTCAGTTCACTTTATGGTAATAAGCTATGACGCAGTTTGGCAAAAACCAACCAGAAGACATAGATTTACCGTTAATTAACGTCTGTTAATTACTGAACTAAATCCAACATTCCAAATGATGCGTCATGAGCGAACTAGGTGAATTCAACAGCGAAGCTTCTTCAGTGACCTCGGCGACCCGTTCGCTTTGGTCGCTGCTGATCTGTATGTACAGATACACGGGATTAAGCTTCGAGATCCTGTGATGAAAAAGGCACTATAATTAAAATGTGCTATTATTTATTTAATTATTTAAGCTGAGGCAGACTTGGACGGTTGTGTGAGTGTGTGTGTGTGTCTGTATCTGTGTGTATGTGTGTGTGGGGGTTATATTTAGGCATTGGTAGGCAGTGGCCACTACAGTTCTCAAACTGATTAAAACTGACACTCATCCCTTTCTGAGGAGGTATGCTGCCAATTACATCAGCTTATGCTTTCACAAGAATGGCTCCAGCCCTAGAAATGGGAAATGATTTGGCGCCATGCATAATTCATTTGCACAGACATAAATAAAGCAAAAAGCCAATAGGAATATCCATCAACAGGGACATTTGAAGCAGCGCCCTAATGACTATTGTGGTTTCTATCACCATGCCAACCTTGTTCCTGGCAGTTTTTTTTTTGGGATGACCTTTCTCAAAAAGATTACTCCAAAGAGACACCAGAAATGGAGTGAAATCTAAATCTTTTGTGCCTTCTAGATCTTAATCAGGGTCACTCAGCCGGTTCAGAATGTGAATTAAATCTGGAGAAAACACACACACTACAATGACACTAAGTAGACTCACAGTGTTCGTGTTCTTCTGCTAGTGATGTAGTAGCAGGGTAAATGCAAGTAAACATCTGAAACGCACCTTTACGATTACAAAACACAATTTATTACTCGCCTTTTTATCAATCCTATAAACAATATACACTTTCCAGCTTGGGATCAATAAAGTACATCTGTCTGTCTGTCTGTCTATTTGTTTATCTGTCTATCAAGACATTATAGTTTCCCAGCTTTTTTTTACAGCTGCTGTTTAACTCACTATCCTTTTTTACCACTACACCACTCTTCCTAACATGCCAAACTTTCCCTCCATATAATTTGGTTATAAGCATGACCGTATCTGACTTTGGGTCTTTTTTTCTTCTCCTCCCCCTCCCCCTCCATGCCGGGGCTACAGATCATCGTCCTCTGGAACTGTGACAAGCCCCTGCCTGCTAAGCACCGCTGGCCAGCCACTGGCGTTCCCGTCATCGTGATCGAGGGGGAGAGCAAGGTGAGCTACCCCCTCCACTCCTCTCCCCTCCCCTCCCCTCCCCACCTGCGGGGGCCAACCGCCGCCGGGGCTCTGGCACATCATTAAGGGCCGAATAGCATTAACTTTATTTAACGTCAGCCGTGACTGATGGTGGCAGGCCTACCCACGGCTTTGGCAAGGAGTCAGCCAGAAAGAAAGAAAAAAACTTGGCAGAGGATTGTTCAGAGATCCACAGCTGCATTGTGGGTAAAGTTTTTTTTTTTTTTTTAAATGTGGTTCTTTTGATCATTCCTTTTGCAGGTGATGAGCAGTCGTTTCCTTCCCTATGACAGTATTGTGACCGATGCAGTGCTGAGCCTCGATGAAGACACTGTTCTGTCCACCACAGAGGTATATCGAAGACCAGACATCGGTCAACAAGATTTTCTCTTGCGTTTTACATTGACCGTATGTGACATTGATTGCACAGATTGCATGGTGTGAACAACGTATGATGTATTTGATCCATATAGAGGGGCATGAACATGCTGTACTGTTTGTTTGTGTGTGTATTTGTGTGTGTGTGTGTGTGTGTGTGTGTGTGTGTGTTTGTTTGTGTGTGCGTGTACGCGATTGCAGCCAGCAATGATTTATTCATTAGTATGTTTCTGTGTAGGTGGATTTTGCCTTCACTGTATGGCAGAGTTTCCCAGAGAGGATTGTGGGATATCCAGCCCGCAGCCATTTCTGGGATCAGAACAAAGACCGCTGGGGCTACACCTCCAAGTGGACCAATGACTACTCCATGGTGCTGACAGGAGCTGCTTTCTATCACAGGTGCACACACAGTAGCTTACTTGCACTGGCCCTGCATGTAGTACATCTCAATCACATCTCTTGATGGTAGAATGTGAAATGATTGACATTGAAGAATGAGAGGGTTCCCACCTCTTCTTACTGAGCTCAGTACGCGCAACAGGAATCATGATTTGTGTTATGTTTTGAATGTTTCTGTTAGGTGATCTAATCAATGTATCCATAGCTATTGTAACCTAAAGACAATGTCAACATTAATAACACAGATGCTGATAAAAACATTGGCCGCACTACCTACTTTAAACTGTAACGCTCAGAACGGTAAATTGAGGGGCTTCGATCGAATCTTGTGAGAAGAGGGAGCACACATGACTGAATACTGACTGCAATGTCACTGATCACCCCTAAGGTGCTCATTCTGTGTGTAGCTTTCAGTTATTCCAGACATGTCAGTGGGGTGCTTCGTTCATTTGTAATATGAATTTTCCTGTTTCAGTTTAAGTTGCCTTCAGGAGTGCTTTAGCCCTAAACTCACAATTACGCTTTGTTTTCCTAGATACTATAACTACTTATATACCAGCTACTTGCCAACCAGCCTGAAAAGCATGGTTGACCAGCTCTCCAACTGTGAAGACATTCTGATGAACTTCCTGGTCTCAGCCGTCACCAGGATGCCCCCCATTAAGGTCACGCAGAAGAAGCAGTACAAGGAGACAATGATGGGACAGGTGATGCAGGCAGAATCTCTGTTGCTTTCTCGCTCGCTCGCGCTCTCTCTCTCTCTCTCTCTCTCTCTGTCTCTCTCTCTGTCTCTCTCTCTCTTTTACTGTCTCTGTCTGACTGTCTCTGTTGCGCTTTCTCTCTTTCTCTCTCTCTCTCTCTCTTTTGCTGTCTCTGTCTGTCTGTGTCTGTCTATCTCTGTGTCTGTCTCTCTCTGTTGTGCTTTCTCTCTTTCTCTCTTCCTCTCTTTTTCTCTCTCTTTCTCTCTCTGTCCCTCCCCACACTCTGTCTGCCTTTCCTTTCTCTAGTTGCTTATGTGGCTTTAAATTTCAGTATACTATCCCACCCCAGCACTTTCTCTTTAATCCAAAGTCTAACAATTGGCAAAATGCACCTGGAATCATCATTCAGCAAATTGACTCATTGTAAGCGGTCTTAAGCCAACGGCGGAGTCATGAACTTTCATTTTCGAAACAGCTCAGGTAATATGCGTAAGCCGCAGAGAGATGAACCCACTTGTGCAAGGGTTTTTTACGAGCTTAATAAATACTCGACTTGTGTTCATCTGCAGTTTTTTATCCCTTGCCTGCTGAATGATGAGGGTGAATTGATTTATTTCATTTAATCGGTTTTTGGTAAGCTTGTGTAGGTAGGAGCAGAGTCCATTTCTGTGTTAACTCCCACGCGTGCTGCCCACAGGACACAAGATATTGTGTGCCAGCAGTTCCCAGCATTGTTTTTTTTTTTTCTTTCTTGTGTCTGTCCAATGGATTCAGCAGATGTGGCAGCTTCCGTTCTCTGCTGGAGATAATGTAAAGTGTTTATGTTGAACTGAAACACTGATGCCTGCAAACGGCTTCACACTCGTCAACTCTGCCTCAGAGCCAGTTGCTGTACTCTTTGTTGATTTCATATGACGCATAAACACTATTGTGATCGGAATAAACAAAATAAACCAGTCTGGCTGTTATTTTCTGGCCATCGGCCTTCTCGGACTCATCCTGTAGCTGAATTCAAAATGTTCACTCTCACTATCAAGTGCACTGTGCAGGGAACAAAACAATGTAATTCACACCCTTTATAGTACAGTAATATAGTGAACGAGTGAACATTTTGGACATAACCTCTGTCTAACAATCCTGTGTTTTTTTATTTATTTACAACTCTGTGTGTTTCTGTTCTCTGCAGACCTCCAGAGGCTCTCGCTGGGCGGACCCCGACCACTTTGCTCAGCGGCAGACCTGCATGAACAAATTTGCCAGCTGGTTTGGCAGCATGCCCCTGGTGCACTCCCAGATGAGATTGGACCCCGTTCTGTTCAAGGACCAGGTGTCCATACTGCGCAAGAAGTACAGGGACATCGAGAGACTTTAGCCAGGTTCTGCTCCGGTACTCGTCCGGCTGGCCCAATTCGGTCGGTCTGCCCTCTGGGGCGGGGGGCGAAAGACATAGGCCTGGGGTTCGCCTGAAACCCCCCCCCCCCCCCCCCCCCCATCTTCCCTGCCGCCCCCAATCAGTGTTAAAGACAGGAGGGGCTTGGTGTAACACGGCTCTAACATGGAACTCTCCTGCACACTAGAAAGGGTCGGTGAGAATGAGACTCTTTGGATTCTGCGTTTTTGTAAAAAAAAAGAAGAGGTTTCCAAAGAGTGTCTGTCAGGGCAGGTTGGGGCAAACACAGTGGTGTTTTTTTTCCCCCGCTGGAAACAGTCACCTGTCAAGAGTGTGATGTACTCAGACGCGGCTGGGTTAGTCATTAAATTATTACCTTTTAACTTGTCTGTGACGGATTAAACATCAGATGTGTTGATATTGAGCTAAACCAGGAGGAATGCCTTGAAGGTGGTCTTTATCCATATGCAAATAATTGTGTTGGTGTTCTTTGAGGTGTGTCAGGTGTATTATTTCTCCAAACTGGTGCGTTACGAAAGTCATTTTCTCCTCTTGTCTGCTGGCACGGCGCAAGGAAGACAGAAGCGTCGTCCATCTTCCACCCCCACACACGCAAATGCATCGCCAATGACGATGGTGACTATGACAACCCAGGGGGTGGCGAGGAGCAGGCGTGGAGAACGGCAAAAATTACGGCTGGATCGGATGGCTCTGGTGATCAGAATGCACAGCCACTCCGCAGAGCACAGTTCAACGCAGTCTGTCCACCTACTCTGCATCCGAATCCCCCTCTCTGTGTATTCTATGCAGAAATCAGAACTGTTACTGTTGACTGGTTGAACTATTTTTTTTAAAAGAAAAAACATTATTATTGTTTTCTTTTCTCATTTGGGTTTGTTTGGTTTATACTGTAATGCAGTGTTCTCTGAAAATCTTCAAGGTGAGCATTGAACAGTGCCTGATCTTTTATCGTTTCTGGAAGATTAGGAGGGGTCATTGCACAAGGGAGAGAGAGAGAGAACTGCTAAAGCCCATCATCTTTGCTGCTTATTTTTTAATGGTTGACTTCCCCCCAGATGCCCCAAGTTATAGATTCTATAATGAATTACAACAGAAACCCTGTATTACAAAAATGACAAATTAAAAAATGACAAACAGGCCATTTGGCTATACAAACGTGCTTTTGTTGTTGCCAATTACAATTGATGACACTACCCATGCTTTAGAAAAAATGGTATATCAGACAGGCTGTAGGTTGTATGCTTTAGTTGGTGTGATGTGTACAAGGCTAACAAAGAGATGTTTCTGCAAAACTGAAATCTTAAAAACTTAATCCTGATCTTTTTCCTGTTTGTAACAACAGCACAAGGGCAGGAAAAATGAGAAAACAATGTTCTTTGTTTCTCCCAAGGTTGCTTCCTGGCAGAGGGCAAGGTTGTTTATCATGATGAGCCTTGGAAGGTTTCTGTGTTAACTTCTTCGAAATAAGATATGCATTTGCATCACATGCATAATTAATTGATTCTATTCTGATTGATGTGCAAGTATCATTTTCACCTATTCTCCAGACATCTATTTTGGACCACTTGTGGTGTTCTGCGATGAGACTGGTGTTCAGGAATGTTCTCTAAATTGGCTTGCGGGTATTTGAATGTCTTGTGACTCAAACGAATGCTGCATTTGAGACCTTTTTCCTCGAGGCACCTGATCCTAAATATCGACCAGCCTAATTGTGCTATGCCACCCCCAGGAATACATGCAGACCCATCCGTTATAATAAACAAAATCCAACGTCCTCTCTTCATAACAGTTTGTCGACGTTTGCCTTTAAACCTGAGTGAGCCATGTCTTTTTCAAAAGGAATATTTCTTTCAGAATGCAGCATTTAGTATTTTTGTTGTTTTTCTCCTCATATTTGCTCACTATTGAGGTAAGTTCTCCTTCAGTCACTTTATGTAAGCCTTTAAGCACACACAGTGCAGTAGATTGGTTTCTGTCCCACACAGATGGTAGTCTCAATCCGTGTCCCCTCTCAACAAAGTTTACTGAACAAATTACAAATTTAAAAAAACATTTTTGTCCCATCTTGTGTGTGTGCGCGTGTATATAACTATAAATAGATATATCAACTTGTAGCTATATTTATTTTTGCAAACGAACCTAGATGTATATTACTGAGACTTTTTATTTTCTTCCAAGGGGAATTGTTGTACATGGTTGTAACATAACATCTCTTGTAATGTAATCACTTGTTGCCTGGCTTGTAGGGAGGACAAAAAAAGATCTTAAGATGGCACAAGGGTGAGTCATCACCTTCTGGAACAATTTTAAAACAGGTCAGAAACATTCGTACCTGTGGCTAATTTAGTTAGCTAGCTGGCTAGCCAAGCAGACAGCATGGGGTACATGTATTCAGAGTGAGTGCTGCCTTGTTGGATGTCCCATGACCCACCACAATTTAAATACTGCCCTTATTGTCAACATATTGTGCCAACGGCTGTTTTATTTTTTTTTCCTTAAAAAGTCCAGTTTCTCATCCCAATATCACATTGTCAGTTACAAATTGATGCACAAACAAAGCCACAACACTGCTTTATGGTTTTATTGAATGAGTTATTGATGGTCAGGGCTGTGTTATTTTTTAAGTTCCCTGCTGCTCCTCAATGACCCTGTGACTAAGGCAAAACAATAGTATGGAAGAAAAGCGATGTGAATTTCTTGCGTGTGAGATTTTTAGTGAGGGACGAGGACATGCTGTTTGAGACTTGACTCCTCCAACCCTGTAGTATTACTCTGAACATATGAAGAAAGGCATGTGCCCAGAAGATATCAGCTGTGAACAAACATGGCCGAAGGAACAAGGGGACAAAAAAAAGTCAATTAAGACAGTTATTATTTTTATATGGTTTTTCTGACATTGTTCAATTGGTATCCTGAGGTCATTTGCGCATGCATCTTCACTATGAGTGGTCAAAGCACAGGTTTGCTTCCTAAAGCTGTGTCAGTGGAGTTGGAGCTTCAGGCCTATGACCAGCTGTTACCTGCTGAATTCCTGAAAGTGATTTTTTGAATGTGCCTTTAATTAAAGACACTTCTGTGATTTTTATTATTTTCTCTTTCTCTCTTTGCCTTTTAACACAAAGAAGAGCTCTGACATTGTTATGAATTTGCAAACTGGAATAGTTGTTATTCTTTTTGTTTGTTTGTTTGTTTGTTTTTTTTTGTCCATTACATGTCCAATAACACATAAAAATGGTTTTTAGTGTACCTCGTCTAACACTGGAATAATTTGACTGACATTCCTGCTCTTGTTGTAGGACTTCTCAGTGGCTATTCTATGTTTCTGTCCAACACAATGATCAGTTTTGTGTTCACCGGACCTTCGTGGGGTTTTTTTTGTTTGTTTCTTGCTACTTTCCTCCAAAAATCCAAGATTCTTGTCATTTCAGTCATTTATTTTACAGAGTTTAAAACAATAATAGAAAATATTCTTTTTTTTTTAAAGATTGATTTTATAAAATAAACAGATATTTGTTACACCTGTGGTCAAGCACTGTGTTTGAATGTTGTGGTTGGATGTCTGCTTATACATAATTCATCACACATCTCATGCGTATTTGCCAACTCTGCATCAACTAGTTGCAGATACCGCCACAGACTTGACTCATGAATATTGAAGAGCATCCTCACACCGTGGCAGTGCCTTAGATCATGGGCCATATGAACAGAATGTGCTGCAGGCTCTTTGCCATTTAAGGGCCAGGTGCACCTTCAGTTAAAATCTATTTAAATGGAGTTGGTTAAAGAAATGGCATTTGCATTTTTGACATTTAGAATCGAGAAAAATTACACGATGGTGCCCGTATTCCCACCAGTGGAACAGGCAAACTAATGTTAAGAGTGTTTCAGTAATATATGAGAAACTGGTCTCAACAATAGATGAATAAAAAATATGTAAGTATAGCACTTCACAAATTAGCATTTGCTCAAGTAAGAGGTATTATGAAATACTGACAGTCATCAGACACAAGAAAGTAGTGGGCAATGGACCATCACGGCCTTCCTTTGATCAAGTGAATTAAAGAGATGATATCTTTAATACCAGAGGTGTTTGTTCTTGAGCATACCATTCAAGTCTGCTCTGGAGAGCCTCTTTTGCTTTGCATACCTTTATGTGCTGAAGTGAAGTCGGTGCTTGTTTGCTTGTGCCAAGCAATATAATGCCCCTGCCTGTCCGTGGCCACCAAAATCCCTTGTAAATCAACTGCTGTGAGGGTAAATCTCAGTTTAGACATGCTTAAATAACAGCATGCGTGCTGATCCCCCTAAGGCCCGGTTGCCAGCAGCCATGTCTGTGCGATGCGATGCTTGACAGGCTATGGCAAAGCTATGGCTGGGATTATTAGGGTAAGAGAGCATGGGGTCGCTCCACTTCGCTAGAGGAGTGTAACTGCTGAAGTGTTTTGCTGAGAAGAGAGACAGCAGCACTCTCGGTGACATAACGCCACAGGCACGATAATTAAAAGAGGTTCAAATCAGAGACATTCATTTATCATTAGTATTTTGTGTGTGCGGTTTAGGCATTGTCACATCTGGAGTGAGAGTGGATTTATTTTGAAAATTGAAGCAAATAAGATGTGAAGACATAGCCTATCAGCTAGGATTCCCTCACTATACGTACCTCTTGTATAGTGGGAGACTGTCATAGGAAATATTCACTGATCCCTATGTCTGTCAGTACCCTATGTCTCTTTTGCTGTCAAAAGCCTTTTCACTGGACCAGAGAATGTGTTCATTTATGTATTCTGCTTTAAGGGGAAACAAACATTTTTTTTTTATTTATTTGACAGATTGTGCAGTGGTTCTGTAAAATACTTCAGAATTGGAACTTTGACATTTAAACTGATTAAGTCTAGTAGGCCATCAAAATGAGTCAGATACATTTAGTGTATACTGAAGTCAAATAACAAATGCTGGCACATTTTATCATGTAAGGCTAAACAAGGGAGTCCTATTCCATCAAATTATAAAAACAATTTCCTTTATTGTGTCCCATCAGTGAAACAAGGTCTTCCTAGACTGCACAGCTTGTTCATAAAAATGGTATTTGTGTCAGGTTTTGTGATGGCTATGCTCCGTGTTCAGAGAGAAAATCAAGAAAAGGTAAAGCAAACAATGGTAAGATCACTCTACATTCATTGAAAAAGGGAAAGGAGGCTGCACTATACATGTAGAACTTTTTATTCACAAAAAATACATTGTCTTTTCCTCATTTTCCACTTAACTATGTTTGACAAGCATTCCTGAACAAGAGATTGAGTGAAACCTGTTTCAACCACTCTCAATACACTCTACATTTATGCAATGCCCACACAACCAGAATATGTGTAGCCATCACTAATCACAGTCAGACTTGGCTGTGGCACATGTTGAATCTGTCTGACAATCTGCTCTGTGCAATGTGTAGTTTCGCCAGGATAGGATTTTATTCCTTTCAGATGGCTCAGTCTTTTCCTGGCATGTTTTAATGTAGGGCTGTGTGAAAGGGGATGAATAGCCCGGGTGTGTCTCACAAAGCTGTGTCAAACCTGAACTTCACATATTTTCTCTGACATTGTAGCTGTGGCTGTGGAAAGAAATGGCAATGTCAAATAGGGACGCAGATTGTGCACTGCTATTTCCATTTGACTGAAAAGAGTGTGGCTCTTTAAACTGATTGCTGTCCAGCAAAATGCAGACTATTTGGATGTATCCTGACTCTGGAACGAGCAAGGTTTTAACTAGTATCTGCCCTATGTTTTGTTCTTACCATCTGTAAGCTTCAACAGAGCACTGAAAATGCAGGAGTTGGTAGGCCTACACACACACACACACACACACACATTACGGAGTGGTTAACTTAAATGTCTGGGCCAGGGCTATGATTTTTTAAATATATATATTATAGTGTAATGACTAAAAAGTAAGCAATTTGAGTGGGTAGGCCAATTTCTTTAGACCCACACTATTAATCTGCTTTACACAATGGAGGATGCACTGACTGTTAGACATAAGCCCTAAGAAGACGTAAGATGCTAAGAAATTGGTCTAACTTTACACAGACTGTGTAATACGGATGCCTGTATGACCGTGTTAAGATCAGGGGATTTCCATTTCACACTGAAATGTAATTTGCTAAAATGGACATTGTTTGTTTTACCAAGAAAACGGTATAAGTAGGCTATACATTTCTGAGCATACCAATAAATTGATGTAAAGTATTTGATCTGGCTCAAACCTGAAAACAGGCAAAATAGTCATGCAATAGAATTCAATACCAAACGTAGGCTACATTTACCAAGACATTTTAGGCCCATGTTTAGGATTCAGAATTAGATCATTTTCATACGTAACAGAATATGCAAGCTTTCAAACTAACATGTTCTTCTTGGTAAAAATGCTAAGAGAGGACATGCATTTTGCCTCTGATGTCGAGTGACCCGTTATTAAAACAATATCGCCCTCTGTCATCAATCAATACTAAGCGCACTCCTGTTCCTTTGTGTCAGTCGGTCTGGAAAAGCTCCTCCCATCTCTTGAAATTTTGACTATAAACATCCGCAGATTTTAAAGCACGAAAGCTGGCGCCATCTTGGTTGTTGTAATGAATAAGCCAGTGGAGGGAAAATACAAGTGACTTCACTTTTCGAGAAAAGGGTGAAATTGGTGAGCGCATTCTATTTGAATTCAAAACAAAACATTATTAAAATTAACAGTAATATTGCTTAGGGTAGTTTCAAGTGATATGCACTAAGTTATGCATCCTATAACTACGGCAACATGGTTAGCAAACCAAATAGGTGCGAAGGCAGCTAGCAGCTAGCTTATTCCTGCAAGCCTCGATAGCACGTCATGTAGCTAACTGTTACTAGCTAAGAATCGGCTTCCGCTGTCACGAGTTTTAGTGCAAATTCACAGGGCACATTCATAGAAATTCCAGTTCAGATATTACAAGGTATTAGACACAGTAATTTGGAAGTAATGTGAACTAACTATGATCCCAGAAACGCGTTAATAAGCCTGGAGTGAGCTTGCTAGTGTTCTCAAGAAGACATCCATTTGCTAGGTAGCTTATGAAGTAGCAACGCTACAGGCCGATAGACCTGTTGCGCGCTTTTTTGACATAATGCGTGCTCGAATATTTTAATTGATGTAATGTTTTTCAACTTGGCGGTGATTTAATTGCAGACCGTATGCTTGGACTTGGATAACATCTGGGCTGCTGTGCATAGAATTAGTTCAAGTTTCAGCTAAAGTTAGCCTTGCACAGCTAATTGGCCAGCCTGTGGATAACAACTCAGCTAAAAATTAGCCTGCAACTTCTCGTTGAACATAACTGTCATTGGCTCAACCCTGTGACTGTTATGAGTATTTTGATTGAGAAGACTTGGTATCCTGATTTGATTGACTGATTATGGCAAGTTATGTAACTGTAAGTAGAATTATAAAGATTTTAGAATGATCAGCTTGGTAAGATAGCCGCGCATATCGCCTGCTACAAAGCTAAGGTTGATCACAACTGGTCAACAATCCGCTGCCAGGGGTTATCAGATGATGAACTTGCCTTTTGGTTTATTACATGCATGGTAAACACGATGTGTCACCAGCTTGGAGTCGTTTCCATCTTTGGGTTTTCGCTTGATTAAGTGCTATCAGTACCGTGATGCCTGTTCTGTCAACCGCGATTGACAGTATTGTATTGCTGTCTGGCTCAGAGAGGGTTTTGAATTTGTAACGTTAGGGGTGTAATCGGGGGTCTAATCCATTGCACTTTGATTCTGCACGGCATGAATAATGGGTGTTTTGTTATTGGGCATTAAAAGTAAGTCTTTCATTCATTGTAGCCCTCGTAGGCGAAGTTGACCCTGCCGCAGTGAGACCCACCTGGGGCGATGTTTTACGCCCACTTCGTCCTCAGTAAACGTGGGCCGCTGGCCAAGATTTGGCTGGCGGCTCACTGGGACAAGAAGCTAACCAAAGCCCATGTCTTCGAGTGTAACCTGGAGAGCAGTGTGGAGAGCATCATCTCGCCCAAGGTAAACCACTTCTTTCTTGATTGGTTCTTCTCTTTTGAGGTCAGAGGTCAGACAGCCGGTATTCATACTGTACCTTAGGGCTCATTTCCACCGCCTTGTTCAGCGTGTAGCCGTGTTCAGCGCGTGGGCGTGTACAATAGGTTTGTATAGGGACAGAATACGCTCAGAACACGCTTGCGGTGGAAATGGTCCAATCTGTTAACCTGCATTCTAAACGAATACGGACAGAATACGGCCACGCGCTGAACACGAAGAGAGTGCGGTGGAAATGAGCCCTTAGCTGTCACGCCAGCCACCAAAATTTCACAGCTTGTCACTCCCTGGGCAAAACTGCAGGATTAATGTTCTAACGTATTGGTTTTACCTGTGCACTTCAAACACAAGGCTTCGTCACAAAGTAAAACTATTTGGCTGAAGAGCTGTTTACAATAATCTGATTTAAGAAATAATTGGAACAAATGTGTGGCATGCTTCTAAAGTCGAGTTTCCTCACCTGATGATGAGTGATTGGTTTGTTTTCCTGTGTTTGGAGACCTGTTTCTGTACAGTGTACATTGCCTTTGAATCTATAGAGTTTCTGTGAGTTGTTGGTATAATGCAAAATTACTCCCCTTTATAATGGAACCATATTATGTTTGTTGCACGTTATTCCCTTGTACTTGTATGCAAAATGCCCTTTGGTGATAAGGTTACCTGCTTTTTCATTACCTCTGTTTAATGGTTCTGTTTGTTGATGACTGATTCAGGTGAAAATGGCTCTGCGTACCTCTGGTCACTTGCTGCTGGGTGTGGTCAGGATCTACCACAGGAAAGCCAAATATCTCCTAGCTGATTGTAATGAAGCTTTCATCAAGATCAAGATGGCCTTTCGTCCAGGTACTGTAAAACCCTTAAGAAAAGCAGGCATTCAGAAGTGGCTATTTGCCAGTGAAGTGGCACTGTAAACAGCAATGCTATTTAGCCATGAACAGAAAAACGCCTTGCCTTGTGAACATTTTTTTTTTAGTCACTCTTCTTTAATGTGATTCATATCCTAATATTTTGTTTCTGTTGTGTCTTAGGTGTGGTGGATCTTCCTGAAGACAACCGGGAGGCGGCCTACAACGCCATCACCCTGCCTGAGGAGTTCCATGATTTCGATCAGCCACTACCTGATCTGGAGTGAGTAACTTCTTTTCCAGTGGGGGCTTTCCTCTCAGTTTTTGATTTTCTGACATCTTCAGACCATATACAAACCTTCAGTTTTTCTATTTAGGTGAATTCCCATGCCGGGTCTGATGTTTGTTTGACTATATGTGCATGTAGTAACTAATGCGTTGTGGTGCTGCTTTGATTTGTGTCCAGTGACATCGATGTAGCCCAGCAGTTCACCCTGAACCAGAGTCGTGTGGAGGAGATCACCATGAGGGAGGAAGTGGGCAACCTCACTCTGCTGCAGGAGAACGACTTTGGTACAGTAGCGCTCGTTAGTTGGCTTATACGCGTATCCACCACACTCGGTGAACATTTGGTTAACCAAGTGCGCGCTCTCTCTCTCTCTCTCTCTCTCTGTCTGTCTCTGTCTCTCTCTCACCCTAACCTTGGGACACCAGGTGACTTTGGCATGGACGACCGTGAGATGATGATGCGTGAGAGTGCCTTTGAAGCGGACATCACGGCTGCCAACACAAACCTCCTCCTGGAGTCCGAGCCTGGCACCTCCAGCCTGCCTGAGAAGTCCCAGATGGACTACGATGACTTTGGGGACAACAACCTGGGCAACAGCGATGGAGGAATCTTGAGTAAGCCAGGCCATTTTTTTCCCCTTGACATTAGAGCTTCAGTGGTTCATATGGGAATGTCATTTATAATAGGCTTATCACAGATGAATATGATGGTAATTTGGGAAATGAAATGGCAGAGCACCTATACAAAAAATGGATTCTGCTGTTGCTGTGTGTTTATAACCTACAACCCAAGGTTGGTTGGAACAGTTTAATAGCGTGTTTTACAAAGAACGACATGTAAAAAAACGATATGTTATATGAGTTTGTCTGTGTTTTGTGTCAGTATGTTTTGTACATTACCTAATCAATTGACCTATTCCTGCTGTGCAGTTTTTCAGCTAAAGATGTAAAGGCTTCTATTTTAGGCCATGTTTCATTATACTATTTCAGTGGTTTTATTTACTAATCGCTGTCTTATGACTCACCTTTCCAGTGGATAAGCTTCTCAGTAATGAGGACGGTGGCGGTATTTTTGATGAGCCGCCCACAGTCAACGAGCCGGTTCCATTGCCTGCGGGTCCTGATGATGATGACGACTATGACAACTTCTCCCGTAAGTGTTTTCAGGATCATCCTTTCTTCTCATTTGCATAATCAAGGCTGAATTACAGATCCACTACCAATCACTGTCAGATTTGACATGGTTAGATGTAATTTAAATATTCCCAATGGAGACATGCCACTGTTTGATATCATAGCTATCATAGCCATAGTTGACATGGAACTGTTGTGTTTTTGTGTGAGGCCTTTTTTATTTGTTTTAGATATGCATTGCTGTAGAAGTGATATTGATTGATCTATTGGTGGGTTGACTGGCTGAGTATTTGATGTACATGAACGCTGCCACCCCGCCCGGTTTTCTTGCTATTTTTCACATTTTGTTCTGCTTGATGAACAGCTGCTGGTGGTCCTGACAGCCCAGACTCTGGCCCTGCTGAGCCCCTCCCCACCATGGCTGACCACACCGAGCAGACCACTCTCGTCCACAACGAGGAGGAGGCCTTCGCTCTGGAGCCCATCGACATCACCGGTCAGTCATCCGTGTAATCGTTACGCTTGAAGCATTCGCTGTCCACATTTCCACATTATATTAAACACACTCCAAGTCTGTTAGATGTGTAGAACCAAACTATGTTGACTGCAGACAGAGACAGTCATTTCCATAAATGGTCTTTACAGTGGTATCTTATCATTGCTTTGCCTTTTGTTGCCAAGCTCCTGAGTCCAAGGTTTTTAGTCGGCACTAAACACCCAGACAACAGAATTAATTGCATACTTATTATATATTTATGAATATATGAATGTGTGATATATTTCATGAATTCTGGGCAATAGTCAAGGAGACCAAAGCCAAGAGGAAGAGGAAGCTGATTGTAGACAGCCTGAAGGAGCTGGACAGCAAGACAATCCGTGCTCAGCTCAGCGACTACTCCGACATCGTCACCACGCTCGACCTGGCGCCCCCCACCAAGAAGCTGATGATGTGGAAGGAGACAGGTGGAGTGGAGAAGCTCTTCTCCCTGCCTGCCCAGCCCCTCTGGAACAACAAGCTACTCAAGGTCAGAATGACAGGGGACATGTGGAGGTCTGCTCGAAACTGGGGCTGAACAATTGATATTGCAGTTTGAACCAACAGCCAAGTCGCCAATTAATCTTGTCGCTTGCAACCTTGTCCCAGTGGTTCATCTTGCAGCTATGGTTTTATAGTTATATATTTGCCATCCTTCTTGTGTCACACAGTATAATACACCCCTTCTTAGTCAGCAGGCATACTCGCCAATCAGGAGTGGCCCAACCTAAAGACAAATGTGAAATATTGTATAAAAAAAATCCTTGCAAATCAAATAGCACTATCTGTTACAAAAATGTTACATAACATAGCTGAATGAAAAAGTGGAATTGTCCAAAAATGTATACTGCCAGGGCTGATGCTATACATATGATGTGCACAGAAAAAAGAAGGAAATGCTGAGCGCTCTTCTTGTAGAATCCAGTAAACTCCAATATATGCCAGGTGCTCCTGAAGTGAAAAGACATTCGTCTCTTAGTCAAAGAATGTGGTGGCTACGAGGCCAACTTCAGGCAACTCCTGCATGGAGACGAGGAGGAGTAGTTAATAAAAACCCTTTATTTAATGCATAGTAGATTATTATTTTTTTTACATATGGTGTGTTTAGACTAGCCTGGTAAACAGAGGGTGTGTTCGTTAACGGTGACGTTGACCTTGTGTGCTACATTTGAATTGTAGTGCGTAGGTAGGCTAATTGCATACATGACGACCAGGCGTTAGCGATTGGGTAAAGGCAGATGCTTGTTTTAAACTGCAGAGTCCACACCTCCTGGAAGAAATCGTTTCTGACGGTGTCTGGTCCAGACCCTCTGTACAAAATGAAATAAAGTACGAGGGGCTGGTTTACCAGGCTATGTTTAGACACTGTCCCCCTTTGTTTTTAGTTTCAGGGATGCTTAATTAGCAGAGGTTAAAAAGTGATGTGTGGTAATGTAATTCATGATATGTGATAAGCTCAGAGCTCCAACAGCTTGAGCGCTGCAGGGGTTTGCTAGAGGAGCTGGCCATGTTTTAACCACGGATGCTTGCTGCTGCTGTGCCCTGGCAGATGTTCACACGCTGCCTGACTCCGCTGGTGCCGGACGAGCTGAGGAAGAGGAGGAAGGGTGGCGAGGCCGACAACTTGGATGAGTTCCTCAAAGAGCTGGAGAACCCCGACATTCCCCGCGCAGACGACCTCATGTCCCACACAGGCACAATCCTCGGTGAGCCCACGTTATGTAAAGTGCACGTTGGGGTGGGGAGATGCACGATTTTATATACACAAGTTATATTGTCCTTTGCAAGGAAAACACAAGAGATTAATTGACCGTGGGATAATCAGGATAATTGCTAGTGTCCTCATATAAGAGTACAGGGAACTGTTGGCCTTAACTGGTGTAGTACAGTCACAGTTTGCACATGGATTTTCAGCTACTGCAACATGACTACAGAATTTTTATAACAAACCATTATTTAAGTGGAAAAAAGTGAATTCTTTTAAAGTGATTTCAGTATTTTTTGGCAAGTCTTTCAAAGTTGTAAGAATATTTTGATTATTATGTGGTGATATTGTTAATCGCAATTATTTTCACCAGGATAAGGTGGCAAATTTGTAATGTTCCATGCCTTTATGTGTAGTCAACATTGGTTTAAAAAGTTCAAAAATGTTTTGTAGTTTTTTTGGATATGTATTAATTGTATTTATATCGTATTGATCTCCAGACCAGCCCATCATTGAGGAGCCCAGCATGCTCCAGGCTTCTTCCATCGAGGGCAGCAGGACCACCCTGGACGAGACCCTCATGCCCCCACCTTCCAGGCAGCGCAGCATGAAGCGCAAGTCCAACGAGCTGGATGCCTCTCTTCCTGTGAGTATGCAAGTCAATATTTGTGTGTTTTAGTGTTACGGCCCATTTCCACCAAACACTTTCCGTATACAGTGAGTAGACAGAAAGTGTCCGTTAACAGATAAGACTCTTCCACCGCATGCGTGGTCTGACCGTATTCTGTCACATACAAACATATTGTACACAGTTACGTATTGTACACGCTCAAGTCGGTGGAAATGAGCCCTTAAGCTGCTTCGTGATAAATCGCTTCATTTCCTTTGTGGCCATTTGGTTGCGATAGACTGCTGCACATGGTGAGTATATCGAAATTACATGGTGTCTTCTGTCGGAGCTCTCACCGTCTCCTTATATACCTATACTGTAGTAATGTTAACAAGGTCTCATCTGTCTGGCCCAATAGCCTGAACACTGCTAATGTCTTTTGTGGTGGATTGTCCCTCGGCGCAGATGGTGCCTGTGGACCTGCCCCCAGACCAGACCATGCTGCCGGTGAACCAGGCCGACCTGCCCCAGGTGCCCCTGCCCCTGGAGCAGAGCGCAGAGAGCCTCCTGGTGCGCGAGCTCAACATGGAGGAGGAGAAGAACAAGGACAAGAACAAGGACGACAGCGAGGAGGAGGAGGTCAGGCTTCACTTTCAGTGCTACTCTAGCAGTTCCCACAAAGATGTGTAACTGTGAATGTGATGAGCAGCATTATATGCACCATAATAAGTAAAAGACTCAAATGTTTATTTGTCAATACAGTGGTCCCTCGTTATTTGCGGGAGTTACGTTCTAAAAATAACCCGCGATAGGCGAAATCCGCGAAGTAGTCAGCTTTATTTTTTACAATTATTATAGATGTGTTAAGGCTGTAAAACCCCTCACTACACTTATACACTTTTCTCAGACAGCAAAGTTCACACTTGCAAACATACAGCACTTCAGGGTCACACAGCTAGCAGTGGAAGCTGAGCGCATTCTGTACTATACAGGAGATTGCATGCGCTAAAAAAAAATCTGCGAAACAGCAAGGCCGCGAAAGGTAAACCGCGATATAGCAAGGGACCACTGTATACTATATTGCAAGTGCTGATGCCTTGTCCTTGGTGCTCTAAACAAACAGTACTATAAAAACACTGCATATTTTATATACAGTAGATGCACTGAAATTCTTATACACAAAGCCTTATATGCACTATACTATACTGCACACAACAACAATACCACAGTGTTCAATGTACGCAGACCTTGTGTGGAGATTGTTTTGATTCTAGGTTCTCAAGGTTTTTTTGCCTGTTACAGGAAGAGGAAGGTCAAGGCGGAGACCAGGATCAGGAGGAGAGGCGCTGGAACAAGAGGACCCAGCAAATGTTGCATGGCCTGCAGGTAAGAGACAGTTTTACTATTCTTAGCAAAAATGCATGGATATATAAGCATGCTCCCAGGTGGAGATTTTGGAATTTTGTTTTCTAAATAATTTTGTGTGTGTTGAAATGTATGCACTATCTAAATGCTTGCATAAAAAAGTGCATGCATATAAAAAAGTGTACTACTTTTTTTTTTTTTTTTTTTTTTTTTTTGTAAAACCTTGGAAATATTAATATGATGTAATAATTTACCACCCACACTGACAAAGACCTCTCTGTCCCTCTTTCTTTCCCCGTCTTCAGAGGGTAGTTGCCAAGACCGGACAGACCTCCATCAGTCTGCTGGATCTGTGCAAGAACAACAACAAGAAGCAGGCTGCTGCCAAGTTCTACAGCTTCCTCGTGCTGAAGAAGCAGCAGGCAGTGGATTTAACACAGGCCGAACCATTCAGCGACATCATCGCCACACCTGGGCCCAGATTCCACATTGTATAGACAGATTTTTTTTTTAACTCTTTTTCTACGTGTATTATTGTTATTATGCTATTGTGTGGATTGGGGAGGGTGGGTGGGCTTTTGGTTGATGTTTGTTTTCACCATCTGAGGAAAAAAAAGAATTATGCCATTGTTTTTTGTTGTAAAACCAGGAGCAAGGGCGTGAAGGCAACCGTGCATGTTTGATATCCAGCTACTGTGGTCCAAACCTGTCTGCCACTGGGACTAGATTATAGTGTTTTGTAACTCATTCGCTAACCTGATAAAATTGGTACACTTACCTTAGTCAACCATGTTTAAGCTGTTTACTTTTGTAATCATTGTGGGAGGGGGAAGGGTGGGATGGGCCGGGCCGGGCTTTGGGTGTTATGATGTTCTGCCTCTGAAATCTCCAAGCACTAGGACCATTTCCTACTTTGTCATTAAATGTACAGCAAAAAATGTCTTATGGAGTCCAATAAAATAGTTTTAATGCTTTTCTCAAGACAATTTTACTACTGTGAAGTTCACATTGCTTTTTAGATTGTAGACTTTATTTTGTCTTGCAACATTGGAAGATGGATACTGGATTTGTTTGACACGAGTCATGGTGACATCAGAAAGATGCATGGTGGATTGCCAGATCAGACATATTTGTTCTTTTTTTTTCTCCCCGTCTATCTGTTTGGTTTTCAGTTTTGTCCAATAACATTTGTAAACCTACTGTTAGAGTCTTTGTATTATCTTTTAAGTCTTCTTTCATAAACGCTAAAATTATTTTATGAGAGAAGTTTATTTTCTTGAGGAATATTTGTAAAAAATGCTGAACTTATTGTTCGTAGTCTTTCACAATAAAAACTAGAAGAAATGTAACTGTTTGCCTTGTGTGTTCAGTTGGATGAGAAACAATTAAGTAGACTGTCTTCATATCGTTTTGCTTTGTAATTCCTATTGTGTGTACACATCAAAAGGAACAATAAGCCCACGGGGCCTTTTTCTGATGTATAGTTTTACTAAAAAACATCTTTCTGGCTTTCCCATCATAGCCTACCCTCCTTTTAAGAGCCATGCCTAAAAGAGGAAGGAAGTGAGCCAGTTTCATTAATCAACCACATACCCCAAATTGTGAAGCCATCAGTCAGTCTGCAGAGTCAAGAAGGCAGGGAGGTCTGTCACCCTTTAGCATTGTAGGTCATCTGAGGCTAGGCCCTCAATGAGGTGAAGCTATTTTGAAAAGGGAGATCCACTAAGTGGTGAAAATAGCGTTAAACTGCATGGGAATTTATGGCAAATGCCTGACATGGGTTAACATAAAATATGGAAATGTCGTGGAACTGATTTCTTTAAAAAAATGGAATCCCCTGCCCATTGTATAATTTTCTACACGGTGTCGAAAGGCTGTCGCACCGTATACAGGAAGTAATCACTCTACACTTCCTCCTCCTTTCTCGTGGAAGTATGGCCGGGCGCAAAGAATCATCGGCTGCATCAGCGGCAGTATCCTCCAATTCTTTGGACTCACCAGTGAAGTTGATCCAAATTGAGGGACTGGTAGGTAACCTTATGTACCGTAGTTGACGAGGGCCATGTGAACAAAGCAGTGGATATGATATGTGATACACACAATGTATGTGATTACAGGCACCTGATGTTTTTTTTTAGCTTGCTAGCAAGCCATGCTAGTATGATGGGCATAATTGAAACCATGATTGAAACACCCCTAGAGACAATGCACTCGAATTTACTTGTTTGGGTATCCGTCTTTCTAGCCTAAACTGATATATTGGCAACTTGTGGATAATGGTGTAGCTGCTACAGTCTCAATGAATCACGCCTTTTGCCACGGGCAACTCTTGGATAACAGGGTTACACCGGCTAAATGCAGATGGCGGATAGGATATGACACACAAATGCAACATAGGCTAACTTACTTCTTGTACAAGCGGATTGAAGGTTCTCACAAAGAAGGAGTTCATAGTCAGGTCATAACTTTCGCGCATGCTTTTATGAACGTAAGGTAATGACAGTGGATTTCATACCTAGCCAATGATAAAAACACATGCGTTGGTAACCATTATTCGGCTGGGATATGCAATCTACAGTAGTTGCTAGACACTATGCCATTATGCTATTTCCAATCAATGTTGTCAGACGTAAGCAACAGAATGGCTTCTACGAGGACACTAAGAGTGTATAGATTCGCCTGGATGTTTAAATACGTATGCATAGCAGACCGGTTACAATCTATTGATAATGGGGCAGAATATGTTCAGTAATTGCCATAGCATGGGATTATTAAGTAGTAAAGGATAGATCATATGCAGTGATGGTTGCTCATTCACACTTTTTACATTCATACTTTTTCTTAGCGATGAGTGGTTAAAAAAAACCTGGCTTTTACTCACCCTTTGATGTTTCGTGCACTTCCTTTAAATGTCAGAAGAGGGCAATGTTGTTTCGGGCAGAACTCCTCAAATACATATGTGGTTCACAGCAGATGTAAAAAAATGTGCAATGTTTACTATACCCATGCTCAAGCACTACAAGTCGTTTTCAAGACTGTTCAAAGTTAGTCTCAGATCTGAAATAAACATCATGTGCATTTTTAAATCTGAAATATAGTGAAATTGTCTTACCAGATATAGAACATTCAAGGAAGGTCCACGTCTCAGGAACCTAGAATAGCCATCCGGCTGTGGACCTTCAGAATCCACATCTTATTGTTATTCCAGCAAAATTAAATAGCTCAACAAATGTATATGTTTTGATGAGGTTGACTTCATTCGTTTTAAGCTGCCAACATTTGGGGGCAGAAGTCTTCTGAGGAAACCCGATTGTAAATAATTTACCTGTCTTTATTGAATGATGTTGCAAGGGCATTGCATCAGTCCGCTGTTAAGAGGAGCTTAAAAGATGCCTGGCAAACACGGTTCACATGCGTCTGTAAAATGCACTGGTGGTTGGCAAAATGAAATTTGGGGAAATCATTTCAAGCCATAAACAAGTCCTGATTAGAAAATCTCAGCGTATGCAACCCTACAATTGTGGTTGCTTATCTCTTTGCCGTAGGAGGCTAGATGGAGAGAAGCAGTGTGTTGAAAGAAGGAGATTGATGGCAATGCAAGAGTCTGGGGGAAGAGGGCAAAAGCTCAGGATAAAAGCAACTCCAATATGCCCCTAAGCTAACGACAGTGAAAGAATAGGGGGTAGTGTTAAGGGGGTGGTGGGGGGATTAAAGATTGCTGAATGCCAGGAGTACATGTAACCCATTTACACAGTCCAGACTCCTCACAGGCAGCTGCCAGGCCTAGGGTAGAGTGCTTGACACATTTGTGTTGATGTTGTAACTGTGTCTGCTGTAGGGTCTGGAAACTCAGGAGTCAGGAGTGGCTAAATTACTAGCCTGGATTCAGGGTCTCTTTGGTTTTGTTTTTTAGCCCAATGATTAAAGTTGTATGGTGCTGGTGTTTTTTTAGCCTTGTGTTTTTATGTGATGTGCAGCTCTGTCAGAGGTAAAGTGTTTATTATTTTCTTGCCTGCTGTCAAGCTCGGAAATCACGTTCACATTACTCAGTTACCATGAATGGGTTCATCTGATATATTTAAATAGAAGAGCAGAGTTATACCTCTGTAGAAATCTGAAATCAAGTCAGGAAAGCAGATTTTGACTATTTTTTCCAGCCATCTATTTGTAACAAAGTTTAATTAATGGCAGCATATCACATGCTAGTGTGGGATGCAGACTCAGAAGAGACGGAAATTGGATTGTCTTTCTGACTCAAGTGACCAAAGCAAAGGCAGGTGTTGGACGGGGTTAGACAGTGCAGCCTTCAAATGGCTCGCTTGGCACCATTAGGGCGTTTTGACTAACATAACTTCCGGATAATTTTTCGCCCCTTTTGCAGTTGCAGTTTTGTCCTTTTTGCAGACTCATTTTATCTTCAGACTACAAAACGAACTTAGCATGCTAGCAGGCTAATACACTTCCTGTTGTGTATTTTGATATGCTTGTAAGATGAAAACTTGGTCTATCAAACTCAGAATAGTACGAGAGATTGCTTTGACCTTTTCTATGATGAAGCATTTGACTGCTTGCTATGGGGTGCATAACAATGAATTAGAATTAGACAATGAATTAGCTTCTTAAAGCATATGTTTATTTGGATAACGTTAGCCTACTAATCTTGCTCTCCTGATGTCACATGTTTACCCTTATGAAAAGAAGACATAAATGGGCTCATTCTGCTGCAAACTCACAATAAATTAAAACATTAACCACAAACTTTTAGGATTTATCCAGTTTAATCCACAAATCAAGAGATGCAAGCCTGCAATCAGTCATTTTTACTGCTGTGAGACACAAAGTTTTCTTTTGTTTACGTGGGATCCGATGAACATTGTGTTCTGTAGTGGAGACATGCGGGGTGAAAGAACCATGACAACGACTTTCCCTGTAACCTTCCTCCTTCCTGAATTACCATCAGAACTTCCCCTGATGGAAACACACCTAATAATTCATTACAGCCTGAGCAGAAGACTCAGCCCAGGCCCCACGCCCACTCCCCCCTCCATGCAGCAAATCAATTGCTTTAAATGAGGGCATTCAGGCACACTTCACCTGGTTGGAAATCATTGCTTGATCAGAGATGAAGAAGCCCAATCTTCTCCACAAATCATTCCAGCTTAGTGAGAAGTTGTGTGATGGATCACATGAGCACTTAGATCATTTGGTTGGTTGGGTGGGTGGAGGGGGCCTTGACATGTGGTGTCACTGTCGTAGAAGTGGTGGCCTAGCGGTTAAGGTATCGGATCTGTGACCGCAGGATTGCAGGTTCGAATCCCGGGTCACCAGTAGCACCACTGAGGTATTCTGGGCACGGTACCATCCCCACGCACTGCTTCCCGGGCGCTGTTGTCATGGCTGTCCCCTGCTCGTGTGTGTGTTGGGTTAAATACAGAGGTGAATTTCGTTGTGTGCTTTGATGTGCCGTGGGATCACAATGACAAAAGTGGTGTCAAAAAAAAGTGTCACACTAGACAGATATGTCAACAATTGTATCATGCCCACTGGAAGAGTAGGTGGAAAAAAAATGCATTTCTGTTCGTCCGTCCCCCTATTTAGGGGAAATCTGTATTATCGTCAATTACACCACAGAGGCGGTTTGATAAAGAAAGATGGCTGTTACTGTAAGCCTCAGCATAGCTTTTACCTTAGCGGTCTGTATTGCCCAGCAGGTATTGACATGAGGGGGAGCAGCTTTGGCTACACCAGCCCAAGCACCCCCCCCCCCCTTTTCCTCTTTGATATTTTTCAGGGCAAGGAAGCAGGTGCGGAGCCTGCATAGTGAATGATTGAAGGTACCTGGGTCTTTGAATAAAAAAAAAATCCTGCAGTATAGAGCCTTGCCTGGGAGATGAAAGATTGGGGGAGAAACTTTGCATCGACAAAAGTAGGGTTTCCTTTCTTATTGTTGAAGCTTCTATTCCTCGCCCTCACCACCCTCATGACAAGATTTCCATGCGCACATGCACACACAAACAGAAAGAAAGAGAGACAACCTTATAGGAGAAAAGAATAGCCCTTGAAAAGCACCTTTCATCCACTGACTGTTGTGCTCAGTATTCCTGACCTGTCCTTGTGGCCCACTGCTGAGGAGGCGGGAGCAGCAAGAGAGGCCTTCACCTGCCTCGGATTTGCTCTTCTATAGGGCCCTATGAACTCCGCCATGCGGAAAACAGACGGATTCACAGAATCTACACATTAACACGGAATTTTATTATAAACATGGAATCGCACTTAATCATGGAATCGCATTTCTCAGTCTACAAATCTTTACAGCAAACATTAACTTTGAGTGTGAGTGCTATTTGCCTAGTAAACATGTTGGGAATATTGACCCATAAAGACATGGGCACCACGTCAAATCAAAAGTGTTTAAGAACAAGGCTAGTAAAACAAACACCGGCAGCTCCCTCTAGGTTCTTATTGAATCAAGAAGGAAATCATCAGATGCACGGTGTGAGTTTGTGGAAAAATTTGTTGCAGACGGATAGGCCTATGTCCATTTCTTGTAAACATTGCAAGCAGGCAGGAATACTCTGACTGGGGACGGCATAGAAAATGTTAGCAACCTTTAACAAACACGCAAAAGGCCTTAAAGTACTGACATCCATGGCAAGAAAAAACATTTTGTGGTCGTGAATGGAACGTCAGACAACCGTGATTGCAGTGTCCTTTGCAATATAATAGGGAGGTTGTCAAATTTGCCCAGCTTTAAATTCACCACAAAGCATAATGCGGTGTGCATGCATATTTAGGCTTTTATTTAGCTGATAGAGACATCCTCTCTGTTTTGATTGGTATGCATGCTTGGCTCTATTTAGTCAACAGTTCAAATTAAAAAGAATAATTGATGTTTGCGTCTGACCTTGACTTTTTAAAAGCAAATGTTGGTTAAAAGTCTTCAAAAGCCCAAAAATAATTAAAAATAAAACTAAAAATTTAATGGAATTCAGAAAAAAATGTTTTTTGAGGAAAAATTAAAACTGATTTAATAGGGCCCATTTTCTATCCCCCACGACTCACTCCTACCTCTGCGCCTGCTGCGGCCAACTAAAACACACACCAAAAAATCACAAGTTGTGTTACCTTGACCTTACTGTGACGTTTGCCATAGCTCTGTGGTTATCAGTAGGGCTGAGTTTCCTTCGTGTAGGTCAATGTTTTTCTGAAGGCAGGGATAGAAAAAACCCTGACTACTACACATTGACATCCATAATACATTAGTTTTTAAAACAGCCACCCTGAGTAATCACAGCAACGCGCCATAGTTATTACGGCTCCTGACACCCTCAGGCGCGGCTTACAAGTGGCCTCCTGTCTGAACCCGCCTTCGAGTGTAAGACTCTCCTTTCTGGATGTGGCGCTGCTTTGCTCTTATCGCTGTCATGTATACTCCCAGACTCATTGTTTCTCCATGTGCTTTTTAAGCCTCAACTGTGTTTTTTTTGTTCATATAGTTCTCGCTCGCTCCTAAGTCTTCATTTTCTATGAGCCAGGGACTTCTGCGATGTGCCTTAAGCACAAGCCGAGCTTTACAGATGGTTGTGTGTGTGTGTGTGTGTGTGTGTGTGTGTGTGTGTGTGCACGTACGTTCAGACCCACATACATGTTGTGTATAGATTTGTGTGGTGACTTGAGATTAGCCGCTGCAGTTTTGCTCTGAAACACAACAGCGGCAGAAGACTGCTCATGTTCCAGAATGTGTAGCAGTGAGGCGGTGGTGTGGAGTCACGCGTGGCCCTTCGAAGCAGGCTTGTCCCCGTGACGAGCATGGTTGTCGTGAGGAGGGGTGAGGGGTGGAGAGGTGTAGCGGGGGGTGGTTGGCAGGCCCTGATGCTTTAAAGCCTGCATCCCCTGTTGTCAGGAAGCATAATGAGGCACTTAAGGATCATTTTGGCTCCATTAACCCCAGGGCGTAGCTACCACCGACCCAGGCTGGCCTAATCGCCGTGGAGTCGCACCAGAGCGAGTGGGTTGCCATGGCGCTCGGGCCATTTTAGTCGCGGGTGTCATTGTGAAGGATAGACGTGACTCTCCTCTTCCACTTGTTTTTTAACAAAAAAAAACATTCCTCTACAAATTGGTATGTATGGTCGGTACTTATCTGATCTCTCCTTCTCATTTTCACCGTCCTCTCAGTCCATCGCTACTCTGTCACAGTTTCTCTGCCTGCCTGCCTGCCTGCCTGCCTGCCACCCCCACCCCTCATTATACAGTACTCATTCTTTTCTTTCATCCATTTCTCTCCTTCTCTCTGTTCTTTTGTTCTTGGCTCTCTGGCTCACAGGTGGTGCTGAAGATCATAAAGCACTACCAGGAGGAGGGCCAAGGCAGCGAGGTGGTGCAGGGCGTTCTCCTGGGCCTGGTGGTGGAGGACAGGCTCGAGATCACAAACTGTTTCCCTTTCCCCCAGCACACCGAGGACGATGCTGACTTTGACGAAGGTACCAGTCCCCCGCCCCCCCCCCACCCCCCACCCCCCCCCTCATTGTACGTTAACGAATGCAGACAAGTGTGCAGATGTGCAGTCACGGCCAGAATTGTTTTGGCAAAAACACAAGTTTCTTGTGGAGGCGCTACTTGTGTTTCTCAACTGTTCATAGTTATCACATGCATATTACCAGTATTTCTTTAGCCTCATTAGCATAAAAACATGAACTTTATCACTATAACTGAATTTCATTTGCATTTTTGCCCTAGCACACATGATTTTTCTAACATTTCAGTGTAACCACATCCCCAGCTTAGAGGAAAGTGTGAACAATTAGAAGTCAGCTAAAATCACATTATCACAGTCTGATTTATAACACCAGACCCTTTTTATAAAGGGGGAAAGAGGTGCTTAAAATCATGTGTTTCCATGGTACCAGTAACTCTTACCCCAGTAAATTATATGTAACTGAAATTCTGATCGTGTTGAGAAGTGTGAAGTGATTTACATGCAGTCGAAGATGAAGACCAAAGTATGGTTTCAGCCAAATGTTTTGCCCTCTGTATTTATGATTAATGCAGATGCACACCCCTTTTGTAAAGTAATTAAAACATTTGTCCACAGTGATATGGTTTTGGAGAGAGAAGGGATGACTTTAATTTGACTGAGAGTTTAGTGGTGCCAATGTATTCAGGCAGTTGGTTTCTCTAAGCCACTTTATCTTTTAAACTAAACTTTCATCCAAGTAATTAGCCTTTATTAAGGATTTTGTCATTTGATATACATCGCTAACTTTGCAGTGCTAAATATCATCTGTGCCCAACTTAAAGTTACAGTTAGCAAATTGTATCTTCTCTCCCAGTGTTAGTTCAGTGAAGATGAATGCAAAGGTTACCTGAAACCCAAAAGGTCTGTCTTGTCTTTAACAGATTCTTAAATGTTTCTAGGAACACCTTGTGTTTTACCACTTTTGTAAATGTTGGAGTTTCTGCAGTGGAAGAGTTTGTCCTAAAGAAGAACATTGATTCACTAACCCATCTTATTTTTAACCAGGCTCCATCGTTTTTACCACTGCAATTACATCTTCTAACACATCTGCGCATAGACCTCTCTATCTCACTTACTCTCTATGTTGTGCAATCGCATGACTTGAAATAGGACCACAGATCCAATTAAATCAATCTATACAATGTACTGTCTATACTGTGTTAATCAGTGCTGTCTATACTGAGGGGCAGCACAAGGTTGAACGATGCCTTTTGTGTTGAATTTTTAGTGACACTTTTTTTTTTTTTTTTTTACATCTGTCTCTGGCCTTTGGATATATTTGCTCTTGCTTTTAGTCCCATTTCAAGGTCATGCGTTAAGGTAATGGAAATACATTTATTTTGAACCACCTGCATTTCCAATCTTGAAAGTGTGAAGTTGCTGTTGTGTTGCCCAACAGTCAAGATCACTCGCTAATAAATCTGCTTCCCCTGTAATTTGATTATCATCTGAGTTGAATTTTAAAACTGAAGGTCAGGATCTGAACCAGCAAATATATGCATGCTCCTTTCCAGTGATGCTGGGGCTCATTTGGGTGCATAAATGTGGAAATTGTGATGCATCTTTCTTCATAAATTTATCTGTTCCTCCCTTCCAAATGAATGGTCGATGAGACAGGGGGTTTTGTTGCACTCTCATTACACTGAGCAAAAACCAAACTATCATGTCCTGTTTTTATCATGCTCCCCTCAAAGTGATCAGGGCTTCCAGTTACAGCATTCAGAGCGAAACAGCATTTGGGTGAAGAGGCTACAATACACATACAATACAGAAACACAGACCATTCACACCCAGGAACACAAATGTATACACACGCACACAGACACATACACACACACACACACAAAGTGAGACACACTCACACGACACAATAATGGAGCAATTTAGCTGGATGTGTCAGCCATCGCTTTAAAGGTGGCGATGCAAATCCGCAAATAAATATGTACACAAACGCCCCCTTTTTTTCAGCAATGATGAGTTTTGGTCGCCTGTCTTGTTTGACGTGCGGGGATGCAAAATGGCACGCCCCCCCCACCAAAAATAGCCCTGACACGGTGCCAGGAAGTGCACGGCGTGGTTCCTCTGTAATGGAAGGCCTGGCAGGAGCTCATGAGCTTCAGGGAGTGGGTGGGTGGGCGCATGTCGTGGGCTGCGGCTGCCGAGGGATTGGGGAGGGGGCGGTTGGGCGGTCGGTCGGTCTTCTGGGCTGCTACTCTTGAAATGGCAGCGCTGATTTGCTGGTGGTCTTCTGTCAGCCGTGAGTCAAAGAGGTCATTCCCCAGCCTCCTGACTCTCCCTCCAGTGAGAGCCGAGCCCGTTGTTAGAGGCTGCTTGTTAGTGCTCAACTGGTCGACGACCCAGAGACCGGCGAGTCTCAAGCTTTCACTAATGAGCTGAAAACCTTTTTTTTCCTGTTTTTAACAAAAAAAAAAGAAAAGAGAAAAGCAGGCTAAAGTGCAAGCTGATGACATGTTTGAAAGGATGCTAGCTCGCTTCAGCCGATCTTATCTGCCTGGTGGCCATCTATTTATGATCAGGAATTGATAGCAACGGTTGCCTTCCCTTTAGCGCTCTGATTGCAGAGAGAGACGATGCAGTCTGACACTTGCCCTTCAACAGAGGATGAAAAAGCCGTGTTTGACCGACTAGAACAAGTCGAGAAAAAAACCCTCGGGATACAGCAGCTGGTTGACCCACAGTTTGACCCTGTCCCCCCCTGTAAGCCCTTGCTTGTTTGCTAATGTATATCTCTGGCGAAGTGAGGCTTGTTAGTCGTGCCCCTTCTTTGCTGTGTTTACCTCGCCTCCGCACTTCTTTGCTTTGGCCGACTTTGTTTGAACTCTCACGCTCGCCTTTTTTCGCTGCCTCCCTCCTTCCCTGTTTGAGAGCCATGTTGCCGGCATCCGTTCAATGCACACATTCCTGCCTGATTAGAGTGGGGGGAGGGGGGCGAGGGCAGCAGAGGCAGAAACGGTGTGTCCATTCTACAGTCACAATTTGTTGTGTCCGTCCCGATGGTACGAGGTTGCTTGGGCTTTTCCTCTGTGCAGGTGATTGAGCGGGTTGATCTTGGGTTAATTGGAGGAGTTGATGTGTTTGTTGTGCCTTCAAAATGGCTTCCATTGGACTTGAAGGATGGGGGGGACAAGCCACATACAGAAGAGAGCTGGTAATTCCTTTGGCCATTTAGGGCGCAAGTCCTGCCAGGCGGAGATATCACGGGGCCACTCGTGCCAAGAATTGTTGGAGGTGAGCGATGAGGGCGATTTGGCGATTTCGCTGAGGAGAGTATGGGCACGTGGCCGTGGCGGGCCGCGACCTGTTGAGAACGCGGACAAGGCTGGAGCCTGGAGCGTGTCCAACTTCCTTGTAAATGGAGCGTGGATGTGGGTTTTGGGGAAAAAATGTTCATTTGCTCGACTCCAGGCCACTTCTCGCCTGTCACAGGTGTTTGAAACTCTCAGGTGAGTCTCTCCCCCCTCCACACGGCAACACCGCTCCCCACCTCACCCCCACCCCAATCCCCACCCTCGTCATCGACTCAGCAGGCCGCTCCTGCCTCGGTGGATGCCAACCACAGTGCGGTGCTTAAAGATTAGGCCACAATGTGCCTCTCCGATAAGCTTATCTGTGCCGCAGCCTACTTCAGCAGTGAATCGGGCATATGCCTTCGATTTCTAACACCTCTTTATGGGGGTTATTAAAATGCACCAGCCTCCTCCATCTCGTTGACTTGGGAGAATCAAGGCTTCAGCACAGGATTTATGCCCAGGTTTTTTTTCCCAAAGAATGTTTAGGTAAGAGGGATTGCTACAGTAAAGCTGTAGCAATTTGGGTCACGCAAAGAGGTAAACAAGGACTCTTTTTTTGGGGGGTGGTGGGGGGGTGAGTGTAGTGGCTCAGCATGTCCGTTTCCAATAAAAAAAGAACAGAATCCTCACGTGTGTGTGTACGTGTGTTTGTGTGTACTTCAAGGATGAGTTAATCAGACGAGATTCACGATCCATTTACCCCCAAAGGCTCACGGGAGATTGTCTGGCGCTGTGGCGCTGGCCGTTCTCCCATCTCTTACTTAAACGGCTTGATTTATTAATGCTCCATGATGCCTTCGCTGAAAACGTCCTGTCCAAGATTTTAGTGGATTGCCTTGCACCCTGCTCGCATCACTAAAGGCATAATTAATCTAGATTCAGAGAGATCAGACAAAAGTGCCACGTTTCAGTCACCAGAGTGGCTTCTTACGGGAATTGCCACGTTCCCTGTTTTTCGAATGGAGTCCTGCAAATGTGCTTTATCCATCAACAGGGGGACAGGATGTTGGACTGCTGGCAGGGTGTCTCATTAAATCACAATGGAGGTGACTAGAAGTGACCTGCCGTACAGTCACTGCATGCGCAAATATCACGGCACTCTAATTCCGATTTAATCAGAATAGGGCATGACGTTAGGGTAGTTGTGTTCATCATGTTCATTAAAAATGATCGAAAACAGCAGTTAAGAGTGGTACGTACACCCTTTAATGAAGCCAGGCTTGCACCGTTTCCCTTGCCGATATTTTCCCCTCCCCTTTTTTCCCTAGTTGCTATGGTTTTGCCATTGCCATTATTTATAACCCCATTGTAAAAAGTGGTTTGTACTGTTTTTTTAACGGTTAAGTGGTAATCAAAGTAGGCATCTCAGACCGTTTCCAAACCTTAATTTTTTCAGGGCCTCAGGCAACAACCTCCCAGCTATTGTCACTTTCTAGAAGATTAAAGTCAAAGTCAGCTTTATTGTCAAAAAACCATATGTACAGGTTGCACACACAGAATTTGAAATTGCAATGCTCCCTAGGCCCACAGTGAACATTAAACATCTTATAAACAAGACAGGAAGACATGACGACATAAGACATAATAATATGAACACAACAAGATGTATGTGAAATCGGAATGCCATTTTAGGGTCGTTGTGTTTTATGACAGATGTGTGCCTTTTGTTTAGCCGTTAAGCAAAGCAATTAGGGAGGTGATATTGGAACTTACAGTGGTTAAGCTGTTTCATTGGAGATTTATGCTGTGGGCCCAGTTACACAGTGTCCGGCAGTCAATGTTTACATGATTGTGTTGCCTGTTTGAAGGCAGGCAGAGGTACACAATTACCTCAGCACCAGCACCACGAGACTGTTCCCCGAAGATGCCGCCAGGCCATTCCCCCAGTTTATGTAATGCAACCTCCCAACCCTCTCATCCCACCTCTGCAATTTTTATTAGTATTGAGCTCGCCACTCCAGCCTTAGAATCGACAGCGTACAGCCGTGCCATTGTTTTATTCATTTCTGGACCTCATTTGCAGTCTTGGCCTTCCTTGAGACGAGGAGCAGAATGCATTACGCAGCCCGGTGGCTGCTGCCAGTAATACAGGTGTAAAGGAGGAACTAGGCTGCACCATTGCACTAGTGAGGCTTTCTGGGCTTTGCAGTCCACCAAGGAGGCTGTTTCTGCAGCCTTTAGGGCAGGTCTGCTGCACCATAATGGAACATAAACAGTTGTTGAGTGACACTGTGATTGGACTTGGCTCTGCCACATTCTCGTTCGAGGGAAATCTCTTGGTACCCTGTCGGAGATCCTCTTGGTCCGCCGAGATTCCCAGTGGGGGACGAGTTTGACATGTGATTAGTCGCGTGTTTGCAGAGGCTTTGCTCACTAGGCCATTTCACACGTTCGTCTAGAGCAGGGGGTAGAAAGATGGTGGAAATGCAAGCAGAAGAGGGAAAAGTGTGCATAATGGACTGCCATGCCAGCATACGTCACTCACGCACACACATTCTCCATCTTGGGCCTTCATCTGACAGATGCACGTGCCACCCAGAAACAAACGGCAGACCCCCACCACGCCGGTCCGTTCTGGCCCCGTCGGAAAGGCGGCGGTGGTGGTGGCTAATGTCTTTTCCCCGCCAGCCACATAATGGGATCGGCAGGGCCGGCTTGTTTCGGGGTTCCGCCGGGCATGGAGGATTAGCTGCAATTAATCTTAGTTAAGAGAGCACCGCATTCGTCTGACAACACGGCCAGCCAAGGGAATGCTTGTGTACCAGCCGCCGCTTAGGCAGCAGGCGAGGGGA
The DNA here is from genome assembly GCA_027475355.1 of Coilia nasus. Lineage (NCBI taxonomy): Eukaryota > Metazoa > Chordata > Actinopteri > Clupeiformes > Engraulidae > Coilia > Coilia nasus. The sequence goes on along the minus strand of CM050218.1, from coordinate 12,350,740 downwards.
GAAGCGTAGCCGGCGTCTGCGGCCCCCCGAACAGCCTGTGCAGTAATGGGGCCAGCGCGGGGAGGCGTGAGCCCTGGAGCCCTGGGGTGCTGGAGAGGAGACGATAGATGCGCGCTGCCCCCGTGTGTGCTCCGGCGCCACGCTGCATCATTCTTCCTTTTCATCACCTTCTGTGTGTCTTTTCCCGCCGCCTAACACCCCATCCACCCCCCACCCGCTCCCCACCGCTTTGCCTACAGCCCTTTTCCAGCAAGCTGTCTTGGGGAAATGGGGGGGGGGGGGGCTGCCTCAATTGCCATCCACAAGTGCGGGGCTGAACGCAATCCAGATATCCCCCTCAAGATGAACTTGACGTCCACCAGGGAGTGTGCTTGATTGGTTTCCATTGATGTCTCGACTGCAGAATGGACAATGAGGTCTAATTTATGCCCGGTCTGAGGCGTGCAGTCAAAGTGACGATGGTATGGCTGGGTAGACATGGGCTTTTCATGTAGGGGGGAACGCACAGACTCCAGTCTCGAGAGGAATGTGACTGCTCACTTCTCACAAGCTTGAAGAATCCTTTTGGTAAATGTCAGTTCCCTCCTATTGAATACTGCCTTTTATTCTTTTTTATCTTGGCTGTAGTTCACAGAAGAGAGAATACATAAAATGAAATGTGTCTGAGGATGTGTCTGTCATGGTCAAGGTTTTTTTTTTTTTTTTTTTTTTTTTGGCAGATTTCAGAGGTGGATTTTTTTTTTTTTTTTTTTTTTGAAGCTTGAGGCTTAAAGAGACCTGAGAAATCAAAGGGGCATGTAATCAAGAGTAATTAAAAATGGCAAATCTTTTTCGTTGCCACCTGTTAATCCTGTCATTGGCATCTTGTAAGTCATGTTGCTTAATGGTTTTAGAGCCCTGCCAAGCTCATTCTTTTTTTTTCAGCTCACTGGCTAATATAAGCTCTTCCTTTTGCTTTATGAAAAGTGCTGTGGCCTTTCTTTTCCATAATGACACATTGTGCCATTTTAGTGCCATTTGTGCTATGGCATGACATCTGCGGGAACTATGTTCTTGACCTTCAGACAGTCTTATAAGCAACTGCCATATGTCTTAGCATCCATTGAAAAGGACATCATTGCACATTTTACATTGCATATTTTTGGTTACAAAAATCACCATAAAAATGTTTGCACTGAAATGAGCCAGACAACGTGTCATGTACATTTTGAAGTGCCTTATGTAAAAATATAATTTGGGGACACACAGCCACTACATAGGCATTTGACTAGTAAATTCCGTTAACAATAAAAACTCAGGAACTTGATGTACTGAGCAAGTGTGTGTGTGTGTGTGTGTGTGTGTGTGTGTGTGTGAGAGAGAGAGAGAGAAAGAGAGAAAGAAAGAAAAGAGGGAGAGAAGAATTCAAGAGTTATATCAGCAAGGCAGTACAGCAAGATAACCCAAAGGAATTGTGTGTGTAGGCTAAATAACAAATATATGGTGAGCTGCAGTGCACTAAAACCTGCTGCCTGCCTCACCTCCTCACCATCTCTCACCTGGGAAAGGCCGTCTACTCCCCCTTATTTCTTCTCCCTGAAATTCTCTCTCTCTTGCTCTTGCTCTTGCTCACTCGCTCTCTCTCTCTCTCTCTCTCTCTCTCTCTCTCTCTCTCTCTCTCTCTCTCTCTCTCTCTCTCTCTCTCTTTCTCTACCTCCCCTTTCTTCAGATTTTTTTTGTACAAATTGACAACAAAATTGTAATACATCAGTCCATGAGTTGTAATTATTTGATAGCAGACCATGTTAGATTATGTTAATGAAAAGATGCCCAAGCTAGCATTTACGCAAGGTAAAACTGTCAGTGTGACATCCCCTAATTTACTCGCATGTAGGTTAGCAACTCCTCCTTGACAGCAGACCTACCTGTGTTTAACCCCATCTCGCTTCCTTGTGGCCTGTGCCTCTGCGCCTGTTACCTTTCCAGAAGTTGGTTTATTTCATTACCTTTCTGGCATTCATTTTGGGAATTAAATACACCAGTTCATTAGACAAAAAATAGCATTCTGGCATGTTTGTTTACAAGCCTACCTGTTAACATTTTTGTTGATGTATGAATGATTCAGTGAATTCAACCTGAGTATGATTTTGCTTTGAGGAATGTTGATGGAATGCAGCGGGCTCTATTTTGTAAAGCCCTTGCTTGGTCGTGTAAAATTCCATGTTTAACATCCTCCTGGCAAAATGCTGCTCACTTAATGAAGTAGCAAGAATAGCAAGACACGGAAGCCAGCTAAGACGTCATTGACCTGAGCAGTGCGTAAAGGCATGTTCGAGCGCTCGCGTTTCCTCTTCGTGTCTCAGTGTTTATTTCTCCGGAGAGCGAGGCCTGCGAGACTAACACAGGTGATATGGTAATTCAGTAATCTCTCAATCTGTTGAGTCACAACACCCAAGTCATTTTTTGTATTGACACTGCGGGGGCGGTCCCTGCAGCAGCAGCTGCACAGGGAAGACAGTGGAGGCTTCTGCCACCGGCATATGCCTGGAATCAGAGCATGTGTGTGTGTGTGTGTGTGAGCGAAGTGTGTGAGCGTGTTTGCCAACACCAGCCCATGAAATGAACTACCAGATAAAAGGCAGCCAGCCTTCGATCTCCCCCAGTCACATGGCTGGTGTGTGTAGCGTAATTTAGATGCCATGTCAGTGTTTCCCCTAGAAAATGTCTGAAGGTGCGGTGGCAAGACCTGCGCTCAGACATACGACGTACGACGTATCGACCCTAGTATGAGGATACGGGGGCATTCTGAGAGGTTTTTTTTTTTGACACAACACTCTAAAATGGTGACCCTTTGTAAGGGAATAAATGAATAAACCTAGTCTTGAAAGAAGAACCATAACCTTTAGAAAACAGCCAGGAAGACTAAATCCCCCTCCCCCTTCACCAATGCCAGAGCGACCTCTTACCCCCACCCCCCTAAACATAAATCTCACAACACATGATTACTACAAGTACACATTTATTGGAAATCAGTGGCAAAGTTTGCAGGCTTGCTCAGAGCACTTAATTTTCCTGAGTTTTTTTAAAAACAATTTTAAGGCTTGCTCATGGGGGAACTCGCTGACAGGAGGTCCGTGGCCCTGTGTTTGCCCTTCTTTTGGCTGCTCTCCTCTCTGTCTACCCTCTCTTCACATTCTCTTTGTTCCAGCCTATTTTGCTCCCCTGCTTGATTACTGCTACTCTAATAAAACATTCATATTTTCAAAACATTTACGTGCACATTTTGAAATTAACGTGGTTTTGACCATTTCCGATCTGATATGGCATTTGGCAGATGAGCAAACACTGAAGTTTGGGGAGAGGACTGTGTTTAATCATACATACTCGAATTAGGGATGGACATCACATATTCTCTATGTCCAAGTTTACTGTCATCACTGTAATGGAGCGTAAATAAATAGCCAACAATTCACCTGCAACAACATTTGAACAGCGCGCACCGGAGCCTTGTAAAATGACGGTGGCGGTTCATCTCAATTCCAGCTGTCGACTCGGTTAGACTCGGACAAGAAGGAGCTTGAACATCTCATAGTAAAACTGAGGTGGGCTAGTTAATACAAACGTCATGGCTTTGATAGTAAAACACGAGGAAGAGGGTCTGAAGTTTCCACAGGCTATCAATATGAACAGCCAACTTTAACATTAATTATTAAGCAATGCCCATCATTAGCTCGAATGACTTTAATTTTGCACGAACGAATCTTCCCTGACGAGTTTCTTCATCTCTCTCCTTTCTTTTTTGGGCGAAATACTTAAGCAAGCTCATCGGCAATCGAAAGATATCGTTGACGTTAGATCTCTCTCTATCAGTCAGCTCAAATGAAAACTAGCGCTCTGTTGATTAGCTGTAAAATTGTCCTTACATTTATAATCTATCTAAGAGAGCTATCTGGATGTGGATATGCCTATGTAACGGAGGTTTACTAATGTTCTACGCCGAGCTCTGCTAGCTGGCATCCGTTACACCTATCCCCTCAGTGTGTGAGCGCGTGATCTACCACTGAAGACCGGGAGGCCAAACGAGACGTCTTGTCTAACATAACCTAAATGTTGCTAACTAACAGTTTTACATAAAGTAGCCTACTTATGTGACAAAACGAAACATAATCACTGGAAATATAAGGTAACACAACATCTTCAACACCTTTCCTAATTTGGCATCTTAAGTGACAGCTCTGTAGTAGCGAATTATTTTACTTCAGTTTGGCTTGGCTATGCTGCTTCAGGCAGAACGTTGTCCAATCAGAGCTCACGGCGACCCGTGGAAACCAATCAAGTAACTGCTAAATCGTCCGGTGGAACTCTGCTTCGGCCCAAACGCAAAGACTGGGCAAGCAACGTAAAATGGGTAGCTGCTAGTGGAATACAAAAAAAAGGTAGTGGGAATTCCTGAAGGTGCGGCGGTAAAAATTAAGGTGCGGCGGCCCGCCGCAGTCATTTGTACATAGCGGAAACACTGCATGTATTCCTTCTGACTGTGCTTCTGACACATATGATTTCAATAAATAACTCATCTACCTGGCTGAAGGGTTGTGTTCAGTCACCTAGTTTAGTGAATGACTGGAACAAAAATGTGGCAGGACGTTTACTTTCTGAAATCATAATGTCCACTTCGCAAATGCCGTACCATCCAGTTATGATAGTTTTCTCCACATAGCACGCAGTGTCTGGAATACAGATCTGACTTTTGTACAGGTTATTTCACGGCTTTAGAGGGGTGTTGTGGTTTTTCTACAACCGTCAGTGCTGTGGTCATTTCTTTACAGCAGTGGCAACTTGCGAATAAGGGCAGTTTATGAATAATGACAAGACATGCTTATTAAGCTTCCCACATCGTTTCCATATGCCGTGTTTTTGAGTCCGCTTGTTTCGGACACTAATCCTAATTTAAACGTACGCAGGAAGGATTTACATGTCGCTTGTCCATGATGTGCGTTGTGAAATCTTGCTTGCCTTGCATAACTGCCCTGCTCTATGTGATTGCTTTTAAGCGAACAACATGAGTTGATCAATGGGTTGTCCTTTGAATGACTCTTTTTTGATTGAGTGTGCAGTCTCAAGACACGCTGTCCTCAAAGCAGAAAATCTCAGTGTAGACTGTCCGCCGTCTTGTTTTAAAGGAAAATGGTCATCTCTGGCAAATGTTTATGCCCTAGTGCAAACTGCTTTTCTTGCAGACATGGTTGCTAGGTTGATTCAATCATGTACGTCTTGTTTTCCCATGTTGAGTGTTTAAGAAGGTCAGACGGGTTGACAGAGGTGACAGTGTGACGGGTTAAAAAAAATTAAAGTCCTCACATGTTGTGGTGACTGACCAAGTGCTGTCACTGTCACTCAGGTAATGGTTTCTCCCTTGCTTCTCGCGGCCTTCTTGGCAAGCAACATCAATCTGATGTATACTATAATTAATGTTTCATCCCACAATGGTATTATATAATACATGCTTAGAAAGAGAGGGCATTAACAGCCCCACCCATCCCCCTCTCGCGCACACCAAGAAAGCTTTAAAATCTACAACCTGGCTGTTATTCTCTAGCCAGCACAGCAGTGCCAAAGCAAAGCCTTTCAGCTCCGCTGCAAAGTCAGGAGTGAGTGGCATTAATAATTAGATGGTTCAGATTCAAGGGTCTTGGAAAATAATTTCCTTTGCTTTCATCGCTGTGACTGCCACTATGGTTTTTTTTTTTTTTTTTTTTTAAGCTGCGTCCAGCTGCCTGCTGAAGTGTTTGTTTAGATTTCCTCTGGATATTAAGCCCCTGACAGCCAGTGCCTATGCTTAGCTAATTGGATTGCTGGGAACTTGTGTTTGGGTGATGGAAATTTTGCTCCATCAAGGCTTGCATTAATGCCTCTCGTCAATTATTCAAAGCGTAACCGCATCCTCCCGCCTCACCCCAGAGTAACGACGGACGTCCACCCAACGGTAATCACATGCATGAGTTTGATGATAACGTGCACCCTTTACCCACACACACACACACCCACATCCACACCCAACACCATCACAGGTTAGTTGTGTGTTTCAGAGGTTGTTAAATCCACAGCCTTGCAGCACAACAGATGCCTCCTCTTAGAGATGGCTTGATAATACAGACCTCCAAGGTATTGGGGACGTTCTCACCACAAGTATGATGACAGTTTTTGGAAAGGGTTGCCTGGCCTTGGGAATCTTATTTCTGTGATGGTGTTGTAAATACGTTTCCCTCTCCAGCCCGGGGAAGACCTCTGTGGGTAATTATGTCTCGCCGTCTGCTCTAACTCCCATCCAGCCTCCTCAACAAGAGGCAGACGTACCTTCTGTTTCTTTCCCCTAGCCTTGCAGGCGTACAGGCATACATACATACACAACCCCACCACCACAAACGAGTGTGAGAAATCACCAGTATTGGGGATGGGGGTGAAAAGAGAGCCATTATTTGTTCATTCAACGAGGGACCCGGTTGAAGGGAGTGAGCAGGGAAGGGTGAAGGAAAGAGGAGAAAATGAGAAGGCGAAAAAAGGGGGGGTACGGTAATTTAGTATCGGAGAAGGGGCGCCAGCGGGAGGGTAGGAATTTGGCTGATGAATGAGCAGCGCAGCTGAAAAGCTGCCGCTCGGCCGCATCGCTCTCCGTCCGATCGTAGTGGGGGCGCTAAGAAATGGCCTCGGCGCACGGCACGGAAATTGGGGTTCTCTCTCTCTGGGCGAGGAGGCTCGGCCCTCCCACCCACGGGCCCAGCTGGAGCGTTGATTATAGGCGCCCGCCGCGCCGATGTGCCACAGCAGAGGGCCACACCATCATTAGATGAGCCGCGGGGTCTCGCCACAGTATACCCTCGTGCCCGCCCGCTCAGCTGCTGTTATTAGACCTTTGTCTCAAACAGCCTTGACTGCCCCCAACCACTGCTACATCTTTTCATATCTTTTTCTTCTCTTTTTTTTTAAAATTCTTTTTGTTTCACATTTTTTTTGGCCCTCTTTTGCCTCACGCATGTGCTCCCTGGCTCATTCCTGACCTGTCAGCGTTGTTTCTTTGCCGGTCACGCTTGCTCCCTCTGTCTTGTTTACGTTGTTTCACTCTTGGAAATCTTCTAATTCATGGAAAAAAAAGGTTTAAAAAGCCCTTGTGTGTGTGTGTGTGTGTGTGTGTGTGTGTGGCTGTATATATATCCACAACCAGTGCTCCCCTGCACCCTCATCCATGGCTGAAATGCCCTTGAGCAAGGCATCTAAGCCCACATTGCTCCAGGAACTGTAACTGAAACCCTGTACGTAAATAACTGTAAGTCGCTGTGGATAAGAGCGTCAGATAAGTGTAATGTAATGTACATGTATGAACAGTGTGGGTGTGCCTATGTGTGTGCCCATGTGGTCAGAGAGATGTTGCCCCTGCGCTTGCTCACTCCATCGCCCGCCCAGTTGGGTGGCTGGCACATCTGTGGCAGTGATCAGATGCTGTCACCGAGGCATGGAGGAGCAAACGACGCAGCTTGCCAGCCCCAAGATTGGCTCCCTACCCGACAAGACCCATTTTGTCTTTCTTTCTCTCCCGTCAACTGAAGACAAACAAGGCGCTTTGGCGATTACCAGTGCTATTTACTGAAAGAGGACGGGGGGTGTCTGTGTGTGTGTTCGGAAACATGTTTTTTTTCCCCCCACAGACCAAAGCACTGAACCTTGGCTGGTGTGTTAACAGATAAAAGGGCCTTGGCTGTGCAAGGTTATTCTGGGTCCTAAGAATAGTCCTTGTGCTTTTACGTTGTGGTTGCCAAGGGGGTCGAGCCCCATCAGAACCCCAGCTGATGGACAGGCTGGTAAATGGAACTGGTATTCAGGATATCCCCTTATTAGAGGCTGAAAGGCCTGTCTCGCATCTCGCTGTGTGCCCAGGGCCGAGAGGACATTGATAAATGTCCGCCTTTCTTTTCGACCCCCGCCTACCCACCACCACCACCACGCTCTGTCTCCCTCACCTCCAGCCACCGGCCCCTTCAGCCACCAGTCTCATCACGATTGGCCTCTCTCCATTTTTAACTCGCCCATAACTCTCTTACTGTCCATAACAGCTGTGCACACACACACACAGGCACACACCCCTCTGAAACACGATATCCCATAGGATATCCTTAAGGGCCTAAATAAGCACATTTGAACACGACATGCAAATGTACCCAGCCACACTTTCAGATTTCAGATTTATGACTATAGCTGTGTTCTGCTGGAGCCAGCTCCCATTTTGTGTCATAAGCTGTCAACATGGCACTGTACATTTGCCAAGTCAGAGCGGCCAGGATGACCTCATGCTCTGACGCATAGGAATTAGCTGACGGCTGCTTTTTCACCATTTACCTCTAACCACATTAATAGACACTAACAAGATGGAGGGTTAACAAATTCTGCTGATATAGAAACTGAGTCCAAAGACTTAACTCCAAGTAGAACTTTTGCACATCTCATAAAAATTGCTGCCTTCGAGATGAGCAGAGGTTCATGGATCAACATGTAAAATAAACTCACACACACTGTCAAATAACCTGAGGAAAGTCTGACGAGCGAAATTTATTAAATAGTTGCTTGTGAAATGGATGGCGTGCAGGAGTTTAATCTACATTTTGAGCCATAGAAAATAAGTCAACGTTGCTGCCAATTTTAACTTCCTGGTGTTAAAAGCTGAACAGCAAGTGAAACGCCATAATCGCTATTAGATTTTGACAAATTTGCATGACTCCAACAGGTGTGCTCACTTGAGTTCACACAAGACTGTTGAATAGACATTGGAGCGTGCTAACCTTTTTTGTGGCGCAGAATGACTCATATCCCCTATTATACTGTAGCACACAGTGCACAGAGCATTTAAAGTGGACTTGCAGCCAATTCACTTCAGTCGCTTTTTGGCTGAAAACCCTCCAGTGCTTTTTGAAGCGCTGTTTTAACATCTTGAGCTTTAAGCGGGAGCTGAATAGCACAGCAGGACACTGCAGACAATCTAACCCAGCCTGTTCCTTAAAATTCCCCAGTAAAAAAATCACTCACAATATTCACAATCAGCGACGTCATAAGGTTCCAGGTTGGAGGTAGATGGCAGGGGAGACGCTGTGATGAGCTGCCGGTCTAAACAAGCCTTAGCCAATCAGCACTGTTTTATTCATCACCTGGCCCTCTTTTTTCAGGCTCCCACACAACCCTTTTCAAACAAGGGCACAGTCAATGGTTCTCTGTCTTTTTCAGACTGCACTATATTTAAAAAATGTGTGAAATGCGGTAACATTGCCGAGTGTAGCGATGACGATATGTTTTGAGATAAATAAACAAATATGTAAATATAGTTTTATAATCTTTCAGCTAAATCTTCACCGCTAGGTTGTGGCCAGTGTGCAGCCTATGGGGTGGATATCAAGGGCAGTAAGACTCCATTTGATTTCCCAAATATCTTCATATGTGAAAACATGGCTTAACTGGAATAAATGGGACATTACTGTAAGCTGTTTCACAGTAATGTCCCATTTATTCCAGTTAGGCCATGTTTTGCGATATGTGTATCACTATACTGTATGTTGCGATATCACAATATTTTCGATATACGTGTGCAGCTCTACTGCCGTAAGTGTGAATTGACTTATGGCATAATAGTATTCAAGGCAAGTTTGGCGTTTCTGTGTTGCTCTGAGGTCAATATATTTTTGTATATTGCTCCAGCGTAGTATGTTGTTGTTGCGAAGTCTGCCTGTGTACTAGTAATTTTTTTTTTTTTGAGGGTTCTGGAAAAAAAAGGAAAGGTTTGTCATAAAAGTTACATAAGTTTAATCTACAATGATGTTGTTATTGTTGTTGGTGATTTGGTGTTAATAGTAATAGTGTATTTTATTATTCTTGTATTGTAATTCATACAAATGTAAATGTTTTTGTTAGTCTAGTGTGGAAAGTGGCTTTGGATAAAAGCATCTCCTAAAAGATCCCCAAAGACATACACAGAAGTAAACTTAAAGGACAGGAGTTGCATAATAACCAGGCGATACAGTAGTACCCTGCAGTCTTTTCCATGTTCACTGCTCTGCTCAGCCAAAAACCTGTCAACCAAGCCTTACTACTGCTGCAGGGCTCCCAAGTGTTCAGGCACTGTATTATTTTACAAGTTAAGTGATTTCTGGACAATGGAAAACCCGTTCACTCATGAACATCTCCATTTTCTCTTCTCTTCACTAGTGGACATGTGTCTGCTGGCACATAATTTGTACCAATGCTTATATCCCCCCTCTCTCTGACCCTGTAGCGCAGGATTGTTACTGCCAGCAGAAAGATCTGTTCACAACAGAAACACCACAAAATACAAAAACAAAACTTGAAACATGGCAGGGGAAAAAAATAGGAAACCATAAAATGCAAAGCCTGGTAAACCCGCCCCTCGTACTTCATTTCATTTTGTACAGAGGGTCTGGACCGGAATCTCTTAAGGGTCATTTAGTTGGCCCCAGCAAGGCTGATCCAATCAGCGAACAGAGGGTGTGTTCGTTAGCGGCGACGTTGACCTTGTGTGCTACATTTGAATTGTACTTAATACTTTAATTAATTAATTAATTAATTAATTAATTGTACTTAATACTGTGAATACTTCAGCAGAGTCCACACCTCCAGTAACAAATACTCTGATGGTGTCTGATTCAGACCCTCTGTTCAAAATGAAATTAAGTACGAGGGGCTGGTTTACCAGGCTATAAAATGCACTGAGCAGTGAAGAGGGAGGTTGCATTTTCACACATGTATTCATGTCCTTTAGAATACTTTTGGTGTTTTGTACTTGTGGCGTGAGGGGAGGGTGGGTCACTGAGAAGAGAAACATGCTGTTAACTGTATATATTATTTCTTTCATCTGATTACAGGATGTCTGATTGTGTGATTGGCGTGGGCGTGGGTGTAATGATGTAATGTGGTGATGTAAGCCAATCACAGTGATTTAAGAAAGGAGTGTTAAATCTCTCTCTTTCTGTTTTTGTTTCTCTTTTTCTCTCACTCTTTCCCTCTCTCTCTCTTTCTCTCCCCCCGTCTCTCTGTCTTTTTTGCTCTTTCTCTCACTCCCCCCCCCCCCTCTCCTTCTCCCTCCCTCTCTCTCTCTCTCTCTCTCTCTCTCTCTCTCTCTCTCTCTCTCTCTCTCTCTCTCTCTCTCTCTCTCTCTCTCTCTCTCCCTCTCTCTCTCCCTCTCTCCCTCTCTTTCTCTTTTTCCGATACTCAGTCCAGTATCAGATGGAGATGATGCGCAGTCTGCGCCATGTGAACATCGACCATCTGCACGTGGGCTGGTACCAGTCCACTTACTATGGCTCCTTTGTCAGCCGGGCCCTGCTGGACTCCCAGTTCAGCTACCAGCACGCCATTGAGGAGTCTGTCGTGCTCATCTACGGTAAGTTTCTCGTCCAGGCCGACCAGTTTTCTCTGCCACGTTTTCAGGTCCAGCCCAAAGAAATAAATCATTGGTGCCTTTTTATTAAACATATGCACTCTTGACATTACAGAAGAACCATGCTGACATTGATCCTCGGTCTGAATAGCCTTGTTTTAATGCAAGGGCCAAAATACTTAGCCCCGGTGACATTGAGAGGCTTTTTTAACTCATTCACTCATTACTCATTTACTCACTTTTCTCATTCATGTCAGTGATAATGCACTGAGATTATTTCAGCTTTAGGTGAAATCCCCTCAGCCTTGCACAGTCCCTGTTATGACTAGCATTGGTCAAAGCAATGGGAATTTAAGGAAAAAAAAGATGTTACCTTATGCGTAGAGTGTAGGCTGCATGGGTAATATATCTTTAGCTAATTGGTTGCTTAATGTTTGTCGAGACATGTTGTATTTATCCACGAGGCTGGTCTCCCCTCTGTATTCTCAGCCAGTTGCAGTAATCACTCTCTGGGGTACATAAATAAAAAGGTCCACACGCACACACACACACACACACATACACACACACACACACACACACACACACACACACTTAAATCATGCTGAGCTCTTTCCCCATGCATAAAAAACTCTATTCATGAAAAGAGACTTGCTGGCAAAATATGCAACCTCTGTGCACGGTCAGGAATTCTTTGTGGCTGCATTGTTAACTGTGTAAGCCCTATAACACTGCTGGAATGGCTCTGTAAACACAGCTTTTACGCTAGCCCTATGCAGAGGTTTGCTCTAAAGGCGCGTTTAGCAGTACAGAGGGCAATATGAATAATGCATTTAATGTCTGGTTTTCTCAGTTCCATTATGGTAATTAACAGTAGCCAATGAAATACAGGACCCAAGACAGGATGGTCAGTTTGATTAGAAAACACGTGTACACACACACACACACACACACACACACACACACACACACACACACACACACACACAGATGAGACCGACATGGTAGTCGATTCTATTAATTAGCTAGGAGGATGTGCAGGAAGAGAATTCCATCGTCATTATCAGTCTTAGCCATAGTCCATCCATGCCTTCTATGTGGACATGTAATTGGCAGATGTGCATGCTAGTTGTATAAGGTGTGTGTTGCTATAGTGTGTTCCATGTACTTTCATCCACAATTCATGGGATTGTGGGTAACCATGGGCCTACAGTACGTTGTATGCAAAAACTGGTACATTTGTTTCCCTGGACCCTGCAAGTTCTAGTCGAGGACAAATGCACATTTATTAGAACAGACTGTACAGTCTTTTGGCAGCCCAATATTAACACACACACACACACTTTTTGGGTACATCACCTTGGATTTCGACCACCACACAAGCTCAGTAAAGACCCTTAAAATTCAAAAGAGAGCGAGAGAGGGTGGCAGATTGGCAGTAACGAAGGTGTTATTAGTGGCCATTTGGGTTTAACTCTGACAGCTTTGACTGTTAATAAGCCATCATTAGAACAGAGTGCTAAATGACCATGAAGTTCATCTCTGTTTGGTGTCAACCAAGGGTTTAATCAAACCAAGAAAGACAAGAAAGACTTTCTACATATTCCAAGTAGTAATGTGAAGTCTCTTGATGTCTGTAATGAGTTTGGTCATTTTTGAGAGAAATGTGTAAGTGCAAGGAAGCTAGCACTCTATGACCTTTTAACTCATTCAGTGCCAGCCATTTTCAAAGTTGGTCACGTCCCAGTGCCAGGATTTTTTGAACATTTCAGTGTTTTTTCAAGACCCACAGAAAATTGAGTTCTATGTCTGTGTCAACAAAAAACATACCAAAAGAAACTCCAGACTTTCCTTTATCATCAGAAAAAAAAAAATTGTTTGTACCTCTTTCCATTCCTTAGCAATTGTCTGGAGAACATGGGTGGGTGTAACTAAAAATGCTGATTTCTGACCAAAATACTGAGAAAAATGGCTTTTTGTAACGAGCAACATTTCAAGCAGAAAATGTCTTTGATTACAATTGTTTTTGCTTCAGAGACATCTCAAACATTATGAAAAGTGATCCCATTGTATACTGCACCAAAAATAACGCTGGCAACATTATTTATAAATAAAATAAATACAAATTTATTTATAAAACTATGTAGGCACATTTCATAGATTCTTTGAAGCACAGCTAAAAGCAACACTTCATGGGAAACACTTTGTGCGTAAACATTTCAAAGGCAAAAATTAGACTTTCTAGCAGCTATTTATGTACAGCACACTATGTTATAACTGTAGTGCTTCTAGCTCTGCCCCTCTGTGTGCGCGCGTGTGTATGCATGTGTGTGCATGAGAAGCAGAGCAGAGAAGCAGAGCAGAGAAGACCTATAAACACGATCTAAAATACCGGTCCATACATCTAGTATCGGAGTAAGCTATGCAATTAGACTACTGCTCCATGCTTGTAAATGTAATATTTCTGAACGTCACCAAACACGATATAAAACATTGTAACATTTTAGTGTGGGAACTTGGCTCAGAGAGGGGACAGGCAAACCGAAACCGAACTAAATATACAATGCCTTCAGAGCAAAATAACATCGTATTCCACAGGATCCGCACACAGAACAACTAGATTAACACATGAGAATGATAGCACAGAAAATTATGATGTTGGGAGAGTGCAGTGAATCCGTGCGCTTTACCAAATGTAGAGAGCTGGGTCGTCAGTGACTTGCTGTCGGCGCAGACGGGTCAGTCAAGTGCAAGTATAGCTATCTATGAAACAGCGCGACAGGCTGCTCATTATGCATTACCTAAAGTGAAATTAATCTATTGGTGGCTTGCAGAAGCTAAACGTGAGATGTTGCTAGGAAAACAGTAGCTTCAACATACGTGCTGACAGGAGTTATTTTGATCAAGCTAGCAGTGTGCAAAACTGCAAGCAACTGAGCAAGCCAGGTCCAGCGTCTCTTCTTTGAGACAATGTTAGATGATCACATATCCACACTGATACTGGTACTACCCACAGAATGGGTTCCCTTGTGATTACAACTTTGATTTTTGTACACAAGCTAGACCAGATGATTACCCCACCTCCCCTGTAAAAAAAACGCAATTGACGCGATAACGTGTCATTGGCACTGGGCGTTACTATCGTAAAAGACACGTTTTCGCGTCATTGGCATCGAATGAGTTAATGGAGGATTGGTGACTCCTTTTCATCTCACAAAGGTAGGTGTTGACACAAAAAAGAACTCATAAAAAACACAGTTACATTGGTTTAATCAGAAAAGTCCTTTATAATTCTAGGAAACCTTATTCTGTGATACTTGTAACAAACTAGAAGTAACGTGACATGATTTATGTAGACCATTTCAGTGGTAAAAACAAATAAACAGTGCCTGAACATTCTTTTTTGTTCCCAAACCACTTCCACTACGTTTCATATTGTTGGAAATGTTAAAACAGAAACCCTATTGGCAACAGTTATGGCGCTAATAACGAATCTCTCTTAAAATGGTCTATAGCAGGGCGCTAATAAGGAATCTCTCTTGAAATGGTCTACAGCAGGGGTATTCAACTAAAATTTGAGGAGGTCCAGTTAAAGAAAATCTTCTTAAGCAGAGGTCCGGGTCATGATAATGCCTAACTTACATTATGGTTGTGATACAGAAGTAGCGTAGTTTTATCAATGTCTGAATGTGAACAATAATAGACTGTCAAATCAATGAAAATACAAGTTATAAACATTTCAAGAACATTTATTGTTAACACTGAAACACAGAGTAAGCCTAAATGAAATATATGGCTGCAGTTTAAAATGAATTAGAGAAAATAAATAAATAGTGCATCTTAAAACGACAACAAAGTGCGTAATTTCAGAAAAATAAATAACAGCAGCTTCTATTCCCTTTTTATCTACCTTTCACATCTCAACTTAAGTCTCCATATTTTTTTCAACAGATATTTCAAAACAACAATTTTACAGCTTGTCTTTCTGATTTCAGACTTGGGTGGGTATGACTGTTCAAACGCTTTATGTTTTGTCTCATAGTGGCGTTTGACATTGCCACTTTTAATGAGTGCCACGGTTTCTGAACATATCAGACACACTGGTTTCGTGCTTGAGGCCGGAAGAATAAACATATAATGCGTCCGTCCATTCCGACTTGAAAGTTCTATTTTCCGTGTCTACTTTTCTCCTTTTTGAAAGGGCCATACTTATTGTACCTTGTGACTCCCACTCACGTCTTGTCTCCCGTTAACCGGCGCGCTTCTCATTCGCCTCTCACTTTCTCTTTCCTCTGGCTGTCTGTGTCTGTCTGCATTCAGCCTTAAATGCACAGATTTGATTGGCTGAGTAGCGTCATGTGTGTGGCTTAACTCGCACACGATTGGTTTGTATGTCCTTTGGTCCACTAATACAGTAGTGTAAAGTTCCAAAGGAAAGCTGTAACGTACCGCTTAAAATTGAATCGCCCCGTAAAAAAATAAATGTAATTTAATAATTTCTTAATTGCAAGTCCGGGTCCGTATGGGATGGCTTTTGGGTCCGGACACGGACCGCGGTCCGCCAGTTAGTGACCCCTGGTCTACAGTATAGTAGGGAGTTGATGGCCGTGGCCAGTTTAATCCAATGAAATACCAGTAGGACATTCAACCATATGATTCAACCCTAGATACTGGGTAATATCTTTCTTATTTATATAATTCTTGTATGTGTATATATAAAAAGGGCCATAAAATGTAAACCACTTCATATTTTGATCTGAAACTTTGGAATTTTTTTATTGCTCCCATATTTGGTACAGTTGTGAGCAAAATCTGAGGTGGTGCCCATGGAAGCACTGGTTGAGTTGGCAAGGCGGTGCCCATATAAATATATATTTCCTAGCAAGCGACTCAAGCAGTACTTGTCTGGACTCTGACGTGTGACGCGAATCATATTAGATTTCCCCGAAGAACTCATGAAGTGTGAGGAGGGTGTCCTTGGGGATCGATGTCTTTTCCAGTTCATGCATTCTGACGATGGGGAGGGGGATTAAGAGCACAAAAGAAGGTGTATGGGGTGACTTGCTGTACCTGAGACCCCCCCACACACACACACACCCACCAAACCCTGCTGTCTAGCTGCCTGGCCAGAGTCTGTAATGGAGGCCCTTTTAAACCGCCATCAATAATGTATTATAATATATCAAAGGCACAGACATGGCTCTCGGAGAAGTGGATGTGTGTGCTCTCGTAACAAAGAGGAGGTGGAAAGGGGAGGCAGAATAAAGGTCTCACCAGCTGCTTTCTCTCAGGCAGAGGGTGTGGAATCCAGTCGATTCCTGTTTTTCTGTCTTTTGTTTGCTGTGTGTTCATCTTCGATGCCATACTGCAGAATGATTAATTGGGGAATCCGACAATGCTGGCCGGGTTATTAATGTAAGTCAAGAAGACAAGCGGGCGATTGACAGCACCGATAAGTGTTTTGGAAGCCCTTATTAAGTCCATTACCAACATTTTTGACAGGCACATTAATGCAGAAAAACTTCATCAGCGAAGCCTCCGTCAAGCTCGTCTTTTGTTCTCGGCCTGCAGCCAATAATTAACCCTGACACGGCCTGTAAACTTTGGCTCCCAAGGGACACAACAAGAGAGAGCTCTTTTGTGAGATGGTTTGCCTTCCCCTAATGCCCACAAATAAAGAGTGACATGTCGGCAAACCAAACACACAAACCTAATTTGGGTTTTTTGAAATTATCATCAGTGTTAATTTGTCTGTAATATCAGTATTTACCATTTCAGGACATTGGTGAGCAGTTGTTGTTTTTTTATAAAGGTTTTCAGTGTTTCAGCTGCTGTCAGATTACTCTGGTAGCTTGATTTAATTTTTTATTTTTATATTTTGTTTTCATAACTCTCATTCACTTCTTTATACTTGATGAAAGGTAACCTCCGTTCAATGTTTTGTTTCCTTTCAGATCCCATCAAAACAGCCCAGGGCTCGCTGTCACTGAAGGCCTACAGACTCACCCCTAAACTCATGGAGATCTGCAAGGAAAAAGATTTCTCTCCTGAAGGGTCAGTTACACACATACAGGCCGTATTCAATGCACACATTTTGCAATATTGACTCTGTGTTGTAAGGGTTTCTTTGACGCAAGGGTGTCTTTGCTGAATGTCTGGAACCGAGTCAACTTAATTAAAATTCAAATCTTAACAAATCCAGATCAGCAGGACCCTGCCCTATTCTAAGTGGATATGTACCAAAACATATTAAGATTTCTATTGAGGTATGGACCTTGACTTGACTGGCTATCGCGACTTGTCAATGCTCTGCGAGCATTGGTCTGGCCAAGCTGTGTTGTAAACCCATTTCTCAGAAGGCGGGCTTAACCCGCCTCTTTCAAATGCCTCTGTTTGCTACTGGACGAAGCTTCAACCAGTCACACCCCTGTGTCCTCTGACGTATACCCAGTGAAAGAAACTGCTTGATCAAAAAGTAGTAGTAACCTATACAGTCTATGGTAGTAACCTGTAGTCATATAGAAATGGTGTTAAATTATTTTTGTCGGACTTGTGAGGTCAACATGAGAGTGGCTGGTGTTGGTCATTCAATATTGATATTCGAAAACCGAATCAGTGCGATCAAAGGCGAAATGACCACAATAACAGCGTTCTCGCAAAGCCCCATCGACTTGGCTACCAGCGGGGCTAACTGATAAATCAAACCTTTACCGAAGCCGGTCGGTAGCATTGCGAAAATGTCCTTTCCCGCAACAAATGATTCAAGGGCTTCCCTTTGCTCTATTCTCAGAGAGAACTTCCCTTTGAATTCGTCCAAAACAGCAGCTACAGCTGCATTGAAATCTTACGGTTGCTCCACGTTCGCCATGTAGACAGTGACTGAGATAGATTTCCGGTCGCTAATCTACCACGTCATTGCCTTTTGAAATGCTCCATTTTCATTGGCCCCCTATCCCAGGGCCGAGCAGAAATGGTTTAGATAGGCAGCTTGGCCAGGCTGACTTGCTCGCGAAATGCAAATGCAGCATCACAGGCAGTATGGGCACACCCAGGATACCTTGACTTAGTAATAGTCTGTGTTTACAATATGTACAGCAAAACATACCTGAGAAAATGGTCTGCCTTAAGAGACATCAGATTTCAAAATTACACATGGAAGTGTGCACCTCTTTAATTCAAACTCCCTATTGGAAATCAGTCTGGAGACCTTGGCAGGGGGTAGTGCTCTCCTCCCGCGGCAGGAACTGCAGAGTCAGGCCGAGCATACGGAGAGGAAAACAAAGTCAAACACATTTTGTTGTTTGCGCAGACCAACAGGGATATTAGTCTCCAAATGTTTGGGCAACTGCAGTCGCTGTTCCATTGGTCTGGTGCACACACAAGTAGACACAATCAAACACACACACACGCAGACACACACACAGACGCACAGACACATACACAGGCGCACAGACACACATACACACACACACACGTACGGACACACACACACCACATGGAGGTGTCTCCTTAGCCTTCTAGAGTAATGATGATGGCTGCGGTGAGGGATCTTCCCAGGGGCGCTGGTCAAGTAAACAGCCGCACAAAGTCAGCCGGCTTGCGTGACTCTAAAGCAGATGGTAATTGCTTTTAAATTGCCGCCAGATCCGAGTGTAACAAGTGGGTGTGAGTTACTGCACCACGGTCTCAGAATTCACCAAAAACAAAATGGCACGCCTCAATATCACCACTGTGAGAAAAGAAAAGATGTCAAATCGAATGTGTTTCATCTCTTGGGGACAGTTTGTTATTGGTATTTACCGGGAATGGTAGAGCGATCATGTGCTGCCCTATAAATGTTTGATGATTGTTTTACGTATGATGTATAATCAGAGCGCTTTGTTGAGGGATTTTCATCACAGGCCAAAATATATGAAGCAGAAGTCATTACGCCTGAATCACCTACGTGCAAATGTGGAAATTGGCTCATTGCAGCAACCCAAATCCACTGATCTACCAGAGAAGGCTGTGGCTGTAGATGCAGGCAGTTTGTCAATTTAACTGACGGCGGCGTCCCCAAGTTTAGTTTCAAATCCCGCTGGGCTTCAGCACGGCCATCACAGAGTCCTCCTAATTCTGTTTTTCCACACGTTATTATGGTGTTGGCAGCACAGCGTGAAGTTCTGCTCAATAAAAGTCGCTTCGGTATTGAGTGTTCAGTGAATGGGGGTCCTTTTTAAAGTTTTTGCGAGACCTCAGGATTTAAAAAAAAGAAAAAAAGTTCAAAAGCTGTCATAACACTTTCAGTTATTGAGTAAATGATTAAAATGGCAGCAAGAGCACACTCTGGATGGGAGGGTATCGGGTCCTGAGCTGAAGCCTGCCTGCCTGCCTGCCTGTCTGCCTGCTTAAAAGTAACACGTTTCCTCCCTTCTCTCTCTGGTCTGTCTATATAGACTGAAGAAGGCCTGCGTTGGCTACGAGCACATGTTTGAGGAAGTGCCCATCGTCATCAAGAACTCCTACCTGATCAACGTGCTGCTGTGGGAGCTGGAGGACAAGTCCCAGGTGGCCGACAAACATGAACTCCTCAACCTGTCGAGCAGGTAAGCTCCCTGTGCGCTGCTTCAAGGGCATCCCTGAGCACAGTCCTTTACACTACAGTGTACAGGGTGAGCACCCTACCTGCTAAGCAACGTTCAACCTTAGTCTTTTTAGCCCTGTTATGAACTCGCGTTAGAGGTGAAGCGTCTGGTCTGCCAAGGGCTGCTGCTGCTGCTGCTGTTTGTCTGTTGTTTTTTTCCCCCACTCAGTAGACAGTAGACTGTACGAGGTGAAGAATGAAAACTGTTGACTGGTTATCTCCAACAACACTTCCTGTCATTGCATACATTTTGAACATCCTTGTCTTCAGCAGGCAAATTGCTTCTGGTGCTAGCCCTCTAACACATGTACCGTGTACGCCACCTCCAAGCTGTAGCTTATCAATCACTTATCAGCACGCGTTCAGTCAACAAGAACGCCCTTGTATATGTGAAATAGTCACACAGTACAAAACACTAAGCTTTCTCCTTGATATGTGTGTATCTATTTAGGGTGCCTCCCCTAATAGAGACGCGCTAACCTGTATGTTGCGAGAAAAAAAGAGCACACAACCACTAAATCCCCATCAAAATGCAGCACCTCACAGATGCACTTCTGGGCACAGTGACTCCTCTATAAGTTAGTCAGTCAGTTAATCCTTCTTGTAACGTGTAGGCAGGTAGATGTTTGACGGGAGTTTGCAGCTGGTGAATTTCACAGTTAGCCCCCTCACCAAAGGCTCTCACGACTATGGAAAAAAGCATCGCGACTGTTTCTAATGTCATTTAAATTTAAATCACTTACGTGGGCGACTAAAGTTTCCTGGGCTATGGATTTGCGAGATAATCTGGTGCAGCGGTGGCAGGAAGGTACTGTTAAAAAAAAAAAAAAAAAAAAAAAAAAAAAAAGGCTGCATACTGCTGATGTTGTCGCTCTAAAGACACTGCACCAGCACAGATTCACTCGACGGCTTTAATTTGTAATGCAGAAAACGTCGGAGGAGTTCGCCTGCCTTAATCCGCGCCCCTCCCCAACACTTCTACCCAAACCCATAACTCCGCTGGCAAACTGGCAGTTACAAATGCGACAGATAATAGCCCAAAAGTCCTGCCAGCGTGCAGCGACTACCTTTCTGTCTCACAGCCCTCCGATGTCATCAGTCTTGAAACGCGCCACATATTGACCTTCTTTATCAGCGCCTCGCTGAGAGATAAATGAATGTCAGCCCTGTGGGTAATTGTTCAGTAACGCAGATTAAGAGACTCGTTTGACTTGGGGGCTCGTCACAGGAGAACGAAAGGTATAAGACTAGGGGACCCAGCTGGAGATGAAAGCTCTCCCTGCCCTTGCTTGGTTGGGTCTTAGGTTATGTGTACAGCAAGAGGACAGACTTTGGCTGATGGTCATGTTATGGACAACGGAGGTTAACGTGCATGTCATTAGCCTGGTAAACCAGCCCCTCATACTTCATTTCATTTTGTACAGAGGGTCTGGCGTTGCTGCCGTTGACATTCATGTATTCACCCAAGTGAATCCGCCCACTCACCAAACAGTGTTCCTGAGCAATGATGTTGACTTTGTGTGCTACATTTGAAATGTTGTGCCTAGGTAGGCTAATTGCACTTGTTTTAAACTTCCGCAGAGTCTACACCTTCAGCAAGAAAAATGTTTCTCAATGCAGCAAGGCCAGACCCTCTGTACAAAATAAAATGAAATACGAGGTGTTGGCTTACCAGGCTAACACATTTTAGGTGCAAAAGCAGAAGTCTCTCAGTTTTGGTGGAGATATGTCTGAGTGTCTGGGAGTGTAGGAGGGGGGTTGAATACGAATGTGATTGTGACGCTACCTGTGTGTGTGAATCGTTCTGCAGTAGCAACCACCTGGAGAAGAGCCTGCAGCTGCTGATGGACCGCGTGGACGACCTGAGCCAGGACATCGTCAAGTACAACACCTACACCCGCAACCTGAGCAAGCAGCAGCAGCAGAAACACCAGGTATCAGCCTCCCCCCTCCCCCACCTTCCTCTTGTCTCACAGTGCTCACGACTGCCCTCTCTTAAAGGTGTACTTCCATCGTGTTTTCATTCATTTTGCGGTGGTCTCTAGTATTAAGGAATGCTCTGTGAGGCGATTTTGGTGGAAAAAAATGCTTTAGTGCTTCTGTTTCAGGCAGTTGGAGCAGAATGACAGATTCTTGGCTATGCTAGTCACAGGCTACAATTATTCGAAGCCCATTTGGTCATAGCGAACCAAATAGAGGATCTAAACGTTCTACACAAACTCACATACTTACCTATACTTCGCTAAGTGAATGTGCGCTGCAACAAAACTTGTCCAGTAACTGTGGCAAAGCTTTTTCTAATTTACAAACCTACATCACTTTGTTGGCCTTTTTCTTATTCACTCATTTCCCCCCCTACTTTCTTTCACTGACTAATGGAGGCAATCGGGTTAGAAGAACATTTTCACGTGCAGCATGCATATGCAACTCAGGGTGACCTGTCGTGTTTCAAAAGAGCAAGTACTAAACGGTTTCTCGTGGAAGTACTCCTTTAAGTACACCACCTACACCCACAACCAGAGCAAGCAGCAGCAGCGAAAACACCAGGTATCTTTAGCCTCCCTCTTCCCTTTGTGAAAGTGAACGTCAGTCCCATTGGTCTTTAAGGTCACAGAGTACATGACGGCACACGGTACACACAACGAAATTCAACCTCTGCATTTAACCCATCACACACGTGAGCAAGGGGCAGCAAGGGGCAGCCATGACAGCGGTGCCCGGGGAGCGGTGTGCCCGGGGAGCGGTGTGCCCGGGGAGCGGTGTGCCCGGGGAGCGGTGTGCCCGGGGAGCGGTGTGCCCGGGGAGCGGTGTGCCCGGGGAGCGGTGTGCCCGGGGAGCGGTGTGCCCGGGGAGCGGTGTGCCCGGGGAGCGGTGTGCCCGGGGAGCGGTGTGTGGGGACTGTGTAATGCTCATGACACCTCAGTCATGGGGGAGAGTGGAGGAGATCACTGGTCAGTCACTGTCCCCACCCACCTGTCAGTGTCGGGAGTTAAACCTGTGACCTTTAGGGGGCAAAATCCAATTCCTTAACCGCCAGGCCATGACTGCCCACTTTGAAACTCCTCTGACAGTGCTCACCACTGCTCTCTTTTAAGTACAACACCTACACCCACAACCTGAGCAAGCAGCAGCAGAAGCATCACGTGCCTGTAGCCTTCTACCTCACCCACCTCCCCCTCCACCCTCACTGTCCCCAGCTCCACAGCTCAGTACCCACCACTGCACCCCCCTCTGATCTTGCATGACTCCTGCTGCTAACCAGGGTGAGGACGAGGGATACATACATTTGTTTAATGACAAAATAATTATTAGTTAGTCTTGCGTGGACTGGCAGGATAATTTTTCATTACTGCAATCATGGTAAAGAAGTAATTGGCCCAAATAATAAAAAGTAAAATGGTAAGTTTCATACTGGTGGAGATGGGGATGGGCAAGGGGGGTTGCTAATGGGAAGGGTGGGGGACGGTGTGAAGTTCTGTGCTGACAGTATTATTCAAACAGCCCTAACCTGACAGCAATGACCAATGACCCGAACCGGAGACGTTGATATTGAATTATTCATTCTTTAATCAGCTGGTATGTCCTCCTTGTTGGACACAGATAAGGCCGGTCGATGGACAGCCAGGCCTGGTTGAGGCTGACATTTTAATTGATGGTTGATTCCTGCCCCCCCCCCCCCCCCCCCCCCCCACCGCCATCACGCATGCATCCCATTGTAGGAGCTTGTCTTGTCACTGAAAAGCCCTTGACATTTGTAATCTTTTTCTCTTCCTCTCTTGCTCTTTTTTTCCTCCCTCCTTTCTTTTCACACCGATTTTTCTTGGAGACATTCCCTGAAACAGTGTTTTTTGGGGGGGGGGGGGGTGTTTTTTTTTTTTTTTTTGGGCAGAGGTTGAGGTGGGGGAATGAGATACAGGGATCAAAGGAAAGAGAAGGTTGGATTTTCACCTGGTGAAAATGAGTGTGCGCCCCACACCTACTCAACCCTACACATACACACACACACACACACTCACACACTCCTTCACCTTGCCTAGCTTTGAGTGACGGAACAGCCTCGATCTCATGCATATGAAAACTTGAGAAGGGGAGAACCTCCCAAGTCAATCCCAGACAGCCTGCCACTTGAACAGGTCACTCACCTTGATGCTGTCAGGAAGCAGCTCGCAAGGAGCACTGTGATCCCTCAGGCAAGACGACACTGGAAGAAGACAGACGCTCACTGCAGACTGGCACAGAGCATATTGTGGATGGCTGAAGCCTGACAAGGCCCTGTAGACCGGCAGAGAGCATGCTGTGGATAGGTGTGGTGTGTGTGGATAAGTCAAGCTTGAGGACGTAATGGTGCAAATGTCAGATGTGCAGAAAGTTCCGGAACATCGTCAAGGTTCCTCAGATAGTTTGACATTGAATAGGGAAGGAATGGAGAGGGTGACAATGGCAAGTGTATGGGGAAAAAATGGAGGTTAGGCGTGACTGAAGACCTTGGTGGGAAGAAAGAAGGTGATAATGAGAGGGAAAGATGATGGACAGTCTTGAAAAGCGTTTGTCTTTAGAAATACCTTAACATAGCACGTTGTAATTTACTACTCCCTTTCAGTCTCTCTGATACATTTTCATACTGAATCACTCACCTACACACAGACACACGCAGACACGCGCACACACACACACACACACTCTCACTCACGCAAAGATTAGAGGTCTTTCAAAGGTTTGTGTTTGGCAAGTCTGCCTTTAATTGAATATTTGACATTTCATGAGCATGTTGGACAAGGCCCCTTTGAAATGGCTCTCTGAAAAGATTTCCAAAGGCCCTTTCAAACAGAATCGCTTACACAGAAAAGCAAGGCCCCTCACTGCGAGCTCTTACCCCCCGGCCTCCCCTATGCGCCCACCCTCTCACTAGTCGTTACGGTGGCCCTTACATCAGCCCACACCCAAATCCAAGGTAATTACCTCAATCATCAATCATTTCCACGCCTCCATTCGGCACAGCACAAGCAGGCTCCCTCGTGTGCCATAGCAGCCAAACAACCTGCATCAATCACCATTTAACTTCAAGGAACAATGTGCCGTGTTGGTGCCAGGCCTCACCCGAATCGTATCTTGGGGAGAGGAGCGGAGGGGGGGACGGGTGAAAAACATTTTTTACCTGCTCCCTTCCCATCCCCAAAAAAATCTAATAAAAATGGAGCATATTCTCGACAGAGCAATAAGCCTGTGTTGCTAGAAATTGGAAACAAAGTTATTACCATAAGACGTGACAGCCATTGGGGTGGGTGATAATCCCAGGGCTCAAACGAGCAAGTTTCTGAGACACATTTTCTTTTTTTTACCTTCTTTCTTGCAACGGGGCGTTCATTTCATTTTAAAACACGCCGAATTAAATTCTCTGTCAGAAAGTTTAATACTAAATTGTTTTTATGCCATGAAACAGAAATGACGCATTTTGCTTTGGGCACTGAACCTGTGAAGAATTAGGAGGTCACCCCTGCTTGTGTGCGTAGGTTTCAGGCTTCAAAGGGATTCCAGAGGCTCGCTAACTGAACGTACTTCTAGGCTGCACTCGGGTGTTTGACGTCCCTTAGTAAGACATTTGCCTAAAGCAGTTACCCCCGAAGTCTGACTAAATAAAGCTTTTGGCACCATTGCACCCGACATCAACAGATTACATTGGAATTTTATGACCCCCATCCTCTCGCGCTCCTCACAGTGTCTCTTTCAAGCCTGGTGTCCCTTCTGCCTCAGCTCAGTTTTATTGCACCCCTGAGAACGCCGTAGAGACATTCACTGAGTAATCCCACTTCTGTGTTTCATATGCATTCCCTTTCTCCCTCACTCTGCCTCTTTGTCATTCCCTTCATTATCTCTTTGGCTGTCTTTCTTACTGTCTCCGACCACCACCACCACCACCACCCGCCCATATCTTTTATTAATTTCTCCTCATCCTTAGTTATTGAGTCTCATCTCCTCTCTTTTTTTCCTCTCTCTGTCTCTGTCTCTCTCTCTCTCTCTCTCTCTCTCTCTCTCTCTCTCTCTCTCTCTCTCTCTCTCTCTCTCTCTCTCTCTCTCTGTGTCTCTCTCTGCCCCTGTCTCATTCTGTCTCTCTTCTCTGTGTCTCCCCACCCCCCCTTCTCTATCTCTATCTCTCCCCTCTCCCTCTCTATCCCCTCGTCCTCTCTGTCCCCCAGTGGCCTTACAGTTAGCCTGGTAAACCAGCCACTCGTACTTCATTTCATGAGGGTCTGGCAGTGCTTCCATTGTAATTGCTGTCTTAGGCAGAATTTTGCCTAGCCAATCAGCGAACAGAGGGAGTGTTTGTGAGCAATGACCTTGATTTTTTTTTTTCTGTGCTACATTTGAATTGTAGTGCCTAGGCAGCCTAATTGCAAATGTCAACCAGACGTTAGCGATTGGGCAAAGGCAGAGCCATTTGTTTTAAACTTGTCCACACCTTCAGGAAGAAATAATTTCTCAATACAGCACTGCCAGACCTTCTGTACAAAATGAAATGTAGTACAAGGGGCTGGTTTACCAGGTGACCTCACACTACCCAGGGCAGAAAGATCTCAGGCATGGTGCCTGAAATTAGGCGTAGAACAGGAGGCTACGTTTAACATTTGCCAGTAGACAGCGCTAATAACTTTGAAACGTTTGGTAATTTTTTAAATGTAAAATTAGAATTGTTTCTTGCTCTCTGCCCTCAGTCCCTGCAGAGGCGGCAGCAGGAGAATGCCCAGAGGCAGAGTCGCGGGGAGCCCCCCCTGCCTGAGGAGGACATCAACAAGATGTTCAAGCCCCCGCAGCCCCCGTCACGCATGGACACCCTCCTGATTGCAGGTAACTGCCTCCCACCCGCTCATATACACCCACCCCCAGACCCCCCCCCCACCCCACCCAGTGCTAGACTCCACGCACACACACAGACCTGACACACACACACACACACGCGCACACACACACGCGCACACACAAACACGCGCACACACACGTGCAAACACACAGACCACACACACGCACGCACACACATGCAAACACACAGACCACACACACACACACACCACCATCACCACCTGTGCAGGTCCCGACATCATCCTCTTCACAAACACGTTTAACTCCTCTCACTAGCCCTCTCTCTCATAGGTGTGCCAGTAGTTTTCATGTGGTTATCAGAATTCACAAGTGATCCATTTTGAGTCTAAAACTGTCAGTACTTGCAGACTGATTGATGGTGAGTTTAAGTAGCTAAGGATTGCACCTGTCTCCCTCTTGTTTTCATTGACACAAATTGAAGTGCCTCATTTTGGTTAGTGTTCTGAAGTCTTTGGTAGTGTATGCAGTGTTATAAAGCATTATGTATTACATGCTTATTACATTGTAGCTACACACCTGTGCATTAGATTATAAGAAGGTCTGGCAAACCAGGCTAACACACGCAGGAGTATTATCGTTTTGTGGAAGCATACGAGCGCATAGTGTTAATGTTTTATGGCACACACACACACACACACACACACACACACACACACACACACACACAGGCACCTTTATTGTTTTAAATATCATTGAGAATGTACAATGAGAATTGTGTAAATAAAGGTGGACTTACAACCTGTACTTCAGGGACATTCCACAATTTATACTGAACACAATCTCCCTCCTTGCTGTTCCTTTGCCATCTCCCCCATGTACTTTCATGCCGAATGCACACGGTGCTAATCCAAAAAGCCAGAGATACTATTGCTTTCTGGCTCACCTTCGTCTTTAATTGGAGGGAGGGGTGGTTTTGAATTGATCCCCAGGTTGCACTTGAATTGATCTTTTCAGCATGGAAAGACACAGTGAGATGTATTCACAAATGTTGTTGTTTTTCCTGCATATTTCAAGTCAATTTGTAGGCCTCAAAAACACCTTTTTAAACAAGGCTTGCGCATGAAAATCTAAACAGCACGTAACGCAAGTAAAGGCTGATCACCATTTCCTGTTCAGCTGTCCATATCTAACTTGGCTTAACTTAGAAATGAATCTCCTTAAAGGTTTAAAGCAAAATGTGTGAGTATTGCAGTTAAGGAGTTTATATTTTCTGTTTGTACATCTTGCATATTTTATGTATTTAAGATTCAGATGCATCTGAAATGTGATTTTTGAATAAATTAGTGACTATCACTTAACTCTAAAAGAGGATTGCACTTATTCAAGAATATTTTCGAACTCAATTGTTGCCTGCAAAATTCCGCTATCTCCACTTCAGCAGATTTAAGTATTTCCCAAGCATCCATTTTGCCACCAGCTCAGACAACTCGATTACACATCCTCCCAAACAAGCCCCCATGGACATCTACATTTTCTTTTGTATTTTTTAAATCATGTGTTACCAAAGCTTGAATGCTTCTGGAATAACCACAACTTGTCATTTTGAATTAATGAGAAGTACCATATCATACGCTTGGACAAGTTAGACACATCTAAGAGCAAAAGTGTAGAACTCCACCATGTAATTAATTTGTCACTCGTAGAGCACAAAAATCAAAGCCTTTTCAGTACCTTCAAAACCTCACTTGCCAGTTAGCTCATGCTGTGTGTGTGTGTGTGTGTGTGTGTGTGTTTCCAATCTTTTTTTTTTTAATAGGACAAATCAACAACTACTGCCAGAATGTGAAAGAGTTCACCTCTCAGAACCTCGGCAAGCTTTTCATGGCAGAGTCACTCCAAGGCCACAACAGCTAGAATGGCATTGGAAAAGGAAAGCTGACGACACACAACAAGATTTGCTAATGAGTTCAAACCACACCAACGTGGCCAACCCACACGGGCCTTTTTAAATTACCATTCAAGAAATTAAGAGGGGAAATGGTGAGGGGTAAATAACGCCCTGTTCAGGTCATTTTCAATAAAATATAGTAGATAAAAAAATGTTGATGTGTTGTTATTTAATGAAATTGTGAGATTTTCTGCTTGTGTATGTGTGTATTTGTGTGCTTTGTGTTGTGTGTGGGTGTATGTTTGTGTGTGTGTGTGTACGGGAGCTTAACCTGTGCATGGGTACGTGTCCCCAGGTGTACACATGTATCTGTAGTAGAAATGAATGCTGCCTCCCCCTAAGCCCTCCCATGCAGTAGATCCGTTTCAAGGAGACCGCACATCACAGGCTGTCCTAGACGGGGCTTTTCGATCCGTGATTTAAGGGCCGTCAACGGACAGCCTCTTATTTTCATTTTCACCTTTTCTTTTTTCCTCTCCCCCTGCAGCCCTGTGGGCGCGCTCTGTTGGTATCTGTCAGAGAGGGCTAAAGCAAAAAAAAAAAAAACGGGCCAGCGCGGAATCTCAAGCAGCCAGCGGCCATGTTGTTTTTTTTCCCCCTCTTCTTTTACCGACAACGATGAGGGACTGCTTGCAGACCGGTCTTGCTCACCTCCACCGATCCACCTGCCCCCACCCTTCCACCACCACCCCCTCCATGCACCCCCCTAATGGCTGGAACTGTTGATTAGGGGGGAACAGGGCTTGTCATATCGGCTGGCTTGTAAGGGCCTTCTGTCTTGTTTTGGTTCCTCTCTGCTGGAGCTGTCCGGGCCTCTGTAAAGTCACTGTGCACGCTCAGGCTGGGCCTAAATCAATGTCTAATCGATACTGAGACTTAGCAATCACTTGAGGCCATGAAAGTCTGGAGACACGCAAAAAAAAGTATGTCCTCTTTGTGAATTTATGGTGTTTGGTCACTGGTCTCTACCATACAGGTAATACCTTCTTTCTTTCTTACACGAGCACACTCATTCAGGGCCCAGTCTCTCTCTCCCTTTTGTCCCCCTCTGTCTCTCTCTCTCTTTCCCTCTCTTCCTCTCTCCCCTTCTCTCTCTCTATTACTTGTCACTGTTATTGTACTAGTGCCCATCCCTTGTACCAGTTAAAAAGTCCTATGCCATGCCTCAGTCTTTCTGGCTGCCACTACAGCCTCGTGTGTCAGACATTGCATGCAGGTGATTAACTGCAGTTACAGGCCAAATCATGATCAGAGTACATTAAAAACAAAGGCAGTCATGCTTAAAATGTTCAATACCCTCAGATCAATAGCTGTAAGACTCATTAGCATTGGCTACTGCTGTTCCAGCTCTGTTATTTCTTTATAAGTCTGTGCATTTATTTGATTTTCGGTTCTCCCCTACTTATCAGCCAAGTGTCTGTGTGTACACACTTAAGTAAGAAGCACAGCCTAGTACATGCTACACATCTTAAGCAAAGAAAACAAGCTTTGCAGGCTGAAGGCTTAAAGTGTGCGCATACGTGTGAGCAAGATGGAGAGTCGTTGAAACAAACCATGAAAGAAAGAGCAGTAGTATTGGACCCAGACAATGTCTGTAAGCTGCCCTAGAAGATCCCCTGGCTTAATGAAACAAAACAAGTTCTCTTGCTGTTAAGTCATGACACTTCTTCAATCCCCCCCCCCCCCCCCCCCCCCCCTTCAGTTATTGCCATGGCAACTGTAGATTCAGTATGCAAGGACTGTGGAAGACGCAGGCTGCCCCCCTCTCTGCTCACTAGCCCTCCCCCCTCTGTGAAGTAATCTTGTAAATCCTCAAAACCTAAAGAAAAATAGATGATTCCACGGAGGTGTGGGAGGAGGCGATGAACGGGGGATTTATGTGATGCGGGGTGGGGTGGGGGAGTGATTTTTAGATAAACCATGAAGCAAAACATCCATCGGATGAATAACGTTGTTAGCCACTGCGCAGCCTGTGCTCGCTAACAGATCGTCAGGCTTTGAATCCCCTGAGTTTCTCCATATTAGATGGATTTAATGTGCTAATTATTTAAATGATGATGTACATCATGACAAGGATGGCGCAATTCATTTTTAATGGAATATGCTTTTACGGAGGAGGCTCTGTCAAAATGAGCTGCTCTGCCCTGAGTTCCTCGTTAAAGGCTGTGCGCTATGCCAGTTTGACAGGTGGCCTTAACACCTGCCATAGACAGAACAATTTATACTAACAAAGAAGTGTTTGGATTGGTCTGCCACATCTCCTGGTCATCATTTGGTACAGCTTCCACACATGGACCAATTTAAACTAACAAAAGTAGGAGGGCTTGAATGACTGTGTTTCTACTGGCTCCATTAGCTGAGTGTGTGTGGGTGGGTGGTCCAATGACACCAGGTAACCTACACAGTCAGGAATAATTATGGCTGGTGTCACAGTGCCAGGCTGAGTTACAGTGCCCCTGACAGATGCGCTGGAAGGACTGTGTGACCATGACGTTCGACCACAACCCACCCCCTGCACCACCCCAAATCCTACCCTACCCTACCTTGGTCAAGTGTCTACTGCACATGAAACACAGTCCTTCATAAATCAACCGTGGGTCAGTGTGCCGAGGCAGGGGATGAGTATCCAGAGTGCCGTGGGGCAGGTGGAGGGCTGGGGTGTAGCCTATGGACTGCAAGTGGACCATCTTATGATAAAGAGCGTGTTTTATTTACTATGACCTGGACCATCTCACTGCCATGGGTCGGTGACAGCTTGCAAGTGAAGTGACCATTTGGTGTGCCACAGCATGGCAATTTTTAACACAGTACAGTACAAGGGACTGTCTGTCAGATCAGGGTTTTTTTTTTTTCTTTTTTCTTGTTTGTCCTTTCCTTGAGTCATACGAGTTGTCAGTGCTTGACTAAACCGGGGTTTTTGTAAGGAAGCAGAGAGGCTGAGATTTAGACAGGCTACTTGCACTCCTTCAAGGCCAAGGGGCCTCTAAATTCACCCCATGTGTCAACAGCATCACACTTGCCTCGGGTAACACGGGAATCAGCACCCCCTTCTTCTTTCAGGAAATTGGACAATTTCTGCTTGTTCTTTGCTCTAGCTGATTCTTCCTCAGAGCTTGAGCTCAAGCCCTCGCAACGCCAGATGTGCGTTTGAATGGATTTGTTTTTGCTATCGGTACATCTTTCTATTGGCAGCAAGGTAAATATCACCACTTGCCATCAAGATCAATATTTTTTGCCACAATGTAATTACAGTTAAGGACTTTTCAAGGTCTTCATGGAAAACGATGGGCAAGGGCAGTTTTTTTCCCCCCTCCAGATAGACTGGCCTTGAATAATTGAACAAGGATGAAGGATTCATCAGCGTTTTCTTGTAGCTCAGTGTGAATGTTCAGCCTCCTTAGAAAAGACCATATGCCTCACATTCTGGAAAGGGTTTCTTTTGCCTTTTTTGTGGGAAGTCAGGCTTTCGGCAAGTCTTACATTGATGATCTAATTTCAATGATTACACATTTCAAACAGAGCTCAGATTAAGACCTCATATAAGCCATCACTACTCAAACATTTTATTGTCAAAGTATGATCTGAGCTGTTGGTGGTTTAATGGACTTCCCGCAGTGCTTCTGGCATGCAGTCCCCCTCCCTTATCCCATGTATGGATAGTAATTAGATCCGATTTTTTGCTGTGCAGGGCTGATGCATCGCTGATCATAGAACGGAATTGTTGACATTTTTTCAAGTGGATACTTCTTGTCCTCGAGCTGGCGCATATCCTGAGAATTTTATTATCCGCCTTCTGTAAGGTGACCAGACACCAGTGCCTGTGAGTTCGCCCTGTTCCCTATCACATGAAAACCATTATGCTGTATGACATGAAAAGAGGGGGGGGGGGGGGGGGTGATGCTAGGGTATTTAACTTAATTGGATTTTTATGCCAATTTGTCTAAGCAACATAAGTATGAATCGTGCTGTTATGATTGCTGCCCCCACTGTGAAAACATGTTCTCTTTTCTCAGCTTCAGAGAGACAAATACCTACAATGACTGGTTTCACATGAACATGAGTACCAGAACCCATTATGTGGCGCACAGGGGGTTAGCATGCAGACCACCACGTGGAAACCTATGCAGGAAGAAAGCACAAGTGGAAATGTGACCAGGCTTCACAAAAAGCAATAAAAAAAAGGTATCCAACTGATGGCTGACGACGAATGCAGAGAAAAAAAAAATATGGAGATTGATTCATCATCATCATATTTATCATCATATTCATTCATCTTGCCTTTCAAAGTGAAATTCAATTCTCTCTCAGCAGCACACCTTAATTTGCTTCATTAGGCGGGGTTGTTGAACTGAACGTAGCTGCACTTTCAATTGCATAGAAAAAGTGGATACAAATTTGTACTGTAACTAAAAAAGAGGACAGAACATCTTGAGCAATTGAACTGCCAAAGCAAATACCACAGTCTTGGCTAAGCGCTGCATCTTGGCGCTTGTGTAGCAAGCTTAAAAGGCCAAAGACGTACTGTATCAGCAACCTACAGCAGTTGTGTGGTTCCTGTTGGTTTAATTGGGCCTACTTATGTCTCTGTGGAGGAAGTCAATCACTGTTGTTTATTTATTAATTTAGCTAGCTCTTACTCATTAGCAGCTTGCCACCATCATCACACGTACGTGCAGCAGGGTGATAAACGATCACAGAGGGAAATATTACATTCCTGCACGAACACACCGGAGCCAGTGCAGTCATTTACATTCCTCCCGTCCTTAAGATACACTTCATTCCTCATCCTTAACCACAAAAAAACACAGTGTTGTAAAAAATTACATGTCAGTTAAAAAGGAAATAGTTCTTTCTTCGGTGGCAGGAACTTTTTTTAATCATACAAATGCATCTCTGAGCTTAAGGCTGATGGAGGTGCATTGCTCTCCCAGGGATAAATCTGCAGCACAAAAGGAGTGTTTTTTTGGATGCCCCCCTTCTTGGCTGTGCCTTGCTGACAAAGGCAAAGGGCTTTTGACTTATGGATTTCGCTGATTTTACCTTGCTTATTTTATTTACCCAACAGGGTGCCAGCTCAATTTCTAGCATATTCCGCTTGTCCTTAATGCTAATGTCATAGTATTTCTTTTCTTTAATCATTTCAGCGGGGTATAAGGAGAGACTATTAATTTTGTCTGAACATAATTCAGAAATCCTACGAATCATTCTTGCGGAGTTGTGTGTGTGGGGGGTATATACTGCTGCAGTCAACATTAAGCCCTTGAAACGGCATTCTTTTTTTTAAACACAACATTGTTCTGATGCCGTTATCAAGTATGAGAAGAGGTAATATCTGAAGCAGTTCAAAAAAATCAACTGGCATATAAACAAACAAAAAAACACTTGGTATGCAGATCAGTCTCTCATGCCACAGGGTGTCTGGAACAAAAAGACTTCAAGCCACCATTGTGATGAAAATGGACATTTATGATCAATTGCATGAAGTTGCGTGTCACTATGGCGGGATTGGGTTGTCAAAGGAAAGGCCTCAAGCTCACAAAAACACTCAGATGCTAATGGCTCACAAAAAGAGACAGAGGAGGGAGAGATCTTTGAAAAAGAAATAATAAAAATGTGCTGCTTTGATCAGCGAATGTCTAATGCAACAAGTTAAAGTCTTGCTGCACAGACTGCTGAATGGCATGATCAGTGATGACCATGAGAAACGAGGGAGCTGGAATGACTAGTGGTGAACAAGAGTATTTATTTATTTATTTTTACCCCGCTGCTTTTTACCACAGACGTTCAGCTCTTGGCCCAACTACGATCCCAATTCTTTTACTAGAAGAAACTAAGCAGAGAGGGCTCCCGCCTATCTAGGATACAGACTAGTTGATTTTGGCTACTATCCCGTTTCACTTAGCTATCCTCTCTATGGAAGTTAGCCCATTTCTGTTGTTGACTGAAAAAAGTTATCACCTTCAGATAGGAAACTTCACTATCTCCTTTCTAATGTTATCCAATACAAAGCCTATAGAGTAAGTCTGGAGGCAAGTAAAAGGCCTGGGGGCCTACCTTACATCGTCATCAACCTCAGGTTAAAGAAGGAGCAAGTATTTGAAAATAGAATTCCCAAATAGTTTTTATTTTTAATTTTATAAAATAAAAGTATACTTAAGTTCTTCTTTTAACCAAATTTGGTCCTTCCTGCTCTGGGTCCCGCAAGGCGTGAGAGACATGTTAAAACATGTTAGGGCATATACCCAGCCAGGCCTGGGCCTGGGTGACACGTTCCACAGACCACACTCGTCACTGAAAGGTACAGTGAGAGCACTGTGTCCACTGTCACAGGGTGATAGCTGGTGAATGAATGAATCTGTCAAATGACAGACGAATAGTTGCTGATGTGAAATAAAATTAACTTTTTACACAGATGATGATTCTGTTAGTGAATAACCCTTCTTTTATGATTTACAACCCCAATTCCGATGAAGTTGGGACATCACTTTATTACTATTACATTACACTTAGCTGACGCTCTTATCCAGAGCAACTTACAGATATTTACAGGGTTTCAGTTACAGTCCCTGGAGCGGTGTGGGGCATATCAACTATGGGTAGGGCGGGTTTCGAACCGGCAACCTTTCGATTGCAAGACAAACTCCCTAACCACGAGGCCACAGTGTTAAATGTAATGTAAAATGTGACATTGTGTTAAATGTAAATAAAAAATCAATGCTATAATTTTCAAATCCAACAAGCAATATATGTGTTTGAGAATAGTACAATAACAACATATCAGTTATTGAAACTGGATTTCTTTGTTGTTGTATGGGATATTTATGGTCATTTTAAATTTTAGGCCAGCAACGTGTCTCAAAAAAGTTGTGACAGTGCCAATAAAAGGCAGGAAAAGTTGAGAAAGACTAAAAAAAAAAAAACAACGGAGGACACTTCACAGTTAGTTATGTTAACTGGCAAGATGATTTTGTATAAAAGGGCGTTCTTTCTTGTCCTTGACATGACTTCAGCAGTGCAACTGGTAGGTGTCTTCTTCATCATGTTTTCCTTTTTATTATGTTTAAAATGTGACAGATCTGGACAGCACGCTGGCCATTTTAGCATCTGGTTGCCCTTATGATGGAGCCACACTGTTGGAATTTTGTAGAGATTGCAGTTTGACTTTGTCTTTTTATCTGGTAATATTTAAGGTCTTACCAAAATATAATGTGTGAGTGCCATCTTGTGCTGTTCAAAACTTATATATAGATCATTCAGCATTAATTTTAACTCTTCAGGTGAATAAGTACACCATAACCAAGGCACTGCTGCACCCCATACCATCATAGATGCTGTCTTTTAAAAAAACAAAAAGGATGATTTGTCTCCTCTGTAGCTTGGAAGATGCAAGACTCCATTATTTCAAAATGGATGACAATTTTTCAAATTTGAGATGGACCTAGAAGACATGGAAAACTGCCCTGTGTTACAAATTTGTCATTCATTTTGAAATAATGGAGTCTTGCATCTTCCCAGCTACAGAGGAGACAAATCATCCTCTTTGTTTTAATGGTAAGTTCAAAAGACAGCATCTATAATGGTATGGGGGTGCAGTACCTTAACCAGTCCAGTGCCTTGGTTATGGTGTGCTTATTGATCTGGAGAGTTAAAATGAATGCTGAATGATCTATATATAAGTTTTGAAAAGCACAGGATGGCACTCACACATTATATTTTGAGGGTAGACTTTAAATATTACCAGATAATGAGGTCAAACTGCATTCTATACATTCCAACAGTGTGGCTCCATCATAAGGGCAACCAGATGCTAAAATGGCCAGCGTGCTGTCCAGATCTGTCACATTTTAAACATAATAAAAAGGAAGACATAATGAAGACACCTACCAGTTGGGCTGCTGAAATCATGTCAAAGACAAGAAAGAAAGCCCTTTTTTATACAAAATCATCTTGTCAGTTAACATAATTAACTGTAAAGTGTCTTCCGTTGTTTTTTTTTGTCTTACTCAACTTTTCCTGCCTTTTATTGACACCGTCCCAACTTTTTTGAGACACGTTGTTGGCCGAAAATTTGAAATGACCACAAATGTCCCATATAACAACAAAAAAATCCAGTTTCAATAACTGATATGTTGTCCTTACACTATTCTCAAACACATATATTGCTTGTATGAATTGAGAATTATAGCATTTATTTTTTATTTACATTTAACACAACGTCCCAACTTCATCGGAATTGGGGTTGTACTTTAATTTTTCAGTGGCTCACTGTTTTGAAGCCATTTTCTGATTTTAAGCCAGCTGTTGTTGTTGTTGTTGCTGCTGCTCTTACAGAGCAAACGATGGCAAATCTCCCAGTGCCATTTGGTGGCACTGACGCACAAGGGCGCAGACATGCTTGGGTGCCCTCGAGCCCCCATCCTTAGATAATTAGTCACATTCTTCTGCCCACACCTACGAGAGGGGTAGGGGAGGGGGTGTGGGACTGTCAACTCTAAGGAAGTGGTGTCCTGGAGCCCTGACAAGCAGTCTGAAGTGCATCTTCTCCCACACCCTGTCCCAGCAGCTCTCCTTGTGCCAGTGCGACCAGATTGCAGGGAGGGTGAGGACTTTATTGGCGCTTAAGGCAAGATTTTGGGGATTGAACCCTTCCTGTCTAACCTTAATTAAGCACCATGACTGACATGCCTTACTTTCAAACTTTAATTAATCACAGCTAAAAGATCGGAACAGAATAAAATAAATAAACAAACAAAGTCTGCACACAACCTCATCGGATTGATCTGTTTGTCACCTAATACAACTAGTGCAGTATAATTTCATTGACATGTACTGACAAATGTTTTTTTTTTTTATTGTATACATCAAACAAATCAGTAAATTAATTATGGGATGATTGGAGAAGAGGAACTACAACCCATAGACATGTAGGCGCATTTTTATTTGGCACCAGGCAGAATTTATGCTGTGGCTTTGTGAGTTTGATATGGTCATAATCATGTTTTTTTCTGTATTGTGTTATGTATATGTACAGTACTGTGCAAAAGTCTTGGGCAGGTGTGCAAAAATGCTGTCAACTAGGAATGCCTTCAAAAATGGAAGTGTTATTCATTTATATTCATCAATTAACAAAATGCAGTGACTGAACAAAAGAGAAACCTAAATCAAATTTGGACAGTACTGTATCTTTTTAGCCATCCACATGTTTATTAATCATGTTTTTTCTGTATTGTGTTATGTATATGTGTATGTATTGTGTTTCTGGAAGCAAAGCTTTCATACATCACATGTGTTTTGCTCCTTGTCCTGATCACGTGGATGATGTTTTGCCATATCCTTTATTCATCTCAGTCAAATTGTGCTACTGATCTTTGTCTTCCATTTTTAGGTAGGTCTACCTATAGCCATAAACGTAGACTCAGCAGAGAAGACTGTATAGAGAAATAACATCTTCTTGAAGATAATCACATGTTGAAGAGGGAGTGAGAGACCTGACTGCTTATGATGCTTTGTAAAGGTCTTTGTCACAGAGGATAATCATTGTCCTTGTAAACACGGCGTGTGTATCTGCATTTTCAATCAAGCAGTAATCACTGAGGTAGGTACTATTTAGGGATTTAATGTATGCCCAAGATGGATACTGTTGTCAGGGACAATCTGTTCTATGAACACCTAGACAATATCTAGTGTTAATGATGTGTCAATTGATGAGATTGAACTAAGTTATATATGGAAGGTGATGAAATTGTCAGGAAGTGACTAAATCTTTTTCTATGAGACCTTTGATTTATATTGGAATCAGGACCCAAACCCGCCAAAAAAAAACAAAAAAAAAAACAAGACTGACTTGAAATAATGTCTGTCAGATCTGGTTTATTGTGGATAAATTTCATACTGTGACATTTTGTCCTCCGACCTCAAATCTCAGCTCACAATTTTCTTTGTAGCACGTGTTGTCTTTAAAACCATGGTGGCCCCATCAAAGATACCCTGACAGAAGCTCCTAGCCATAAAAAGCGAGGTTTATCAATGACTAGATTCGCACCTGTCGGAACTGCAAAAAGCTGGGTAAAGGTTAACGGCAGGTTAACAGCAGGCCTGAAGTAAAATAAGCACAGAAGTTTTTTTTTCCCCTTCCACAGCACCGTCAGGGCTGTATCCTACCACCACCACACCTGACTGGGGAGGGGCAGGCTTATCGGGCTGTGCAGGAGGCCTGGAGACACACACATACATGAGAGGGAGATGAGCTGCTGTGATAAATTCCCCCCCCAGTGTCCAGGGAGGCCCCCAGAGCGGAGACTAGCCCTGGAGACAGATGTGCCTTTTTACAGCAGCTGGCATCACTAAAAAGCCCATGTAACCGGTCCGGTCACCGCCTGTCAAAGGCGCGCTTTCCACGAAGGGACCCCGATCAGCACCCATCATCTCTGCATAGCTAATGAATGTGCCTGTGATTTACATTTCAGAGGATGGGGAGAATATCAATCCATTTATCTGCTTTTTTAATGCCTTTATCATTAAATTGAACCTCATGCGTTCCCTCTCTGTCACCCCCTTCTCTTTCTCTCTCTCTCTGTCTCTCTCACTCCTTCTCTCTCTCTATCTCTCTCGCTCGTGCTCTCTCTCTGACTCACTCTCTTTCTCTTTTTATCTACTCTCTCCTTCTCTCTCTCAACACTCTCTCTCTCTCTCTCTCTCTCTCTCTCTTTTACTCTGTCTCTACCTTGCCCATCCCTCTATCTTTGACCTCACTCCATTTTCCTGCCACTTTAATGATATTACTGTGAGTCTCCTTTTCCAGCTTGATTAATTAATTTGATCTCAGGTCCATCCATTTCTGTTAAAACTGAGATTTCTGTTTAATACACATTGAATATTTATGGCACATTTTTTATAAACGTGTCAAGAGTCCCCACCACGAGAAACAAAAGATCCCACCAAACCCCTTTCCTCTAACAGCATGGATTGTTGTTAGATATAAAAAAAATGTAATATGTGATCTTTGGATCAATGGATCAGTTGAATTACCTGAACAGATCATTGATCATTTTAGTAAACAATTATCTTCTGGCCTTTATGAAGCCCAAAAATTCATCTCATCTCTGCTCATTATTTGGATACCAACTGGTGCTCAAGCTTGGTGCTCATCTACATGAGGTTGCTAAAAAAAAAAAAAAAACAGGGGGAGAGAGAGTTGTTTTGGTCACTGGAGATAAAATTTTATCCCTGCATTACTTCGAGCTGTTTTTCTCCTCTTGTGTGCAAAATTGTGGCATTAATTGGGTGCTAGTTTAAATTCAGCTCACGGCAGCAGTCAATTTGAAATGATTTGGATGTTTTCAGGGAGCACAACTTTGGCTCTCCTGAACTTGGCCGCAGTTTTGCTGATGTAATGTAGTCTTGTATGTTATTTTTTCTCCCTTCTGTTGCCCATTGGCATGAATATATATATCCCAGAGACCCAAATATAGAAGAAAACTTCAAAAAAATTTTTTTTAACGCTTTAGGTGTTGTTGTAGGAGGCATAATGATGCAGAAATCAGTGTTTATTTCAATTTTGACATCCAAAATCCAAATGCTGGTCACATCACATCCAAGGCAATCCAATGGACAAGGTGCAACAAGGTGATGTACTTCAAGGCAGGTTCACCAAAGTTGTATAACTTTGTGGACAGGTAGCTGAGCATATTCATACAATCTACCATCCAATAGCATTGCAGAACTGAACAATAGGACCTAGTAGTGAAATAAATGTGGTTTTAAGAAAACAAATAAGGCGAAGGCTTATTTTTGTAGACTTAAATGTAATGCTGTGATGTTACAACACTGGGCCTCCGGGTGACACACAGGCATGAGAGCCTCACTTGAACCCGTGTGGACAACGTGAACTGCTTCAGCCACCGAGAGACAAACTATGGGAGAGGGGCAGAGCAGGCAGCACCAGTCAGATCTGCTGTGCTGGAATGACTGTGGGGTGAACAACAGAACACTGCAAAGTGCAGTACAATCTTCCCTCACATGTTTACACATATTGACCCCCCCCCCCTTTCTCTCTCTCTCTCTCGCTCTCTCTTTCTCTCTGTCTCTTTCTGTCTGTCTCTCTCTCTCTCACACACAAACTCATACAGACACACTGTCTCTCAATTTTACAAACACACACACACAAACACATTTCCCCTAGGTCTGCCAAAATGTCATATCTTGATGTCATTGAATGTAAAGCTCCAAATTAGAGAGGGATTCTGTGCAACTTAAAGTGATGGCCGGGGTTCACCGCAGGAGTGGAAGGCTTCAAAGGCCCGGATAAAACCGGATTGTAATGCTCGGGAGGATGTGAAAGAACTTCCTCAGTGCATTTAAGCATGCGCGGATTTCCCCCAGAAAATGACATTCCACTATCCGCCTTTGTAAATTTGCCATGGTGCAACATTTTTTTCCCCTCTTTTTCTCTCTTCCTCTCTTCACACACCCCACCCCACCCCACCGCCATCACCCCCACCCTTCTCTCTCTTCCCTCTCTTCCCTCTCTTCACCCTTCCTCCAGCTAAACAGAAGCGTGGCTCATGTATTCAGCTCATCCAAGGGAAGGGAGGAAAAAAAAAACCTTGAGGAGAATTACTGCTCTCTCTATCTGGAGTCAGCAGTGTGACCACAAGTTATTTTGTCAATAGCCTTGCATGGCCATAGGCGTTCTTGTCAGGACACAGTTGCTGCAACGATTTGCTAGACTGCTCTCGGCGAAGAAAGCAGAGGCATTTATTTGAGGCTGTTAAGGAAACCAAGCTGTTGTACTCCCTGTCATGAGGTAAAGTACCCTAATGATAGAGGAGGAGAAGTCAGTGGTGAGATGCAGTGTGGGGCTATGCATTAGCTGTTATGGTGCTAGCCGTTTCCGTGGGAGAAGGAGGCAGGCAGCAACGGTCACCCATCTTGTTTGTGTGACATCTCCTGAGGTGAAATGGTCATAATGTTTTTTTATTTGAGAGGAAAATGAGGGTTTAATTCTCGTATGCTTTCTGCGGTCACAGAAAAGGATGACAGACAGGCCATGAAAACAAGCTGTAAGAGAGGGAGAGAGAGAGAGAGAATATTTCTACCCAGAAGGAAATCAGTAAAGGATGAGAGAGTGTTTCCATGGCTACATATTATGTCTGATTTGACCCACAGACATGGCTTTAGAGTTCAGACACAAACATCACTTATAAAATCATTCTGGGGCCATGGCAGTAAGAATATTTGTACCTACTGAAATGTAGTTTCAAAACTCTATCATTAATCTCAGAGTGGACATGCTCAATTAAAGTAACAAATGAAATTATTTTTCCTCAGCTGCTATGACAAATTTATTGTGAGTTTGCACTGATATTTCAACAGATACCACCAATCAGCATGTAAACTGCTGTGCAAGTAAGATGCAAGTAAGAATTTGTAGATCATCATGACATTGAAATCAAAGTGGACTGGGCCCGTAGGTAAGATTTTGAGCTCGTGGTATTGAAGCTCGACTGTATTTACTCAAACGGCCAGCGAGCGGTCAGGTTATTTAGAATTTATAACATTGTTTTTAATTAGAATTCGAATCAATGTCTCTACTTAAAAGGGTGTAAATTGAAACCATAAACACTGTCCAGAACACGGAAGCGTCCGACACCGTCTCGCAGTGAGGGATCGAGCCCTGAGCGTGCATAAAGTGAGTGTGTGAGCACATTTCATCGAAACACACACCGTGCCTGATGAATGAAACATGCAAAGCACCATCACTCATCTAAATACCAAATCAATATTAATGTGCTACAACTGACGGTAACTATAAAAATCCCTGCCATGTGTCTGCGGCTGAAATATGTAACCCCGTCCCACCGATTTCAGAAGCACCCAGAATAAGAGACCCTGCCCTGCATTCAAATTAGACTGTGTGGCCTCTCTCTCTTTCTCTTTCTCTCTCTTTCTCTCCCTCTCTTTCTCTCTCTTTCTGTCTGTCTCTCTCTCTTTCTCTCTCACTTTCTCTCTTTCTCTTTCTCTCTCTTTCTCTCCCTCTCTTTCTCTCTGTCTTTCTATCTCTTTCTCTCTCCGTCTCTCTCTTCCTCTCTCACTTTCTCTCTTTCTCTTTCTTTCTCTCTGCAACCGTCTGAGGGATGGATTTGGAACAAAGGTGTGTTAAATGACTACATCCAGGAGAAATTGCACTGTTGCAAATCAAGGAGGATCAAAGCCCAGAACAAACTGGCCTGGCCATTAATATTCTAAGCAAAAATGCATGACCGTGCCCTTTCATCTGTACCTCCCTCCTTACCCTGACAAGCATGCATTCTCTATCTCTCTCTCTCCATGTCCCTCTCTCTCTCTCTCTCTCTCTCTCTCTCTCTCTCTCTCTCTCTCTCTCTCTCTCTGTCTCTCTCTCTATCTCTCTATCTCTCTCTCTATGTCTCTCTCTCCATGTCCCCCCCCTCTCTCCCTCTCTCTCTATCTCTCTCTCTCTCTTTCTCTCTCTCTTCCTCCCCAAGGCACACCACAGCTGTTGGCTTGATTTTGGCCAATTCTGAGGACTAAACTGGGAAAAGGGAACATGGCAAGTGGGAGGAGGGATACTTAAACCACCTTCTGCGTTATCACCACTGAGGTCAACCGTGGTCCTGGGTCCTGTTCTTGGAAAAAGCTTGACATTTCTGTCTGTCTGGTGGGGAGGGGGTGGTGGCTAGAGGAATCGTAAGCGAATGCAGACAAATTGGACGCTCAAAATGCATTACAGATGTCTCCACTC
Source organism: Coilia nasus (assembly GCA_027475355.1). Lineage (NCBI taxonomy): Eukaryota > Metazoa > Chordata > Actinopteri > Clupeiformes > Engraulidae > Coilia > Coilia nasus. Next base: position 12,307,182 of record CM050218.1, on the reverse strand, counting down.
CAGCAGATAAGCCCGCCATCAGTGGCTCTCCCATAGGCGACGGCCAAATCCTATATGGTCTCTAAATTGGTAATATTTTCCTGTAATGCGAAAGGGAGCCAAGTAACTCGTTCCACCAAGGATTTCTACCAGTTGCAGCAGAGGCGAGAAGTGAATGTGAGAGGAAGTGACAGAGAGGGAGAGAGAGAGGGAGAGAGAGAGAAAGAAAGAAAGATAGTGTGATCTGGTTCCAACCCATTTATGTGGTCATGTACCTCTCTCTCTCTTTCTCTCTCCTCTTCTCTTTCCTCTTTTCCTTCTCTTTCTCCTCTCTCTTTCTATCTTCTCCTCTCTCATTTTTCTCTCTTTTCTCTCTCTCTTTCTCACTCTCTTTCTTTTCTCTCTCTCTCTCACTCTCTATCTATCTCTCGCTCTGCCTCCATGTGTGTGCAAGTGTGTGTGTTTGCGTGTGTCTGTCAATTTCGTCTGTTCGTCTGTTTGTCAGTTTTGCTGTAAGAATTATCAACTGGTAACATATTGCTTCCGGGATGACCTCGTACGGCCAACAACAATGGACACATTCTCTCGGAGTATTATTATTATTATTACATTACACTTAGCTGACGCTCTTATCCAGAGCGACTTACAGATATTTACAGGGTTAGAGTTACAGTCCCTGGAGCAGTGTGGGGGTTAGATGCCTTGCTCAAGGGCATCTCAACCATGGGTAGGGCGGGATTCGAACCAGCAACCTTCCAATTGCAAGACCAACTCCCTAACCACTAGGCCACAACTGCCCTCACGACTGCTCAGTAACGACTGAGCAGAATGTTTGAACGGCTGAGTGCAGCTCTCCCCTCTCTACCATCTGTAATGGTCCTCGTCTGTTCTTCTCATTCTGAGCACCGGCAATCTGTTTCGACCTGCTGATTCTCCAGGCGGCTCACAGGGAACAGGCTGTGAGCAGCGGCGCTGGGTGAATCAGTGCAGCTTTAATGCTCATTCACAGTCAGGTGTTGTGTTTGTGCGAGGCGCTCCGAAGAGCCTCGTTGTCTCCTCGGGGGACCGAGGTATGAGCCCCGCTTTGATTTATTGGTGAGGTGCGCGAAAGAAGAGTGCGACTTTTTTTTTTTTTTTTTCGGGTAGCTCACAGCAGAGCAGAGTCGACTCGGTTGTTTTGTTTTTTTTATTTTGCGATTGATTTTCGTTTTATTTTTGTTCTCCTCATCTAAAAGGTCTGTATTTTTAATGCCTTGTACTTATTAATGATTAACAAATCCTCATGAATGGAGCAGGGAGCAGCACATCTAGGTCAGCTTTATGCTGCGAATAGTTTCGTGTCATTATGTATGCCAACACTGGGCATGATCCATTTCACTTTTTTCCCCATTAATGTGTTCAACACAGACCCCCTCCACGCATCCTCCTTGTCTGGAAGTATTTTATGTGTCCTGTCTGATTGCGCTCTTTGTTTCCCCACTTCATTTATCAATCCTCAGATTTCACAAGGCCCCCACATTCATTTTCCCCCCCGTCCTTACCGGACAACAATGAGGCTTTATGGATTAATCTGCCGCATTGCCCTGACGTACAGTTTGTCATAAATTCCTGGTGTCGTGTGTTTGTTTAGAGCTGTGCAGCGGCATAATGAGCAACTCTTCATGCCTCTCTTGTGTGCACTGAAGAAGATTGGGTGGATCAGTCAGTGTGTGTGTGTGTGTGTGTGTGTGTGTGTATGTGTGCTTGTGCTTGTGCTTGTGCTTGTGTGTGCATGTGTGTGTACAGGAATGTGTGTGCTTGTGTGTGTGCTTGTGTCTGAGTGTGTATATACATATGTGTGTGTGTGTGTGTGTGTGTGGGAGTGTGTGTGTGTGCTTGTGTATTTGTCTGTGTGTGTCCATATACATATATATGTGTGTGTGTGTGTATGTGCATGTGTGTATGTGAGAGTGTGTGTGTGCTTGTGTATTTGTCTGTGTGTGTCCATATACATATATATGTGTGTGTGTGTGTGTGTGTATGTGCATGTGTGTATGTGAGAGTGTGTGTGTGTGCGCTTGTGTATTTGTCTGTGTGTGTGCATATGCATATATATGTGCCTGTGTGTGTGTGTATGTGTTAGTGTGTGTGTGTCTGAATGTGTGTGTTTGAGTCTCTGTTTGTTGGGGTGGGGTTGAGGAGGGGGATACTTTGAGGGCATAAA
>CM050218.1:12270000-12300000 GCA_027475355.1 Coilia nasus | reverse complement strand
TCTCAGCAAAGTGCGCTGTAGTCATCTGATTATGCGGGGGGATGGCAATCGGCAGAAAGACTGGCAGGGACACCTATTTTGCATGTAAATTGCTCCACTGTACCTTCTCCTCCAGCTTGTGTTGTACTTGTGTTTTGATGTAACGGTTGCCTCAACACTGCAGATATGATATGTGTGAGTGTGTGGTTGTGTTTGTGTGTGTCTGTGTGTATGTCTGTCTGTCTCCGTGTGTGTCCATTTGTGTGTGTGTCCATTTGAGTGTGTGCCTGTGTGGTGACATGAATTAAGCAGCACTGTGACTGATGCTTTGCACTCATGCAGCGAGAACTTTAATAATTTTGGATTTGGTATTAATCTGTCAGAGCACAACGTCTGGTGCAGAGTGCTTTCTTGAGCCAATACTCTCCTCAAGGCCGTATGTGTACCTTTGTGTGTGTGTGTGTGTGTGTGTGTGTGTGTTTGTATTTGTATTTGTATTTGTATACATGTGCCTATACATTCACACACACACATTCTCTCTCTCTCTATCTCTCTCTCACACACACACACATACACAGTACTACTCGGAAAATTAGAATATCGTGTAAAAGTTGTTTTATTCAGGGAATCCAACATAAAAGCTGAAACCAATACATTTTATAGATTCATTACATGCAAAGTTAGATATCTCAAGCTTTTTTTGCTTCAGTATTGTAGGCTCAAAGTGTCATACACTAATCAGGTAAGTACTAGAGAATACTTGCAAAAGGGTCCTGAGCCTTTAAACATTTCACCTTTAAAGCTGAGTTACAGAAATGCATGCACTTTTTCAGGATATTCTAATTTTTCGAGTAGTACTGTATATATTTATATATATTCACACACGCACACATATGAATGTGTTTTCTCAGGGAATTATTAGGAGGTATGATGCACGAAGCCAAATATTGCGAGAGCAATTATGAGGGTTTGATACCAGACTGTAAAATATGGAGTACAAAGGGCCGGCAGGGCCCCTGTCAGCGAGTGACTCGAGGCAGCAGCAGCAGAAGCGGGGAACACTGAAATGTGCACACACTGCTGCAGGCCCCATTACTCTGCAGGGCCGACGCCATATCCGTTGGAAGGCGAACGAGCGAGCGAGCGAGTGCCGAACGGGTGCCAAGTTTTGAAATTAAATGAAAAGCCCTACGACAAGAAGAGGTACCGCAAAACTGCAAAAACGATGAAAAATCACATATGCAGACAAAGGTAGCGAGCGAGTGACAAACCGCCCGCATTGTTATACCTGCGTAACTGCTTGATTTATGCTCGTGCGCGAGAATCTTTCAGCTTTAAACAGCTGTCCTCACCTGGGTCATGAAGTACAGGGTGATATTTCCGTGATGGATCTTTACAGCTCTGGAGAGAAAGGAATAACAACAACTGCGCTGTGTTCCGAGCGTGAAAAGTGTTCCTGAGCACACCCTTATAACAGGCCACTTCCTGTGTTTGGGTGCTCTTTGCCCATGTGAGACGAATACATCATGTCTCAGCCCAACCCCTTATGCCCATATGGTTTTAACACACGTGTGTAGCAAGTAGAGAATGTGAGGACAAAGTGATTTGAATACACAGGATTAATGTACACATAATTGCCAATCGAGTCTAAATGATGATGGAATAATTGATGTTAATAGGATAATCGAGCAGCAAATGGCTAATTACAGTAGGAATAGCCATTTCACTTTTCCCAGTAGGTGAGGGGGAACTATTTAGTCCTCAATGAGGGGGTAAATGGGACAGGTTCACTGGAACAGAGCGGCAGCAATTCCCCCCGTCCCAGCAGCGCGTCTTTGGCAGGGCTTGAAAGCGTCCAGAAACAGTGCTGGCTTTCATGGGGTCAGATTTGATTAGGCTTCTGGGCGCCTCCCTGGCAGCAAGACTCCAAACCCTGCCGTCCTGAACACCTATTGCTGGGCGGCCCAGCAGTGAAAAAAAAAGAAGAGGAAATGAACTGCTTTTGCTGTTCAAAGGTGGGCTCTCTCTCTTTCTCTCCCTCTCAGTGGTGATCACAATCTTTGCAACTATCGTTGGGTTTAACCTGAAATGCTGTCTGTCTGTCTGTCTGTCTGTCTGTCTGTCTGTCTGTCTGTCTGTCTGTCTGTCTGTCTGTCTGTCTGTCTGTCTGTCTGTCTGTCTGTCTGTCTGTCTGTCTGTCTGTCTGTCTGTCTGTCTGTCTGTCCGTCTGTCCGTCCGTCTGTGCACACTCTTCTCAATGCAGGGATGTCTGTTGGCTGACAATTTGTCATGCAGTGTGATTCAAAGGCAGAACAATTGACATTGGGCTGACATTAGTTACTACACTGGATTGATTTCAAGATTTCTTTGTTTTTCATCCAGTTCAAGCACAGCTATTTGCTTTTTGGATGTTTCAGTTGTTTGAGTGTAAGTATGCAAACACACTGCAAGTAAACCTTTTGTCAAATTGCTGCTTTTGTCAAAGCACTCAGCTGTTGCCAAATGAATATGGTCTGTTTCCAATTAAAGTTTCCTCAGCAAATGAAGCTGAAATTTACAGTGCCATGACAAGGAAAGTGCTTATAGGATTATACAGAGCTTCAACAAAATATTGCTGTGTCAGGTTAATTTAAAACAAAAACTAAAACTAAAAAACAAATCAACAAACCAAAACAAAACAACAGGGCTTCATTTAAAGTTCACCTTCAATAACTCTCATCAAACCACTTTCCCACCGCTGAGATGACTGCATTGCAGAGTCAATACAGCAATCTGGTATGGTTGATTCACTTTTACTTTATCCTAGGGCCTGTGCTCAGCTTGGGCTTGAGAAAGTAATCATTCTCTAATTATGATGGGGAACAGAGCACTTCCTGCAACAGCAGAGACCACAGGACATGGTGAACTTCAGTGGAGAGGAAGAAGAAAGGGAACAAGGAGGAGAGAGAACGAGGAGGGGAAAAGTCATTTGGAAGTTCCTTCCGAGAGCAACTTCGCGAGGTAAATCGTTTATTTATTTATTTGTTTTAACATGCGAGACACGCTCCACAACTGGATGATACAATTTGGGGATAATTCTGAAAGTGCTAATTAAACTGGCAAGTTGTGAGGTCTTGCCCATTTGCATTCTCGAGGGAGGCAGAAAGATGATATTGCATTGAAAAGGAAGCTGCAGCGAGAGAGTAGGCCTACAGCCAGTACAATATGCTGAAATGTCTCTTCTTGTTGCCGAAAGTCCATCGGAAAATGCTCATTTTACAAGACTTGAGAAAAGGAGGGTCTGTTTTATGGCATGAGATCCTTCATCCTATCAACAGACACCACATATTAAAAAAACAGCGCAATAAAATGTTTTATTAAGGCTTATTTGGGTTAAAGATTTGATGTTCAGCAGAGACTGAATGCTTATTTGAGCAAATTGAACGTCTCCCTTAAGTACTTTAAGACCGTTCCTCCTGACGGTGGTTCCATCCGCAATGGCAAATGAATTACAGATCCCTGTCGCTGAAACTGGCCCAAACAGCTCGTATTCGCCCAGCGCTGCATGTTTTGCTGGGCAGGACCATTAGTCAGAATGACACCTCAGAACAAATTACACTTCCTGTATCACCAAATCACCTGCGGATGATTACACACCTGTTTTAACGTGCATTTTCTCTGCAAGTGTAGATAAGCATAGAGAGGTTTAATGATTGTCATGTCCAGAGGAAAAAGCTTCATGGTGAAAATGCTAAAAAGAAAAACAAATGAAAGGACAGATGAGGGTGATAAACGTATCTAGTGTATAAAGGTGGACTGTAATCTTGTAAAATATACAGTATACCAGTATCACCACTGTGCTCAAGTGTTAAACCAGACAGAGCTGCTGTAGTCAGAGGCTTGCGGGAGTTTCACTGCTGCTGTGCCCCAGGGGAAAAGTGCCTAACTAGAATAGCCTTCCACCAAACTGTCCTCCTGTAAAAGTGTGTGGACAGAGTTCCAGAGGGTTCTTCAGGATGCATTAAAGCAGTCTGTAGTCTGAGGGCTAAGATGACAAGTTGAGGAAGTTCAGGTAAAAAAAATGGAAAGAAAATTGAGGAAGGACTAGAGAAAGTTGAGTTGCCCACTTTGGTTTCGTTCTTACTCAGCAAAATAGGTCTGCTCTACAAAAGTCCATATGGACTTGATTTGTGAAGTGATAGTTGAATTTCAGGGGCAACGTGTTACAAAGAAACTCCTGGCTGGATCCTTGTGGCTTATTTTATCTCTGTCAAGGACAGCAGCCTGTCATCCCACAGCTTACTAAGGCCTTGGCTTACCAAAGGATTGATTGAGTACAGTCTGGAGCAAACAAAATATCACCCCACCAAAAAAGTGCTCAGGTGATGATCTGATGACTAACTCAGGCTTTTCAAATGAGCGAGTAACATGTGCACTTTATTTGTCATTGTGTTAATGCAGCAGCTCCTGGCAGTAATTGGTAGCCTGGTAAACCAGCCCCTCGCACTTCATTTCATTTTGTACAGAGGGTTTGGCCTTGCTGCATTGAGAAACGATTTCTTCCTGGAGATGTGGACTCTGCTGAAGTTTAAAACAAGTGGCTCTGCCTTTACCCAATCGCCAACATCTGGTCGTCACATATGCAATTAGCCCGCCTAAGCACTTCAGTTCAAATGTAGCACATAAAGTCAACATCATCGCTCACGAACACTCCCTCTGTTCGCTGATAGGCTCAGATTTGCTTGGTCCGAATACATGAATGTCCACGGCAGCACAGCCAGACCCTCTGTACAAAATGAAATGAAGTACAAGGGGCTAGTTTACCAGACTAAGTAATTGATGTTTTGGGGGGTCAGGAGCAGTTGGGAGTGGCTATTTAAAGCTGACCACTGTGACAGACAGGGGGGCAAGAACCAAGTTAACATCAGCCTCCCCATCAACGCAGGGGAATGATAGCCCTGCCACACAATGGATACACAGTCCAGGACCTGATCTTTTACTGCCACTTTTACTGACTGATCGCTGTTTTTTTTCTAACCAGGTTTTAAAGCTAGTGTAAGGACCCCTGCAAGTCATTACAGATGTAATTACACATGTTGTCACCATAGGCCTTGCCACACCATTTATAGTTATTACTCTGATTTAGTTTTTTAGTTAGATTTAGTTAGATGCTATTTGAGGAGTCCAGGGGAAAACGGGTATAGTCACAAAATCACATTTTTTCAAGTTACTCCCCCTATCTGTAGTTGCATTGCATTTTTCAAAGGTTTCCCAGTTGTGCAGTTGTTACATGTGAAGCTTATATTGTATTTATTTCCAGCTATCAGTAAAACCCAGCCTGTGTAATGATTCTTGACTCTTTCAACTATTTTTTAACTGTGAAAGACTGAGACTATTAATAAATCAGCACAGAGAAAATCATTTCCACCCCAAAATCTCTATAAATACTTCACAAAGAGAAGGAAAAAAGGGAATGTGGCAAAGTGCAAAAAATCAAACTTGACATAGCCTCATCTTTATGGCCAATAAAGCAGGCAGGGCCACCAGCAATGATTGCAGCGACGCTGCAGCCAAGTCAATGTGGGCTCAATCGAGACCATTTCCCTCCGCGAGACCTCTTCTATAGCAGCCCGCGCTGATTTATTGCTGAATTAACGCGCCGAACAGTTCCATTTCTCAGCTCTGCCTCTTGCGCCCAGGATCCATGCAGTGGTGGTGGAGGTGATGGTGGTGGTGCCGGTGGTGGTGGTAGGGGGGCGGTTGGGGGGGAAGGTGCAGTGGGGAGTGGGTACTTAAAGCTGACCACTGTGACAGACAGGGGGGCAAGAACCAAGTTCACATCAGCCCCCCCTTCGACGCAAGGGAATGATAGTCCTGCCACACAATGGATACACAGTCCAGGCGCTGATCTTTTACTGCCAGTCAGGGAGCTGATGGGTTGATTGGAACTGGGTCGTGGCACCGCCAAAAGGGCTCAATTTTGAGGGGACAAGGGAAAAAAAAGGCGTGCAGAAGCAGAAACGCCCCCTAATGATGGGCGCGATGGAGCTCTGGAGAGGGGTAGGGCAGAGATGAATGCCTGAGCTGCTGGTCGTTTCCCCGGCGCCTGTAAGCTGAGCTGCTGCTGCTGCTGCTGCTCGCTTATGACATAACATAAAACCATCCACATATTTCATGCCATACCAGCAGAAGAGGAGGGGGAAGGAAAAAAAATGCCTGCCTTTCACCTTTCATGAAGGGCAATGATCATTCAGAGAACATTCCTGGGGTGGACCACTTGGAAAATGGAAGTTAATGCCAGTATCTATGGTGAAACCATATTTCTTAATGTTAAAACACTTTGCTTCACCTGAAAGAAATAAATGATAAGTAGGCTACTATGAGAGCGACCTTGTGTGCATACCCCCCCCAGCTCAGTCTGTGATACGTGAAATACTGACACACATTAAATAAAACCCACACATACATGATCCACAGCATGGTACTTTGAACTTCAGTATTTCAGTGATGATATCACATCAAACCCAACACGATGCTTTGAACTAGGGCTGGGGGATTAATCAATCGCAATTTAAAATTGTGATAAAATTCAGGTCAATCATGATGATCAGCCTTGGGTATATTTAATTGATCACATGGCAGATCCCCGAAGCTAATGTCATTTGTACAAAGAAGGTTTGACATTGTCAGTTGTGTAGCGATGGTTTAGTTATGGCCAAGGTGACGCAGAGCAAACAAAGCCAGTATGTGAGATATGTCAGTGCCTTAAAAGACAGGTTTCAATCCAGCTGCTTTCAAACCGACAGTATCAGAAGAAAGAAATTGTGATAAAATTCGATATCGGATAATATGGGAAAATATATAGTGATCATTTTTTTGCCATATCGCCCAGCCCTACTTTGAACCTTAGTATTTCAGCGAGGATATTATCTGAACCCCAGCTGGTACTTTCGGCCCTAGGATATTTTGGACCTTACTGTGTCAATGGTGATATTATGTGAGGAAGCCCAGCATGATATCTTGGACCTTAGTATTTCAGCGATGACATTGTATTAAGACTGGACTCCGGTAGAATTTTAAGAGGTGAGGTATTAAGAGGAGCGGGCAGGAGGCAGACAGCCAATCCAGAGGAGATGAGGCCTGGCAGCACTGGCCGTTTACACAGGGACTATCTAAGGGGAGCATCAGAATCCTTAATTCTCAGGACAGATGTAGAAAGAAGGAGAGCTGCTTACTGGCAAAACTCATACAGAGGATTGTGTTGAGCCAAGGCCAATGCCTTTCAATCTCTCAATCCATTTAAAACAAAAAGCCCAAAAAAAAGCTTAGGATGCCTTTATTCTTGGTATTCTGACAATGTGCAGAACGAGAAAAGACAGTTTAATTGAAATCTGTACGCAGCAGTGGGATTGTGCCAGGTGCTCTCTGAACAGAGGAGAAAAGTGTAATAGATGCAGAAGAGACTGTGGCCACAATCCCTGGATTTAAGTGATTTAAGCAAAGTGAGAGATAACACTACTTTGGTGACACACAAAAGGCAGTGTTCAAGTTAATGAACCTGATAAGGTTGCAGAGGCCAGGCTGTCAGGCCAACCGCACACACATACAGTTTCCCAGTAGTTGCAAGGTGCTTTTTAAACCACAGTAGCATACAATGATTTACTGCATGTATTTATTAAAACAAATGGTTATGTTTGTCAGGCTAAGTTGTGAACTCTGATACAGGGGGTGATATTTATCCTTTTATTTTGTGTATTTCTGTAGCCTGCTCAAGTATGGATGACAGTGATAGTTCCCTAAATCTGTCCGTGACATTTAAACCAGATGACATCTAATTTATTTACTTGTTATCCCGAAGCACATGATGTGAGTTATTTGTGGGAAATAGGACTTGATAAGATTACCCTTAAAGCAATAAATAAAGCAATTTTTGTTGTTGGGTGTGTGTCTGAGAGGAAGACAGATAGAGAGAGAGGAGCGAGAATGAAGAGGAGATAAGTAATGTGTGTACTGGTGGGCCTTAACTCTGTATAGTATAACTGGCTAATTCCTAATATTACCATTAATCACAGTACTTCGTTAAAAAAAATAAAATCTGTAAAAACTTCAACATAATGTAAGGAAGCACCAACGTTCAGCCCAGCACTGTTAGTGTGATACTGTTTGTATGACATTTCAGGACCATGGACAGCGCCTGTGCAGCAAGAGAATTGCCTCCTATTGATATACTGGTTATATAAAGGATACTAAGGGCCTTTTCCAGTCCACATTTTATACCTAAAGTAGGTTTGGTTACATTACAGTAGTATTAGTACAGAACTGATTAATTAATTACCAAGTTTTAAACGGTTTCATTACAAAAGCAAATCTTCCACTTGCATGATTTGTGTCTTTGTGAGAGAATGTGTGTGCGCGCGCGTGTGTGCTTGTTTGTCTGTGTGTGTGTGTGTGTGTGTGTGGGTGAGAGAGAGAGAGAGAGAGAGAGAGAGAGAGAGAGAGAGAGAGAGAGAGAGAGAGAGAGAGAGAGAGATAAAATAGTGTAAAACATTTTAAAAGAAACCGGGATTGTAACCTATAGATGGCAGAAGACTCCCTCCAAACCACTATGCCAAAGGCTTATTTCAAGTGCAGATCCGAGAAGAGAATTCGATCGGCATCCCGAAGGGGCTATGTCCCACTTTTAACAGAATACAATGATGAATGAAAAGTTCGACGCCACACAACAAGGGGGCCGGTCGAAAGTAATGTCATTGTTACTTTAGGTCGTTAACTTCGGTCTGCGGATACAGAAAAATAGTGCTCGGTTCCTTGGATTCAAAGGATCCTCGGAACTACATTGCGTAGGCTCCCCCGACATAAGAAATCCCAGATAAATGTCTTGGTAGCTTCCAGCGCATTTTCAGATTAATTCACGTTACAAGACACTGTCTCTCGATATAAAGTCGTTGATAAAACACTTGCAGACGAATGGTCAACTGACAAGAAATCATAAAAGGAACTGTACGCTGAACGCTTTCTTTGCATGTCGTCTGAATTTCTTTTGCAGTGTTAGACTAAAGGCAATAATGATCACAGGCGGGGGTCTTCTGGGGAGGAGGGGGTGAAAGAAAGGGTGGAAAAGAGGTAAAAGCGGAGTACAGAGTATACTTTGTGCCCCTGTTGGCGAGATGGTTGAGTCCTCGTCAAGGTTGCTGTGATATCCTAAAAATCACCGTAGAGCTCACATCGCGCAGTGACCGCACTCCCGCCACACGACAGTGCTCTGCCTCCAACCGAGGACTATCAATCCCATACATAGGCAGCGTACACTTTGTGAATATGAAATCAGTTTTTAAGGCCGGATACGTCGATGGCATTAATGGATTTTTAGTTATTTCTAACAGAGGATGTATTAAATGTGGACGAACAGACTTGGTTCAAGATAAAACGATGAGGATAAAAGCTGGCTTTATAATTTGGAATATTCTATTTTCAATGATGTTCACATACGTGCATGGTGAGTCTGCAGTGTTTTTTGGTCCTAATTTTCTCAAGGCTTGTGTTTGATGCGTCCGACGGAGCTTCAAAACGCAGGGGATTTAGGAGGGAGTTTGGAGAGCGAATTGACTTGCTGGGCAGAGCGCTCAATGCAGGCTTTGAGTACGAGCTTAATAAATATTCTTGCTGTATAGGCTATGCATTCGAATGCGGCGCAGCTATTCTTTCTCGGGATTAAATGGAGATAAATGTATATATTTTTTAGATCCACGTGTTAATTTGCTTTATAATTTGTAGCCTCTCCGTAATTACAGTCATTCATACTTGAACGCGTTTCATTATGTATCAGCAAATCTTGAGTAATCTAAGTAGCCTACATTTCACTGCTTGTGCTTTTCAGCATCTCAAAGTGGTGGTTCAGCCTTCATCATACCTGTTCCCACTATTCCAACAAATTGAGCTTGCATGCAGTCACTATGTAGCCTATTCCTTGGACTGAAAGTCGTATACACTGCTAACGACTTACATGTCCAAAATTGTTGACAAGGCTTCAAATACATTAATGTTCTCACATTCACAGCAATCAGTATGCTAAATGCTTTTAGGCAGTTATACTCATTGTAGCTTTAACTATTTGTTATCTTGTGTTATCCTGAGGCATCTGACCCCATCGTGACAAATGTCTTAGAGATAATAACTAGTCAACAATTCAAATGTGTTCTTTGGTGTCTATCCCACACAGAAAGGACAATTTAAGATTGTAGGCAAAACAGAAGGTTTCAGTAGAACTAATTGTTGCGCGTGCACCCACATTTCTTGTCCATGACATCACGTCACCCCATTCAGCGTGTTAGCCTGAAAACCTTCGTCCACTTGTTTTTTCCTTTCCTGATTAATGTCACTAACCCAACATAGCATAGCCCCACCTCAACAAATAAGCAATTGTGTTTTGACTCGTCATTACTTGGCGTGTAATTTAGCTTCCTGGTATGCAGTGAATAACGCACAACCTCCGGTTTCAGCAACAGCGGTATTCCACTTGGAAAAAAGTCAGCTTGGCATTGGCTATATCATCCTGGATACATGTCATATTTACATACCAAATACTCCACATTAAAAAAACATGCCGGGGGATGAGAGCGTGCACTTTCACTCAACATTTGGATACCGTAGTTAGTTTTGTTTCGTGCTTTAATGATTTTAACAGGCTTAGTTCATAGTGAAGGCTGCAATAGCTAGTTATGACCCCCGTGGAACTTCAATCAGAGGTTTTAAGCTATCTTAAACAGCAATAACCACAATATTTACGCCACATTGCTCATAAATGAATATATCGAGCACTGTTCAAAATTAATTGGACTGCGCTAGTTTGTTTCAATAGAAAGCACAATTTCCAGTAGCTGGGAGAACTGTTGGTGCAGCATTCCATCGTTCAGAATAATTAGCTCAAAGCACAGTCATTTATTTTTTTTAAAGGTAACAAGAACCTTTTATTAGCCTGGTGTTCAGTGATGCTGTCAGATTTAACTCGACAGAGTCCATTTATCACATCCTGCGTATGACATGTTGCCTGTGAATTCCTGTTGCTCTTGCCAAGCTTACCTTTTTATTATAATTTTGGGTTCTGCTTTTATTTGGTCGTATTATGTTGCAGTATCCAAAAGAAATGCGTGCTGCACTGACAAGAACGTGTTCACACGTTCAGTGTAGGCTAAGCAATAATTTTGGCAATTAATTACTCAACACCTTTTCTCTCAGCTTCTTCACTGTGTATACTATAAACATCATCTCCTTACGACGACATAGCGCTGGTTATTTTCTCGCTTAACACATCAGGGATGCTCAAATCACACCTAGCATAAGGTGCGAACACTTGAGACAATTTTTTCTATTCCATTCACATGCCTCATACCTCAGAGTAAATACCGGCCCGTGCAGCAAATGAAGCCGTACACAGTCATCATCAAGTCTGGGCGGCCTGTCATGTAATGGGCTGATGCAATATATTTAATATTTGGACCAAAATCCGCCTTCCCTGTCTGCCTCGCCTAGGGTGCGCGCTGTCTATCTTTCACCACTCTCATTTCCATACCAGAGGCACCTGCCAGCCAGGTGAGCCTATTTTGCTTAGATCCTGCTGATTGGATCATATCCAGCTGTTCCCTGGCCTGCCCCCATCATCTTTCACTCTGAGTGTCATGGTCCACTGGCTGTCTGCCTGTGTGTGGAGAGCCTTTCAGCAGACAGCCATCCACCCACTACCACCCCCCCCCCCCCTCCCACCCCCAAAACACCTAGCTGATGCCTCGCTGTTTGCACTCTCCTGCACCAGCATTGGCCACACTGCGCTACCATGGTCCATGGCATCTTGACAAGACGTGAGGGTGGACGTGCAATGCGATTGGAAATGTGCTGTGTTGTGGATATGGAGAGAGCGGAGCTGATGGATGAGGGTGTCATTAACCCCTGCCATCTACTCATATACTCCCTTGGTGGATGATGACTTTCAATGCCTGGACTGTTTCCAGTCGCTTCCCGACTCTATTCACTATATTTTCTTACCTTGTCCAACTGTTGTGCCAATTAACAATAACTAACTGTGTGAACTATGTCGCTGCCACAGGCCATGATTTGTGGCTCCACTGTTCACTGCTAAGGTTCCACTATAATGTGGGTAAAATAACACTCATACTCTCATATGTAATGTGGACAGCATATAACAACACAATTATATATTATAATGCAATTCTATTTCAGAGTAACATTAAAATATTTAGCAGTGAAACAGTTAAAAATAACTTGATACTGACAGAAAAAGCAGGCAGGCTGACCAAGCAAGCAGCCAAACAGATACACAAGCAGCCAAACAGTCAGACAGAAAGCACTAATTGCAAAATGATCTGACAGAAACAGTATCATAGAGCTTGATCATTTTACTTAATTGCTTTGATTGGAATGTACGCTACGCATAATGGTTTAGAAAGCTGCTTTATTGGGAGATATTGAGTAATATTTTCAAAAGAGGAGATTATCATTCTGCCCCCCTCCCCCCCCCCCCCCGATGTCACACATGGACAGTCTGTAGCATCACACAGATCACAGGCAATCTGTCTCAGGAGATTCAGCATGAGGTGGGATGGGGGCAAGAATTGAGTTCAGCATGATCTTTGCTGCAGGGAAGCTTAGTCTTTTGGTTGGATAAATTGGCTTTTTCATATCTATTTGTCTCCCACAGTCCTGCGGAACTATCATAATTTCAGAGCTTCATGTCCATTTCAGAGACAAAACGTCTCAGAGAGGGATGTGTTGTGATGGTTTACCTGCAACACTAAATAACAGTGATCTCAGAGGCTGTTTTCTTCCAGACAGAAATGATGAGCATTTGTCTTTCTGTTTCTTCTGTGAGAAATTTACCGTTGCATGAAGACTAGGAGCACACAAGAACTAGCTTTGAAGTTGATACTTTTCATAAAGTGTCCTCTATTGCCCTCTGGGTTGCTGCGATACATCTCTAATAAGCCTCTCAATCTCAGAATTGGCACCACAGTTTGATGGCAGAGCCCCAGACCACAGCTTTATTTGATTTTGAGAGTCAGGACGATTGCATAAGATAAACAACAAAATAACGTCCACAGATTTGCTGATCGATGCCCAGTATTGCACCAAAAAGTCACAAGTTTCAACTGGACAAGAACATTGTGTTATTTGCATTTGTTATTTTAACATCAGAGAATCTAACAACCCTTCTCGGTACAAACACCCAGCATAGTTTCACAAAAGGCTGAAGTAATTTCCAGCAATATGGTTTTGTATATGTGGGTAAAACAACACAATGTCCCTAGACCCTATAAACCGTTTTCAAGCCTTTACAATTTTAAGTGACACAGCACATTATAAAGCTGTTACCTTTTGATAATGACTGTGATGATGTGAAAAAGTAAAGGTCAAAGAAGGTTTATAATGCACTGTGTCACTTGTTGTAAAGGCTTATAACATAGCATTATAATGCTTTACAACTTCAGTCATGAGTATGTATAAATAGTTGTGAATACCTACAGTATTAACTTGTTAATACAGTGTTAACAAAACGTATTTGCCCCAGGATACCTCTGGATTTTATTAAGTCTCAGAATTAGCTTTTCCTCAAATAAAAAATGTCTTTAAAACAGCCTCCATGTCTTTGCGTGCGCAGATACAAGGGCGAGATGAGGGGGAACAGTTGAGCAGAGGAAAGACAAGTCATGAGGAGTAGCTCATCAGAAGTGTAATTTGTCTGTGAAATTATATTCTTGGGGAAAAAGGACATTATCTGTGCCCTCAGGTGTTAGATCACCGTGTGCTCATTTGTGTCTGAATGTAGTCGCCCTCTTAAGAGAAGGGAATTCAACTTCGGCCATGTTGCAAGTCAAGCTTGTTTTGTCCTCGTTTCACGCTACGCAAAGGATTATTTTGCATATTTTGGAGGCTCATCTTTTAATCATTACCGATGACTGGCACATTACACAAGTCCACTTCCAAGCAGATGTCCAGCATTCTGGCTTAATGTGCGTGTGTTCAGTACTTTTCAGCAGATATGCAGTCATTACACAGTACTGTCTTAAATAAGCAATAAATTGGACTAAATATTAACAGAGGGAGTTTTTTTAATCTTGCTGTTTGACATTGGTTATATTTAAACATACTTGTACTACATTTACCCAAACAAGATGTTAAAATACAGTTAAATAAATGTTGTTTATGGTGTTTGCTTTGAAAGAGTGATAGGATGAGTTTGACAGACGATGAGTGAAGGACACATCAATAATGCAGAAGTTTTCCATCTCCTCAGCCCACTCCCCAGCTATTAATACTAGTTCTGATGAAGTCTGTGCCACCCCAGTGCCAGTGGTGTGAGTGTGTGTGTGTGTGTGTGTGTGTGTGTGTGTGTGGCTGGCTGTGTGTATTCCCAAGTAAATGCCACCACCAGTGCAGGTTATTTCTTCCCCGGTGGCCTGGATAGGGACACACGCAAAGGGACTATCACACTGTTTGTGGATCACTGACTGATTGATTCCTGTCAAATTACATGTCAGGCTGGGAGAACATTACATGTGACCTGCCGAACGCAGGGTGAACTCACAGGGCACCTCTCTGACCAGCTGATAGCAGCCTCGGTACACCTCCAGCTCTCACCACCCCGCTGTCCATACAAGCAGATACTGCTGTCACAGTTGAAGGTCCTGTGACGATCTCGCTTGGCTGGCTTGTACTGATAAATGCATGTGGACCTGCAGCAAAAGGCCATACATTCTACTTTTTACATTCTACACACACACACACATATTTCTGAAATCCTCAGAAGTGTCTGTAAAATCACATAACAGATGGTGGTCTGGACCAGTAATTATTAAGCACCAAAGCGGAACAGGGTTTTAATTTATAAACTAGTTTGGAAACCGTATTAAAATGCATTGCTTATAAAATTCGGGAGAGTTACTTTTGCTAATTGACTATTACAAACATGTATGTCTGAATTACTTTTTCCGCAAGAGATGTAAGTAAAGTGTTTGCTCAAGCGTAAAATGAAGATATGTGGTAAAAGCCGTCACAATGAGATTGCTTTTCGTTTCTCTTTACCTGATGGAATTCCCTTTGGATAAAAGAAATTTATTCTGTTGAGCAAGCCTGGCTTTGTTTGAGGAAAAGCTCTGTTATTGGATCTCAGCTCAAGTATGAGTCAGTTCCAGATTAGGTCTACGTAGTTTTTTTTTCCTCAGATTTTCCTCACATTATAGGATGCGTTGCTAGCCTGATAATACCTTTAAAGTAATTTTGAGTGTTGATATTGTTACTGGTTTTTATTTTTCAGCACATTTATAGAAGTCAGTGTAGTCCACCCAAGTGTAGTACACCCACGCTTGATTTAGGCAGTCTCATTCTTATTTTATCTGTTGGATTGGATAGTTGGATTGATTTGGAATTGCTTAATTTCTGCAATGTCAGGAAAGGGCAACAAATATTGATCAGTGCTTGAAGCCCAAGATAGGGATAGGGAATTAAAAAAAAAAGACTTTTAACATGAATCCGTTAGCAAAATAGTTGTTGATTAATGTAGTTGGAGATACCTAATTGGTTAATAAGTGAAATGTTGCAGCCCTAGTTTGGTTGGATTTGACATAAATCCCAAAGTTTCTGGGCAGTATTGACCATGTACATACGTAAGCTTGGTTGCTCGTAGTATTATGAAAAATCCAGAGACAGTGTGTGGTATCGCTAGAGTTTATATGGGTGTATTTGTCCTTGACAGTGCTTGAGGATGGTGATAAATTCTTAAAGACAGAAAAACACACTGAAGTGCACCCAGCAGTGCATCGCTTATTGGCATTATCTAGACCACCATGTATGTACACTTTATATAACAGAGGTCCATTGTGGACTCTATTCTTTTAGCCAGCTTGAGTTCCATGTTGACCTTCACTTGGCTTCAGAGGGCTACCACCACAGCTTTGATCAATCTGACTCTTATAACTCCCAGTTGGCTAACTCAGCAGCAGGACCAGGTGTTAATACATGCACTTAATTAAAAAAATAATTACATTTATAACAGAACACTTGGGGGTGTTGCACCAATAAAAATTGAACTTATAAATCAATCCTTTTTTCCCCCTGGTCTTGAAACTGCATGGAACTTTTGAGCAGTAAAACTTTGATGAAATTCTAAAACAACAACAGAAGCAAAATAAAAGTTCTGAAAGAATTGTTCACAAACCAAGCAGTGCCATAAAATTCCAAGTCTTGCGCGCCGCCTGCCTGTGATTCTATGGTGGGCGCAAGGCCTTAGTCCTTGTCAAGGCCCACATCTTTTTGCGGCAGTAATGATCTTTGAGAGTGGTGGTTAAATGGTTGGCCCACCCAGGTTCAGGGTGAAAGCTGTTCAGAGCTGGATCCTCAATCCACTTTATTACAATCAAGATTGAAAATAATGTGCTAGAATTGCTGGACCATTGGACATGCAATCAGTGCGGGCTTGTAGGTGATCATTTCAAATCACTCATAAGTGCTGTGTAAGACCCTCAGAAAAGGGGTTGTAATAGTGGTCATTACAGTCACAGATTCAATGACCAGGGTGTGACTGGTGTGTGTACTGGTATATAATAGATTGGGGTTTAAAATTGTGATTCAAAGGTGTCTACATAAGGGTGACATGAGGCCTTTATAAACATGTTATGACACATATCATGAACATTAATGACACTTCATTCATGTTTATGACTGTTGTCATTAAGTGTCATTTGGTTTTTGGTAACACTTTAAAGGTGTCACTATTTGAAGGTGTCTACATAAGGGTGACATGAGCCCTTTATAAACATGTTATGACACATATCACAAACATTAATGACACTTCATTCATATTTATGACTGTTGTCATTAAGTGTCATTCGGTTTTTGCAATGTCTGCATCCCAAAAAATATCAACTTAACATTACAAAAAATGAATGACGTAATGGCATACATCATAAATAGTCATAAACAGTCATAAACAGTCATAAACATGAATGAAGTCTCATTAATGTTGATAATATGTGTCATGTCATGTTTTAAACATGCACAATTCATTCTTATGTGGGCACATGGGAACACATTTTTTGGTTGGGGGTGCTGCACCAAGAAAAGACAGCAGCCCTCTTGCCACAGCCGTGATAAAGTCTGACAGCTTCTGCTCATGTGACACGGTTGCTTGCATTTGGATTTACTTTGAGAGAGGAGATAAGGAATTGAATTGTCAGTCCAAATGATATGGTCTAAGATTAGATATGTTTGTATGTGGTGTTATAAGTGCTGTTTTCAGGGTGATGCAAACTCAGCTGTAAGAGAATGGTAATGGATGTTGACAAGCAAGCCTCATTAACGGTTGCCACATCAGCTTCACTCTAGCTAAAGGAAGTTTAAAAACTCTGTGACATTTTGCCCTTGTCTTATTTCCGTTCACCTTGTTGTGTTAAAATTTTTGCTGCTGAACTGCAGTCTGTTCTTGTCATTCCGTGTTCAGAACACAGTCCCATGAGAATTTGAGATTCAGACACATAATGTCCTGTTTAGGTTATATTGCACCATTAAAATCACATTTTCCTCAGGTTTTGGGCGAAGCACTGAGTTTGCTCGGTGAACTGGTTCTGTCATTGCATAGTGTGCCAGAACTATTTAAGGGATATTGCTAGCATCGCATATTACAGCATGGTGTTAGAGAGCAATAATATGAACACGGCAGTGTGCTAGTTTTAGCAATGACCATAAGTTTAGAGCAAATAAATTATGAAAGTAACTGTTGTTATAGCACCACCACAAATCAAGTGTCGATCAACAAGTGCTAACAGGCAAGTGTGAGATCAAGATATCGCAAGCTAACAGCATTATGATGTTGCAGGCTACTGGAAATATTTTCAGCCTCTTTCTTTCTAGTCGATAAATGTTAAGAGGTGTTACGCTTTTGCTGTACGAGCAAATAGCTTCCAGCTGGAAAGGGTCCCTGAGGTTCACAAAAGATAGTAAGGTGTTAAATCCACCCAACAGAGTAATGGAAGAATCCTACACTGTTGCCTTGCTGGAACAGCACACTTTATTTACCATATTTAGCAGAAATTGAGGACACAGCTTAACTTTTCTCTCTCCCAGCTTTGCAACTACTGGTGGGACGGAAACAACCCATTAAAAAGAAGTAGTGCACTGCATCTGCAAGTCTAAGCACAGGTTTTCTTAGAACCTAATGTGTGCCTGTGGTCGTCTTTCTCAGTATCAACTCTGCATTATAATTTATTTGCCTGATAAAAGCCACAGCGTTAGAGACAGTGTGCAACATGTACTAGACACTCTAATCTTTATGCTTTAGCCACCCTAAACATGATGCCACTATGTGGAACATCTCTTTATGAATACTGCTGTCATATATATATATATATATATACGGGGTTTGTCATGTGTTTGTAATGCCTGTATTCACACAAGAAACAGACAAATTAGCTTTTTTTCCTCTCCCATAATTGTGTCACACAAAAGCCTCCATCCACCGTCATCTCTGAAATGATTCTGAGAATTGTGTTGTTATGACATTGCTAGTTTATTTATATTATGTTTTTGGTTCAGGTCTCGTAGGACAGTCAGCTGTTGTGCAAATGGTGGGTAATATTCACACTAAGGGCCCTTTAGAATAATCCGCAGAATGATGGACAGACA
The DNA here is from genome assembly GCA_027475355.1 of Coilia nasus. NCBI lineage: Eukaryota > Metazoa > Chordata > Actinopteri > Clupeiformes > Engraulidae > Coilia > Coilia nasus. The sequence goes on along the minus strand of CM050218.1, from coordinate 12,281,355 downwards.
TAATGTGCTCAGAAGGAAGAAAGAAACAAAGGCAGACCAAAAAAAGAAAAAAAAAAAAAGACGACGAGTCCTGTTTTCTCATACCTGATCTGTCAATAAAATTATGCACAACAGCCATCTGTGGGGAACATAACGATGGAATAATAATCAATCGGCGTTACCCATCTGAAAGGGAAACAAATCAGTTTGGAGTGCACATGGAGACACCCAGACAGTTCCCCACAGGAGAAGGCAGTGGGGGGAAAACACATCAGGAGAAGCCAATATGTTTAACTACGGACAGGAACAGCTGGGTGCATCTCCACCACAGCGTCCCTCCAAATGGGATCTATGTGTTTAGACGCTGATTCGTATGGGCTGAGCCGTTGTCAGGGGCTGGCAATCTCCACATGCGGTTAATGCCGTTTCTCATTGCAATGGATTGTTGCTGTGCCAGGTCACTGCCATCACTGTCTCCCATATGACCTCTGGGGAGAAAACAGACGCTATACAAATCTGCTAGGTCTGCTCAAAAACAAAATAGAGGAAACTTTATTGCACACAATAATAAGCGAAATGTAAGACACACACACACACATACACACACTTACACACACACACACACACACACATGCATATAGATGGACGTCCTCTGCCTGTGCACTCAACGCAACATAGATGAATTCAATAACTAGCTGATCTACCTGACTAATAAATGGTGTTGATTAGATTTTAGCCGGTAGTTATTGTCAGGATTTTTATGTATATTCTGAAGTTGGGATGTCCACCTCAGGATGCAGTATATACTGTATACAATAAGAGACTCCAAATAATCAATGCAAACTGTAATATGTCCCTTGAAAAACAGCTTGAATAACTTGGTAATTCCTTTGTGAACTTCAACTCAATAAAAAAACACATTTGATGTTTCCCTTACTTTCTGAGCAGTTAATATATAGTACCATTTTATATGGGTACTTTTTTTTTTAAAGAGAGTCGGCATGTCATAGGTGTTTCCAACCACTTACCAACAGATAAAAATGCTGGTACCTTCCACTGCAGGAAATATTCACAGATAAGCACTAAGTGGCCAAACCTGTGACAGCCTTAAGTGTACCGATCAATGCTACTTGACATAAAAAATCTAATTCACATTGAGCGTGCAGGGAAACATTTGCCCTCAAAAAGTTTCCCTAAGATTTTGCCTGTCGGCTTCTGTGAAACTTAAACATACTCATCATACTGTATGTCACACTCATGAACTGAGCTTCCATGTACAGTACGCATGTTGAAAGGTCTGAATAAACAGGTAACTATCAAAATAAACACCAGATGGCATTTGGACATAATTCTTGCCATCAAAAACACAATGGATGAACCTTATCGCTACAATATATAAGCACTGAAGGCTTGTTCCCCATTTTTACAAGAAACTTTAAATCTTACATGCTTTCAGCACTAAATTCCACTGCTTAAGATGGCCACCATTACTTGTTACATCAGATGGTTAAAGTACCCTAGACTCTACCCTAGAGTTACCATCACTATGCAGGCCTGCATCCATTGTACTGTATGGCCACATTAGATTTTTGAAGTACTGAGTCACTCCGAATTAAACTGTGATTTTTCTCAGCTCAAATAATGGTAATTTGATTTGCACATGTACGACCAAATTTATGCAAATTAAGTCGACTCATTTCTTTTCTTCTTCTTATTGTAATCACTGTTAGCATTTACAGTCTAATATAGGCATGACAAATTAGATTATGACATTCACAGATCAAGTGGTGTAGAATGTCAGGCTATATTTAGAGCTCCTTTGTAAGTATTTCAAAAAATGAGAAACATTCTTACTTAATTAAGAACACTAAACCATATACAGAATCCTTATATCAAAGGAAAATATAATGCAAAATGGATTAATTTTCCTTTTTTTATAAAATGTACAATCACCCTCAAACCTTTCAGTGAAACAGAAACTCTTGATTTCATTAAGTTAAATACTAGTAAATGAGTTGGACAGCTTTGCGGTGACAGCCAAACAGAAAACGAATACAGGAGAGAATATGCCAGAATAAATTTGGGGCACGCCCTCACAGATTATTCTGGCAGCAGTGTTAAAATGAGGGCCTTCTTTTGAAGTGTCTAGAGCAACAGGAGGGAAAGGGTTTACTGTAGTCACTTGCAGATTCATCCATCGTGCTTGAGCCTATTTGTTCAGCTGTATTGACAGTTAACAAAAGAAAAAGGTTAAAAATGTTGTCACTGCCACAGTGAAGCAAAGACCTGAAGACAGCATGGGTGGTAAGGGCTTTGAAGAAATGGGTAAATACACATTTTTTAGATACTACTTGTTTTTTTTAATACCCCTACAAGCTAAAAATGGACATACAGTACTGTACCTTAAGATTCTATTAAAAAGTCTCTCTCCTATCCTTACTATTCTTCAGTGTACACACTATATCATGAAAAATCAAATTTCAGCACAAATGTAAGCCTCATCCCTAAACCATTTAGCGGCTAAGAGGTGCTGAGCACATTGATCAATACCGACAGGGTGTCAGTGAGAAATTCAAACATATAATAGTACACTAGGCGGCAAAGACAGAGGTAAAAGACAGAGGGATTTGTTTTCCAATCCTTGGCCTGTGCTAGGTCGATTAGCAAGTCTAGTGTATTCTAACTTTTGAGATTAGCTATGGAGGCGCCCTGAGACGATCTCATTGATCCAGCACAATGCATGACACAGTTATACTTAGGCTGGCCATCACCTCCAAATGTCTTGCTACTGGCGGTGAATGCTAATGTGACTCAAAGCCCAGAGTCACAATGTGTGGGGGGAAAACTTGGTGCTAATTATAACAACTCTCAAGTGTTCGTCTGTGAAGTTCTTTCTCTTCCTCTCTCTGCCACCTACTCTCTCACTTGAGTATATCTGAGCAAATGAGAGAGAAAGCAGAAGTGTGTGTCTGTGTACTGTATGTGTGTGTGTCTGAGCGTCCACACACTTGTGTGTGTGTGTGTGTGTGTGTTTTTCTGTGTGTATTATTGTGAGTGATAAGACGTGTGCTTGTTTTAATCTTCTTAAGTCCCCACTGCCGCTTCGACAATGACATCCACCATGTTGTGTGTCCGTGAACCTTGGCTTATTTTGGTATCTGTGGCCCTCGCTGCCCACCACGCCGCCCACCACGAGCAGAACTGGCAGGAAGTGAGAGCCAGGCGAGCGGGGCACCCATGCACTGAGGGCCAGATAGCAGCTATTAGCGTCCATGCTGGGCCATTGGCTCTGGCGGCGTTAACATCTTTGAAGGTGCCTCACCCCTCTCCACTCTGGGGGAATGCTGGGCGAAGCCCAGATAAGACAGTCCAAGTCAGGGAAGACAGCGCGGGGGCTTGTTTTGGATATGTGATCGATAAGGAGTGCGAAAGCTAATTTCTCTGTAATTACTCCACGTTGTGGCCCCGCAGGGAGAGTGTGATAGGCTTTTCACGGGGCTGATATTGCACCCCCGACTCCTCCCCGCAAAAGCACACACTCTCTTTCGCCAGCAGTGTGTGGGATTAACCAGATGTCCATTTTCTCCAGAAGGCTCAAGGACGTGGCATTTCTGTTTCAAAAACTGAAAAAATGGCTGTTATTTTTTGTGGCTACAGTGCTTCTTTTTTTATAACACTAAATCGGAATATTGGGCAATGATTTCCACTATTATCGTCAGTTATTTCTTACATTTTTACCTCAAAGCCACTGCAGACCTTAAATACAATACTATTTGTCCCCTCGCTGCCAGGGCTTTATGTAAATATAATTACAGCAGAGCTTATCGTAGTTGTACCATATAATGGTTAAGTCCTCTCCTCTGAGCTAATCTGATTTAACCAGAGGCAACAGGCCCTTCTCAGTTACCCCCCTTGTGTTCACCAGTCAAGGGTAAATGCAAATCCCATTGACTGGCACTATACGGGAATGCACCCGTGAAGGGTATCGACTTCCACGCGCTGTATTTCCCCCCCCCGACTTCCTTTGCATGATGTGCCGCAAAGATTATCTCCCTTGGGAATGGCGACACTATAATAGGGCAACCGACAATCCCCCATTGGCGTTAATAAACAACCAAGTGCATCAGGGAAGAACAGGAGAGACTGCAATATATAATACAAACCAGTCAAATACGAGGCAAATAATTGTGGAGCCATTTGTTCTGGTTAGAGCAAAATACTGTGGTTTTTTATCTAATAATTCAAGAACAATTTTCTGGAGTGGCGTGTGGTCTTCACCATCATGCAGCCTTGCAGGTCATGAACTCAGATAGCGGAGAATTCAGAATTTTAATGAAACCAACCATTTCACTTGCCTGTTTGTGTCTGCCATATGCATCCAGGGGTTATTTCGAAGGCTCTTTGCTGAGCAAGTTGCTGGCAATGCCTTTTTTTTGGTCTCTACACAAAACGGAGAAAATGCTCGAAAATGGAATAGTGGCAGGGGGTGTAGTCCATGTAAGCCGGTCCCTATGTTTATCCCGATATGCTGTCAGCTCTCCACACATGCATGCGCGCACACACACACACACACACACACACACACACACACACACACACACACACACACACACACACACACACACACACGCAATAAATCGTCCTCATATTCAAAAAAAGCTAACTGCCTCTTGAGAGGTGTAAAGGGGATAAACAGGAAATCTCAATTAACTTCCTCTTGTCATTACTAGTCTACTCACTGACTCGCCCTCAGAAAAAGCCCTGCTTTGTACGTGGCAGTGGACTCTGTGTAAACTGCACAAATACCGTCTCATTTCCATTTAAATCATAAGCCATGAAATGAAACTCTTAACTCTCAAAGTGTGAGGCCTCAGTCATTGTCTTGGGAATTGAATTCAACGAAATCTTGCTTTCTCACCAGGCCACAAAAGAGCAATGCAGGTTTTTTTAAACAAGTGCACACACACACACACACACACACACACACACACACACACACACACACACAGACACAGCTATCCACCCACACATTCATAAGTACATGCACAGGCAAATGGACACACACTCAAACCAACTGATTGACACACACACACACACAAACACACACACTGCTGAAATAACTGATCATTGGTCTCATTGGACATTATTGAAGATGAGTGTGGATTGCTGAATACGTTAACCCACACGCCGGATTAGTGATGCAATGTCTTCTTCTCTCTTCTCTTCCCCCAGGCTTCATTTTTACTTGTGGAGGGACATTAAAAGGGAGGAATGGCACCATAGAAAGCCCCGGATTCCCTCACGGATATCCCAACGGTGCGAACTGTACGTGGGTTATTGTGGCGGAGGAGAGGAACAGAATTCATATAGTTTTTCAGTCTTTCGCTGTGGAGGAGGAGTACGACTTTTTATCTCTGTATGACGGGCATCCTCACCCGGCTAACTTTCGAACAAGGTGAGTCACCCCATCACTGCCGGTGCCCAATGCTGGCCTGGTTACAATTAGGAGGATATTTTGGTATTCAGGACAAACTTTCACTGACACACAGCAGAAGGACATGGAAAGTAATCTGCACGTCAGCACACAGAAAGGAATGTAAGAGGTTATATTGCCATTTTTTTTCCCCAAGAACTGTCTGAAAGCCAAGCAAAGTCTCGAGCTCTTTGGAGGACAAAGAGAGTCTTTGGTGTAAACATGGAGTGTGGATTGTGACGGTGTCTTTTTTTGGAGGATGCTTGATGTTCTCAAGCGTCCTAGATCTGAATTAATCAGAACCTAGATCGGTCTGTTGCTAATTGTCATCAGCCATCAAGGCAGTCATTAAAATGACGCAAACATCCCCGTCAGTGAGAGCTGAGTCTTGAAAACAAACACAGACAGCCAAAGACAGCAGTTGCAGAAGCCTAATTAGGGATTTTAGAACCATGCTAAACACACAGGCTGAGTGGACTGTCTGATTACACAGCAAATAAAACCTACATAAGTTCTGCAAATACTACTACAGTACTAGCATGGTGTACGTCTATAACAACATACTGTGTCTAGGAAGCTAGGGTCTGACTGGAAGAAAAAAAACATTCTGTTAACATTTGAAATTGGCAGCTGAAAGGGCATTGGGTTTTTTGTAAGTCGCTAACGCTAGTAGTTCAGTAATGAACAAAGCTTCTGTTCAGCTCGGTTCAGGTTTTGCACAAAGTCGACTCCCAAGAGAACGACAGCGCTTCTTTAGTACACTCCCTTAAATCTTGCACTGTTTCCGAGGGTCCCATGTTCACACTGGGTCTGGCCAGACGCCAGACATACATTAAAGACTTCATGCTGAGCCCAACACATTCTCATGATTTGACTGAATGCCAAAGATAAAGAGGAGAGAGAGGTAAAAGTGTGTGTGTTTGTGTGTGTGTGCCTTTATGTGTGTGGGTATGTGTGTGTGTGATTGTGTGTGCGTGTGTCTGTAAAAAAGACAGAGAAAAAAGAGCACATGATCAAAAAAGTGTGTTTTTTTAATGTATGAACAAGACAGCAGGACAAGGACAGGACAAAAAGGCTGCTTACACAAAATTGAACGCAAGTAGGATGGTTATAAAATCCCTTATGTATTATATATGAGAAATGAGTTCCTTTTGAGTGCTTTAAGTTGCTTTGACCTTGATTAATTAATCTAGGAAGCAACGTGCGTTCTGTGTAAGGGATCAGCCGTTTCACCTCCATGCTGACACCAGCTGCCCTTGACAGAATCACAGATCGCATCCGGCCTCTGTGAAGCAGAGACACCTGACAAATGATCAAGTGACGCCACGGTACAGAAGAACACAAACGCCACCACAACACGACCCACCATAAATCCAAAGTGGGGAAGAAGGCACAGATGTAGCAGCAGTAGCATCTTGTGCTAATTTGCCTTGTTATGGGCACAGGCATAACGCGCACAGATGGTGGAGTATGGATCATCCTAACGATTTCCCACGAACTTAAATCATAACGCTAAGCCACTTTTTTTTTTTTTTACTTGGAGTCCCAAAAATGCCACATCACTCTTCACCAGGGTAATCTGTTTTAAAGAGTGATGGACTTCCTGTTGCAAGTTAATGGCAGAGAAAAGGCTTCATCTGGATATTCAGACAGTGAATTGTCTGAGTAATTACATTGACTGGTGGCCTATTATAACCGACCGAGATGCAGCATGCACTTCCTCAGAGACATAATTCCCTGATTGTCCTCCACTTAAGCAACAGACAATAAGGCAATTATGATAAATCAATTTGTTTTCATGTGACACTGTACATGGCAAAGCCGTGATCCATACTTAATCAACTTTGGATTTAATACAGTGTAATAAGCTGTGCTATAACCTCTGTGTGGGCGTTTGTAATGAGATGCATTTATGCAGTACACTGCAGCCAAGTACTGTTTCCACACCACCACCCAGATTGTAACACCCAACCCAGCCATCTCTGTTTTTGGATCTGAAACTGTCAAGCTTGTATGTATAGCCTTTTAAATATTCACAGATAATTAGGGACGGGACTGTGAAACGATGACCAATGATGCAACTTCCCTGCAACTGCACCACCAGCCCTGAATGCGGAAATCCCCAAATGTCAACAAACACGTACACTTTTGCAGTTGATTTGCTGTGTAATTTGTCTTTGGGTAAAAATTTTATGAGTTTTCACTTTGATAATCCCATTACAGAATTGGATACAGGCTACTTTATTACCATACTGTGATGAATTATATTTCAAGACAGAGCTGTAAAAAGAGGGTTGTAAATATTGTTCAAAATAACACAGCACTGGATGAAAAAGCTTTAGCTCTCTTCCTCAGGTTAACCTTGCCAAGTTCCGCTGACCTTTTTCTCACAAAATAACTTCTACCCGAATGCAGACATCGGTGAGAGGCATGTCAGACATACTGTACTGAATGTCTACGAACTATCGTACTATTTTGTTGTGTGTAGTAACCACACACAGTAGGTCACACAGAGAGCAGGGATCTGGAGGCAAAACTAGAAGAGAGAGATCTATGAGCTCTGTGATGTGTTATTTGTTATTTCAGGGCTGCAGTCCAAAACCAAAGAGGAGTTATATTTTCACACTCCTCATAAACTATTAAGGTTAAAGTAAACAAATTGAGCACATTAGGTTTTATTTGTGTCAACTGCACTAAAGGGTACTGCTAACAACTGCTACCACTGTTATTGACATCATGACTGCTGGTAAAGTGAAACTGTCCAAAAGGGGAAAATAGAAAGATTTGTCTTTGACAACATTTTTCTTTTGTTTGTATTCCTATGTACCTAATCCTCCACAAAACAAGTCCGGATTAGACAGATTATTGCCAATAATACACATAGGATTGGCTAATATCTTCTACCTTCAAATCCATTCATTGTCTCCCAAAATAGCATGCACCGTCCTTTGTTCTGTCAGTTTGACAGTAGGCGTTCGTGTCTTCTACCAGCCAAACTGTTTTGTCATCAGTCGCCACGTCAATTGAGAACTCTCTCCAGAGTTGACAGAAGTAGAGCTGGAAGTGTCTGGGCCGCAGAGTGTCGGCGAGAAAGAATGGATGAGCTCAGCGTCTCGCTGTTTAATAAGCATCCACTTGCAAAAGACAATACGATAACCTTGTGTAACATTGAGGCAGCCGGATTAGGAATCCCATCAAGAGCTGCTGCCTTAGGCCTCATTCACACCAACTTGACCATGTACAGCACGTAACCGTGTACAGTATGTGTGTATATGTGACAGAATATGCTCAGATTATGGGTGTGGTGTGAATAGTCTAATTTGTTAACATGCTGTGATGGAGTGACCATCACTAGGGTTGTGGGTGTGCTCTGACTGCCATCCCAACGAGCCTGGCTCTTTGGATTTGCGGTAAGAGCCACTGTTTGGTACCCCGGAGACCCGTGTTCAAAGCCGGGTGGGGTGACTTCTCCTCCCCTTCGCTACACATGCATTCTAAATAAATACGGACAGAAAATGGGCACTTGCTGTCTACGTGCTGTATTCGGAGAGTGGTTGGTGTGAATGAGCCCTTACGATAAGCTTGTGTGACACTGAGGCCGCCGGATTAGGATGCTAAACACATTCGGTCCCCGCGCTACAACCGCTAACAAGAGACACCAGTGGACTTACATGAAACAACAACAACAACAAACAAAAACAACAACACTACTAACAAAAACAAATCAACCCTCAGCAGCATTATTCCCTTGACTTACCACAGACTCGAGATGGAAAATTCATTAGCTGCGAGAGTTTAAAGCGAATCGATACTTTTTTGGGGGCAGCTGTACGGCAGACATAGCAGTTCATTACAGACTTATTAAAGCATTAATCTAACGGCACGCCGAAGTGGCGGTGTCAGCGTTGCTGCTGATGCGTCCAATCTTGCAGGGGCTCTATGCGGACGCAGCCGCGGCTTTGATTACCCCTCTCATTTTAAAGAGTGATGGGAGAGAAACAAAAAGCGAATGATTAAAGTGACCTCTTTGCCTTGGAGTAATGGATGCACTTATTCCACGGCAACAACAGCACAAGCAGTTATGAATTCAGAAGGATGGCGGGAGGGGGGCAGAGAGAGAGAGAGAGAGAAAGAAAGAACAAGAGCAAGAGAGAGAGAGAGAGAGAGCAACAGAGATGCCGAGGTCATTTCTGCCAAAGTCAATGACCCGATGCATTGTTCATGTTTCAAAGCAGCATTATTACGGAGCAAGTGCAGGCTGCTTCTTCTAGCAAACTTTCAATTAGCTAATGATTGAAGGCCAGCGAAAGCAATGAAAGAGGCGTCAGTGTACAAAACAGAACAAAGCGTGAATACGATGGAAAAGAAACCAGCCAACCCGGCCTTCTGTTACATCCTACTTACTGGCTGGTGCGTTTAGCAAGTCTAGTGTGATGGCCGTAAACAAGCAATACATTATTGTGGGTAACAATACTCCCGCTCTCTCTGCACAAAGCCAACAGGATACTCAAACCCTCTAAATCACTTTTAAAGGGAGACTATTTCACACCCATAAAGCGTAATGCAATATTTAAAAGATTGCTCGGTGATAACAATATTTTCTCTAGACTGCGCACGTCGTTATAATAGAATATGAGGAAGAAAAAAAAATTGCTATGTCGATGCCAAGTGCTGCAGTCGCCAAAGTTATTCCAACCAAAAAGGTCCATTCATCAAGGTGGTACTAAAGAGCATGGTTAACATTTGGAGCTTATCTATAAGCTGTGCGACTTAGCCATCTTTATTTTTGCATCGTGGTGTCCTAAAAATATCCCTCTCTCTCTCCTCCTCTCTCTTGCTGCCCACCCCACCCTCCCTTGCTATCTCTCTCTTGCTATCTGTCTGTTCACTCACTCTCTCTCTCTCTCTCTTTTTCTCCCTCTCTCCTCTCTCTCCCTCTATCTGTCTCTTCTCTTCTGGCATCATCTTGTGTTGTTTTTTTCTTCCACTGCTTCGTCTGTGAAGTGTTACCAGCTGGACCAGGGCTGCACAGTTGCACAGATAATAAAAACTCCTCCGTAGAAGTTTGACTTCTCGTGCCTACCACTGATTTATTTCTCTATCTTATGATTAATCTTTGGAAGACCCTGGCCGTTAATCTCTGTATGGAAGTTAGTTAATTATGTTTTGCGAACCAAAATGCAAAGATTTAATTAATTGATGACGTTATTTGACCTATAATGGTTATTAAAACTAAATATCATAGTCTGGCAAGCATACTATCTCATAATATGTCAAAGAAAAATAAGTGTATTAATCACGTGCTGTTGTTTCGCATTTGGGATGGGTGGCCTTTTCTGGTAAGGAGAGCCAATTACATGCTTGAGCTAAACTCTCATCGCATCGCACTGTTGTACGACATTAGCGGGGTGGGGGAACCTGGTGAATCCTCACTGTGCCAGACGTTTGTCACAATAATGAGAAGGTTTTGTAATTACTACTGCGCCGCATGCTGTGTTACCATGTGTGAACAGAGGTGTTACATGAAGCACTCAAAACATTTAACGTCCTGTAATCACCAGTGACACTGTTGATATTGTGTTAATATATATTTCTAATGCCCAAAAATGATTTCCAGAAAGTCATGCTATTGCATCTGCTCAGTCTCTCTCTCTCTCTCTCCCCCTCTCTCTCTCTCTCTGTCTCTCTCTCTCTCCCCCTCCCTGTACGTGTTTTTACAGCTCTACACTGATGGGTCTGTTGAGACAGTAGAGATTTATTTTAGCTGCGATGTTTTAGCTTGGGCTCCAGGTTGGATGAGGGGAGATTTAGGCAGGTTACTGGGGTTAACCCCCCTCAGGCTCCTCTGGGGATGTGGGGGCCATAGGCCCCAGTTATTTCTTCCAAATATGGCGTCCGTAAAT
>CM050218.1:12242500-12267500 GCA_027475355.1 Coilia nasus | reverse complement strand
TTTTTTTTGAGGAAGTGTTCACAGATAAAGAGAGTCTGTAGGGGATTTGCAGAGAGAGGCAGAAGCTCGGCTCTGTGTGGGGATGTGTCAAAGGCTGTCAAAACTGGTGTTGTTATGGTTACAGAGTGCGAATTCTGGAAGTGATTAACAGTCGAAGACCCCGAGGTTAAGTCGGCATTATTCCACATAATGCTTTTCTAAAGCTGCACCAGGTGGAGAATGCAACAGCGTCTTCGAGTGGGTTCACACTCCTCTGTATTGACGTAATGTTTCCCTAATGGTGGAGTTCAATCAAACGATTCACGCTTAGAATGGCATGTAGTTGCAGCACATTGAGCAGCAAAAGGTCTTATTTAATGCCTGCCTCCACTTTTCCTGGAAATGTTGTTTACCCAGTGTGAGTGTTGTGCTGTGTTGGTGTGCTGAAGCCATTTTATGCTGAAGCACAGCACAATATGTCAGTTTGTGTTCCACAGCTCTACTCATGCATGTGGTGGTGGTGAAAGCCACTTTTTAATGGTCAATTTTCCCACAATTCCCCAATTATTATTCCGAGCCACTGTGTTGTGGGCAGGAAAATACCGGCACATCTAGTTTTATTTACAGTGTAAACAAATTTGCATGTTTGAGCAGACAACCGTTTTGTTTGGGCTTTTTGCGGGGTATGGCGGCGACGTCTGTCGGCTGTACTCTTAAGTGGTATATTTTACCTCCAGAAAGAAGCGAGCTGTCCTCTCAAACCTTGGGGGAGACAAATTCCTCTCCGTGTCAAAGGGAGGAAATAAACTAACAACTGTGAAAACTTGTCAGTGCACACAAGAAAAGTGAGCGCTCCTCAACGTAAACATGTCAGAGTTGGGGAATCCATTTTACTCTCCCCGAATCTAAATAATTTAGTCATAAAAATGTTGCTGTTGTTTGGCGCTTGGCTGACAGATTACGGCGTGTCTGCCGGAAAAAAAGCTGTGGGTCAAATAACATTTGATCATCTCTCTGACCGTCAGCAGGAAGGGCTTCTGAGCCATGGAAGAAAGGATTTATGGGCCTTGGTTTGACTTTTCCAGAAGTACAGTGATGATCCCACTGTTTATGGTCGAAAGCCTTTAAAATTGAACAAGAAGACAAGGACAAAGTAAACAGTCTTCTTCTGCATCATTAGCTACTAAAATGTAGGGACGTGGGTGGTTCAATGGTGCAGCTGGTTAAGGCACCTGTGCTATGTATACAGTACAGGGACCTGGGTTCCATGTCATTTTCCAAACCCTTTCCATCTCTTTGTGCTTTTCTTTGTTTTTCTGTTTCGCTCTTGCTCTGTCTGTCTGTCTGTCTGTCTCTCTTTCTCTCTCTCTCTCTCTTTCTCTCCCTCAATCATTTTCTGTTTTTTCCTCACTGTCCTGTCAAATTAAAGGCTAAAAAGCTCTAAAAAGAACTTGCAGAGATATAGATAAGGCATATAGATATCATAGTTGGTAGTTTAAGCAGTGCACAGGATTTAACCAGAAGTTGTAGATATGCGGGTATCCTTACTAGTACTGGTTGGGGTGTCATCCTCAGGTTTGTTTTGATGGCTTATTGTTATGAGAGAGGTTGACAAGCACACCTATGCCTTCTTCTAGCTGCCCACCTTATCTACTCTGTTGTTTTGTGCTGTAGTGTTTTTGATTACCCTGTGAAAAAATATATAAAAGGAATGTTAACAGTTTACAAAGAACACAAAGTACTTGTGCATGTAGGAAGAGCACCTTAGGGAGAAACTATAGCTATTACACCTACCCCTACACTATCTATAATCAAGTAAATAGTTCAGGCTGTTAGTCCCTACTCCCAGGTGTAACACGCACAACTGGCCGCTGACTACAGCTATTCACGCAACCTCATGTGAGCTGTACAGGACAGAGCAGCTGAGGGGGTGGCCAACTGGAGCCATACAGACAGATGCTCAACAAGGGTTAACCTGAACCAGCCGGCTACCGTTACAGTGACTGGGGCTGCTGGGGCCGTTTACATGATCCACTCAGCAGCACCTACCTATCGCTTTCCCCCATGGCTTTCACCATGCCAACAACATGCATCTCATCCAGGACCACTGGCAAGCCTTTGCAGTTTCCTCCAACATTTCCTTAACAATTAAAATAACTAGATAAATACATAAAAATACAAGACACTTGCACATGTGGGGAGAGTACCCATTGTACCACACTTCAGGCTTTCCTAACTACAGCCATTACAATTATCCATACACTATGTGGGACACATCCTCAGCAGTGTACCTCAGGATCAACGGGTGTTTCGGGCCTTTATTCACTGTACACCCTCCCCTGAGGCGGCCCCACTAAAGGTGATCAATCCTTTAGTGTGTGTCCACAGTTCAGCTACCTGCTACCCAAATTTCCAAAATGTACTTCCTCAATTCACTTACAACCAAAGTTTACTTACCACCTGTTTGCACGACTTCCAAAGTTTTACTTACAAAATTAACTACCACCACAATTTACTTCCAAAATGACCTGCTTACTTACTAATTAGGACTTATTATCGAATATTTGCACTTTACCACCATTTTACCACAAATACTATCACTTTGCAGTCACTAACGCATATGCCATTACACAAACAACCCTGCCAATGCTAGTTCTAAAGACGATTCTACCCACTTACTTAACATTAAGTGTATACACCTCTTGAATCTAATGGTGACTAATGCTCAGTTATAGTAATACAGTAATAATCACATATTGATCCTTTTATGGGTGACTGTTATATAATAATAATAAACTGGCTGTTGCCACTTACCAGTAGGAGAGAACCTCAGAGAACTGACCCGTATCTCTGGCTTAAAGTGTCGAGAGGTCCCGATTCTACTCGCTGACTTAACATTAAATGTATACACCTCTTGAATCTAATGGTGTCTAATGCTCAGCTATCCCGTGTTCCATACACCGCAAAACCCCGGGAAACTTGGCCACTCTGTATCCCAATACACCGCACGATCCCAGAGAGCCTGATTCTAAGCTGCCCATGTGTGTAATGGCTGCCATTTATAAGCCTCTTTCTTCTTCTGTGTTTCTATTGACCCACTAAACGCACTACTGCCATCTGCTGGTCTGGGGTGCCCATCCTTCTCTGCACAAACAGCCCTAGGTTGCACTACTCTCCACCACCTTACTAATGTCCTGTGCTGAACCAGTACCCACGCTAACCACTCCCAGCCTCCACTGCCACATTAATAAAATAAAATAATAATAATCCCAGCCTCCACTGCCACATTAATAAAATAAAATAATAATAATAATAATAATAATACTAATAATAATAATAATGACGCAATCACGCAATGCCCCGTTGCATGCGGGCTCTTGCGTGATGCAACAACGCAGTATCACTATAATAATAATAATAATGACGCAATCACGCAATGCCCCGTTACATGCGGGCTCTTGCGTGATGCAACAACGCAGTATCACTATACACTATAATGACGTAATGATGCTTCACCGCCCCATTCGAACATGGCAACCCTACTGCTTACCCCAGGCAGAGACCGCCCTTCTCATCCAGATCCAATTACTAGTCCTAGCTGCTTCCTCTGACATCTCCCTAACAGTTTTACGTAGATTCTTACCACCAACCCCAAGCTCCCCTAGCAATGAAATGACTGACCTCCCTACAAACCCTCTACAACCCACTTCTACTGGAAATACTCTTGCCCTCCATCCTTTCTGCTCTGCTTCCAATCTCAACTCTTCATACTTAAGCTTTTTCCTTTCATATGCTTCCTCTAGGGAGCATGGAACAGGAAAATAATGAGAATGATAGGACCATGAGACATCCGCCAACATGCTGGCAAACTTGTTTTTGTTATATCTTTGCAAGATCCTTGAATGTGTTTTAGACTCTCATAAAAAAAACAACACAGACCTTTCGCTGATGCAACAATACACCAACACAACAATGTTTTCCATGTCTACATGAGTCATGCGTGGTTGCTCTGGTGGACTGCCCACCTTGTCAGAAAAACTGCTTTTGAAGATCACCATATTAAAACTAATTTGACTACTTGCAAATGGATATATGCATATGTATAATGAATGTAACATGTAACATAAAATACCATGCAGGTGTATCATACGTCGTTTTGCAGTGTCACTGGGTGTGTAAGTGTTAACACTCTGAGGAGCAGTCAGCCAAAGAAAAGGTATTACTCTCTGCTGCAATAAACAATGGCCCAGTGAAGGTGCTAGCGATCCTGTGATGTGAGTGAACAGCAGACCTAATGTTTGGTCTCTTTCTTTCCCTCTTTTCTCCCCTCCACCCCCCGTCTCTTTCTCTCCCTCCCCCCCCCCCCTCCCTCTCTCTCTATTCCTCTCTGCAGGTTGACAGGATTTCAGGTGCCAGCGCCCGTCACAAGCACAGGATCCATTTTCTCCCTGCGCCTCACCAGCGACTTTGCTGTGAGCGCCCACGGGTTTAAAATATATTATGAAGGTGAGGAGACAATATCCATAACTTTTGGAATCCACGACGCTATTGATCCCCGGGCTCTCGGGGACACAGGGAAATGGTGCCAGCTCTTTGAGAGAGGGTGCAAGTGTGGTCCATCAAACCGTAATATCCCTCTCAATGATAACTCCATTGGCAGCAATTACGTAGCAAAAAGCTGTGTGCAAAGCGTCAAAACCACTGAGTGGTTTTCCGAAATGGCGTTCCAAATGGCAAATTGTGCCAGTGCATTTGTGATATTTTACCTTTTCAAAAAAATAACATTGAAGCACCAGGGAGTGTTTGAATGCAATATAACGGAATTACTTTTTAGAGTTTAAGTCAAAACTGCAAATTACATAAAGTTCTCTGCGCCATAACACGATACAAAAGCAGGACAGAGGGGATTTTCATGGGCAGCATTCCTAAGTATTGCAGCTTCATATGTTTTGCAAACCCACATTTGCTAAATTACAGACACTCTTTTCAAAGATGTGAATTTTTAATACGCTGGCAGATGTTGGAGAATGTGCCGAGACGCCTCAGTTCAGGTCACTGGGGGATAGGCTGAGTGCGCTGTGTGTATGGTCAGATAGCGGGGGGTGGGAGTGGGGGGGATTTCAGTATTTCATGGCCGTGGAAATGTGTGGAACACCTCCAGAAACCACCCCACCATACCCACCCCACTCAACCACCACCCCCACTCGTTCTTCCTTCGTCAGAGCTTATGGGTCCAGCCGTCCATCGCAGATCTGCCCCCCCGTCCTCTCCTCCCCTCCTCTCCTCTCGCACCCCAAATCCCCCTCCGCGACTCCACCCTCCTGCCCCTCCACTTCCACCTGGCAGCTCCCTGAGCTGACCACAGCACGACACCCCCATCTGCTCTATCTCTCACAAGCTGAATAATTCACCCGAAAAAAACTAGAGAGAGGAAAAGAGAGAGAGAGAGAGAGAGAGAGAGAGAGAGAAACAGATGAGCCATCAGACAGGGACAGAGAAAGAGAGTAAAGTTAAAAAGAAGTGAAGTGTGTGGAGAGAAGGAGTGTCTGGAGAGGTCTCTCTCTCTCTCTCTCTCTCTCTCTCTCTCTCTCTCTCTCTCTCTCTCTCTCATCTGTCCCCCACCCCCCACCTCCCACCTCCCACCCCTCCAGGCTCCCAACTCAGCGGCCGGCGGAATTTGAGGGATTTAGGAGAATTAATCATGCATATCATTACACAACAGGGTGGACAGAAGGAGTCCTCTCCCCCACTCCTCCACCTACTGAAGCAGGCCCGCTCGTTAGGCACAGACCAGTGAATGAGAGCAAATGACTGTCTAAACTTCTGTCCAGAAAGCCTCCAAAGAAGAAGAAGAAGAAAAAAAAAAAAAAAAAACGTTCTCCAGTGTTGCAGTTGGTTTGTGTTTGTGTGACATTTTTTTTTTCCTTTACCTCCCTGGGAGATGGCACTCAGTTGGATCATGCCCAGTGTCTGGGTACAGTGCTCAAATACGCCTTCATGCCGGTCCCCAGATAGTTGGGTGTCGAAATGGGTATTCAAAGGCAGCTCACTGCTTTTGTGTTTGTGGGGGTGCGAAAAAGAGAGAGAGCAAGAGAGAGAGAAAGAGAAAGAGAGAAAGTAGATGTGAGCGTGAAAGAAAAATACAGTTGTGTGTGTGTGTGTGTGTGTGTGTGTGTGTGAGAGGGAGAAAGAGCAAGAGAGAAAGAAAGAGAGAGAAAGAAAGACAGAAAGTGGATGTAAGTGTGAAAGAAATATCAGAAAGAAAAAAAGAGTTTGTGTGTGTGTGTGTGAGAGAGAGAGAGAGAGAGAGAGAGAGAGTGAGAGAGAGAGAGAGAGGGGGGGGGGGGAATTTCAGCCTGTCACCTGTCCATCGAATGGGCAATACTAAAACCATGTTTGACAGTCGGTGCATTTGTCCTGATTAATGTGTCTATCTCCATCCGCTACAAGTCAAGCAATATTCTTCGCCATTTGTCAGAGTTAGCCGCGGAGCCATAACCTTTCGCTGTGTGGGCGGGTCTGGGCGAAGTGGCCCCCCTGATGAATACCAAATGTATTACCTCAAGAGGAAATCTCATTATCATCATGATGTGCTCTCGGTGTATCAGTTGGACGATGACTGAATTATCTCCACACACCTTGCTCGCTTATTGTTTTTTTTTTTTTTTTTTTTAAGAAAGAAATTGGCCCAAGTTTTTGTGAGGAGTGGTGCTGCAGGCACACAGCGTAAACATATCGACGAAGGAAAATGAAAACATTTTGGCAAGATTTATTAACAAAAAAATGTTTTGGACTGGGCGATGCACAACATCATTATCATCATCATTTTACCTCAACCGGGAGGAAGTGTGTGTCATGGTAACTTGTTGAAGAAGCAAATTATCCTTCCATGGTGACCCTTCAAATCTGTTTGCCTTCAATTTTTTTCCAGCATGTTTGTTCCTTTCCTCTTCCTCCTCGTCGTCACCACGTTTTTCTATCCCCACAGATACTGGCTTGGAGTGAATTTGCTCGTGTTTTGTTTGCTTTGCCTATCGGACGTGATGGGAGTTCGATATTTCTCCATGCGTGAAAAAAACATAGAGGGGGTCTCCGTGGGGAAATGGCTCTGTGTACTGAAGTGTGTTTCTGCGTGTGCCAGCGCATGGCCGTCTGACAAACTTCCATCTTCTTCAAAGGCAGCGCAGTCATTAGACATACAGTAGAATAAATAGGTTCCCTCTGGAGAAATGTCTGAGCCAACCTCTTCAATTATGTGTTTCACCCTGCTTCATAACACCAATGCTGTTTGAGAAAGTCCCTCTCCCAAATTCTCAGTCCCTCTTTTTCTTTCTCTCTCTTCTCCCTCCTGCTCCTCTCTCACTTTTTCTGTCTGACTCTCTAAATCTCTTTCTCACTCACTCTCAATCTTCCCCTCTCGCTCTCTCTGTCTGTCTCTCTCTCTCTCTCTCTCTCTACTGTTTTCTTAGCTGCTCGCAATCTTTCTCTTTTCCCCTCACCTCTCCAACCCCCCTCTTTCTCTGCATCCCAGAATAGTGGCCTGGCAGCATTGAAGTGTTTCAAGGTGATGCAAAATCTCGCTAGTCTGAGTCATATGATTATTTTGCATCCACATTGCTTTTAAGCTGCAGCAACAGCAGTCATGTTTGTAATAGAAAAAGATGCTTTAAAGTAGGCATCACTGAGTTTGTGTTGTTTCTTAAATAAGCTTTTTGCAATTTTCACGACAATCTGTCATCCTTCCGGGGTGTTTATTATTCATTAAGCAAGTTATGCAATGCTTAGTCAGCGGAGAATTGGTTCCCCGTACCGCAATCATTTTAAGATTTTAATTGGCTTGTTAATTAACTATTGATCAGCAAGGCCTGTACTGAACAAAAATTCTGACAAAAAAGGCTATTTTCTTCCAGTGGCAATGACACTTGTGTGCATGTGTCCTTAAGGATGGCTTATGCATGTGTGATTTGTAGTCATGTAGGCCACCCACAAAGACTGATGCAGGTTGCTCTATGAACGCCTCTTCTGCAGAGATAAACTGAAGGATTCTCAAACTTACCGCTGCCACTTTACTGTATTTAAACTAGCCACTGTGACTGGATCCTAGTCCACCGCCGCTGCTAAACTACTGAAGTCCCCATAATCGGTTCCCCCCTGAACCGCAATTACGAAAAATTGGCTCTGCCTCAAAGTAATTTCCACCCCCAAATGTCTCAATCTGCTGCTTTCCTGGTCATCTGTCTGAATGGAGCGATGCAATCTAAAGCCTCTTCCTGTCACGTTGTCCCCGCACTTGAGTTGGTTAGCGCCAGTCTTCCTTGTAAGGGAGCCATGCTTGTAATTGCCTCTTGGGGCTGAAAAATACAGCCTGATGGAATGGAATGGAATACGGCCTATTCTGATGGAATGCTCAGAAGCAGTCAGATATTTCTCTCTTTTTCTCTCTA
The DNA here is from genome assembly GCA_027475355.1 of Coilia nasus. Lineage (NCBI taxonomy): Eukaryota > Metazoa > Chordata > Actinopteri > Clupeiformes > Engraulidae > Coilia > Coilia nasus. The sequence continues at coordinate 12,259,077 of CM050218.1, read as the reverse complement.
TATTTTTCTCTCATTCTGTCTCTCTATCCCCCTATCCCTTTTTCTCTCTCCCCCTGTCCGTCTCTCTCTCCCTCTCTCTCTCTTATCTCTCTCTCTCCCTCCCTCTCTCTCTTTCCCTCTCTCTCTTTTATCTCTCTCTCTCTCCCTCTTTCTCTCTCTCTCTCTCTCTCTCTCTCTCTCTCTCTCTCTCTCTCTCTCTATCTCTCTCTCTCTCCACACACACATAAACACACTCACACACACATGCACACACCCACATGCAAATGCACGAGCCACGCACTCAATTCATTTATCTGCTGAGCCACACCTCTTGACTACCATAACATAGAGAGGGCCATTGAATCTGTCCTAATGAACAGAAAATGCACTCATTGCCTCAGATTACTAGCAGGATACATGGAGGGATCATTATGAATCCACACACAGAAATGAGTTTTTGCGGAGAGCCACGCTATATTACCTTGACACGAACCGTTCCTGGCGTACACAGCTGAAAGAAATCGATGGAGTATATTATTTTGTTTCCTTGGATAGTTGATTCAGGATGATTGGTTGCAGATGCTTCTGCATTTCTCCCCATGACAGGGTATTAGAGGTATTACTGAAAGACAAAATCAGAAACCGTTCAGCATCCAAGGCCAGGGTTGATCCTATCAGGGGCATAAAAGGGACCAGGCTATGGTGGATGTGCAGTCCAAACAGGAGAGGCAGAACAACTGATTTTTGTCCTCAATGATTCAGTCGATCTAAAAAAAAAGCTGATTGGTCATATCAGATGTTTCTCTCACTAGCCCAGAATGACAACTCAGAGGCACTCTGGCCATTTGCAGATAAGAGCGCCAAGCTCTGGCCTACGCAATGGGATTGGGTCACTCTAGAAGAAGCTGATAGACCTCTACTTGATGTGGTTGATTGTGACATGCATAGTGTAAGACCGGCTTTCAGTAAGCCTGTGTGTCATTCATCCCAGAGGCTCTATGATTTCTAAGCGTGACTCCCATTTCTGAATGAATAATAGGAGTCTAATAATAGTAATGAGCACAAAATCCCAACTCTGTTAGAAAATATGGCCTTGAGATGAGGGCCAACTGAATCAATTAAAATGTTTTTCAAGTCTAATTGTTATTCTTGATTGATTTTTTTACTCTCCATGTTATTTGGTCTTGTGATACCTTTGCTGAGTGTGGAGGCTAACAGGTGAAGTGTTTTGTGAGGTTAGCAAACTTCGTGAGGTTAGCAAACTTTGTGAGTTTAGCAAACAGAGCAGCAGTAAATAATGTCGCTGTTGGCTGGAACAGCTCCTGTTCAAATTGATTTCACGCTCATTACAACCTTTGCTTGAGGTAAAGGTTTGTGCTGATTATGAACATTTTTCTCTAGGTTTGCACTGTAATGTGTAGGTGAGCTTGGCTTAACTGTAAATATTGACAGCTATGTCTTAATATGGAATCTTATTAACACCTACAGAAAGTCTGTGCTGGAAAATGGGTTGAGTAAAGTCTGAATGGAGCACTTTCACAGCGTATACCTTGGATAGTCACAGAGGACTCTGGGTTCACTACAGCTTGAAAGTGAAGTCCATTTTGTTTATTACACACATTTAAAAATAAAAAAGCTCTTCGACATTGTCTACCAACCCAACATAACAAGCTACTACTATGTACTGTGTTTTGGTATGTATGAGGGTGATATTGATCGCCCTTAGCTGACTTTTGGCACCATGTTAAAGACCTGGAGGGATTTCCACTAAAGTAAACAGCCAAACCAACTGTTCCTGGTTAATATTTCACTAAATCAATCATCTCACGTAAGTGATATCATCACTGAGAACATGTTTCTTGGCACGAAATGAAAACAGTTTGAGGGGAACCTATCAGTGCCATATTATCGGCTGTGAAAAGCTCTATGGTACTACTTCGTCCTAAACATTAAAAATAAGTGTAGTGGGAGTTTAGTCAGTAGCATAATTAACTGGGAGCCAGATGGCTCATGAAACAGATAAACACATTCAAGCACATATGTGTCAACCTTCCCTTGGAGACAAATTAATCATCCTCTTGTCTTATCTGAGCAATTTGAAAATGTATTCTTAGATGTTTGCGCATAATTCACCAGTTCTACGTACAAAGATCATGCACAAAATGCCCATGGCAGCATTATATAGTAGTGTATATTTCTAGTGTCACAGTGTTGTGTATTAAGTCACTGGCTTAGGCAGCTGGTGTGAATTAATGGTCACCACAGTAATCATTGAGCTCTCAAGTAGAGGGCTAGTGTTTGTTTATTCATTACTTGAAGTTTATCTGCCTTATATGTTACACATGATACTACATGTTATCTCTGATTGTCAGTTGTGTAGAGTAATATAAGTACATACTGTAAGGTTCATGGTTGTCTTTTCTTTATGTGTTTACAAGAAAAGTGGATAGATTCACCGTGGTAAAAAATGTGGGTAAACTATTCATAAGCTTTACATTAGTGGCAACAAAAAAGGTAAGGTAAGTCATTTTAAAAGGTTCGTACTGTACGCCACGTACGATGGCTTAGCACTTGATCTTTACTGTCACCGTCATGATTCTAAAAGGACCTGATTCCAAAATGCTGTTGGAAACACTAAGGCAAGAGAAGATGGCTTTTTTCTGATTTTGAAAGGAGCAGTTCAACATTACTCATTGGTGGCCAAGGCCACCCTCACTTAGGTGATGCACATAATACATTAGGTTCGGTCTCCACAGATATATAAAGAGCGGGCTCAGTTTTCCCTTGCTGCTGTGTGAATGAATGAAGTGAGAGTCTCCATAGCCGACTTATTCAGGTAACAGGTGTCACCTTTCTTGGCCTCCTCCTCTGGAGCTTGTTTGGCCTTGGTTTGTTTGCTTTGTTTTATATCATTGCCCCTTTTTGTGATGGATGTTGAAACAGATGTAACGACATCCATTAAGACAATTCACCTTTAAAGACGTGAGTCTCAGCACCTTGTAGAGCGCTAATTGGCATTATACAGAGGGCATTATTCAGCGTTTCCTTGGACAAAATGTATCAGTGTGCCAACACAGCTTTTTATTACCAGTTTTATAGCCCATTTAAATATATGTATATATATATATATGTATATATATATATATATATATATATATATATATATATATATAGCACATTACAACCAGCATCTGAAAAGCTGGCCATTGGAGATATATCAAGGATTGTGTTTTCCTCATGCAAATATATTGCAAATATGCCATACCAACACACATACATAAAGACATGTACACATATCACATATAGGAATACATACATGTATAACTTGTCTAGGGACCCAAATCACATTTAGACTCTCTGATTTTTTTTTTCCAGAGCTACAAAGCGGTTCTTGTGGGAACCCCGGGGTGCCCCCCAAAGGTGTCCTAAACGGCACCCGCTTTAACGTGGGCAACAGGATCCGCTACCACTGTGTGACGGGCTACATCCTGGACGGCCACTCGCAGCTCACCTGCATCACCAACACAGCAGGCATGGCCGTGTGGGACTTCCCCGTCCCCATCTGCAGAGGTGAGAGCCCACTGTAGGAGAGGGTGAGTGTACTTGTGGTGTGCTGTGGTTCTTTTTACAGGGAGCTATGTTCATACTGGGAGCTATAAGAGCTACTGCAGCGGCAGGAGTCGTTCTTTCTCGATGCAGGGACAGCGAGTGCTGGGGCCGCGAGAGCAACAAGGGTGTCAGCGAAGCATCCTGAGTGACCAGAGCAAAAGGGAGAGGCATAGGCATAGCCACGGGTAGGCTGAGCCCGCCCACTTGTCAATCAGGCCGACCCAATCAGAAGGCTCTTTTTGTTTGATTGACTGTTTTAGTAATTATAGTAACCTATGTATTTTTGGCTAGGCCCACCTGATATTTTTTTGGGCCCAGCCATTTTGTGATTTTTGACTACGCCCCCAGAGAGAGCTTAAAGTCTCAACTTTGTGGTAATGAACTGTGATGCCATTTGGCTCTAACCAGTTGGAATGTGTAGATTTACTGACATCTGTTAAGTTGGACCATCTGATGTTTCGCCTCATGAGTGACTTGAGCTGCCCAGAACATTGCTGTTTGAGTGTCGTTAGCTGCGTTGTCGCTGTATAGGTCCCAGTGTGACCACGCAGTTACTGTTGTACTATTCGCTCTGAATCACGAGGCCTTGTTTGAGGGGGTATTTAAGGAAATGGATAGTAGATTTACAGTAATATTATGGTGTCTGAGACAAGTAAGAGATCAGCTTCCACATACTGTCAGATTTAAGGGGGATGAAAGAAGTCTACTGTAAAATTTAGGGCCCCTTAATGCCAATTGGATGTTCCTACGAAAGGCGATAAAGATAAGCATATTTTAAGGATATTTGGAATTGACTGTGTGGACCTTAATGTAAATGACAAAGGCAAAGTGCAAAGTCAGCCAACAAGTGAAGTGATTCATGCATTAACTAATGCTGCTTTGTGGCATATGGGGACATTGAGCTAACCAGTGTTTTGCACTTAGGATCTTGCTTATGGTATTAAATAGGTGGGTGGATTTCACCGAGTTATTCAATAAGCTTTACAGCTAGACTGTGAACCTTTGCACTTTTTTTATTCAGTTTTTGGCACTTTCCCATTCATCTGAATTACTACCCTGTGAGCTTTGTATTTCTGACTGGTTACAGCAGCAGTTCAACAGTCACGGCCATGACCTTTCATATAAAATCACGATGAGGGCAGCCTGACAGTATCTTTCGCCAACAGGGCTGTAGCTCAGTGAGAATTCACATCTCAGAATAATGACTGTTTTCATGGTCTTGCCATGGAGCCTGGAGATGAGGTTTTATTGTTTGGAACCACAGAGAATAAAACTGAACCCCCGATGGTGAAAAGGCCCTTTGTGGAGAGCTAAATATAAAAATGTGTCTTTTGTTTGGCCTACATAGAGGCAGAATTTTTCGCTGTGTTTGTCAGATGAATCTCTCCATGAGGTTGGACAGTTATGTTTAAGTAAACAGCTACAGTGTAATTGTTTTCATAAAAGCTGTTATACCGTTGCCAACAACAATGGCTTGCCTAAGCAGTAAGGCATAATAAACTTTAGAAGATGTTTTAGTTAAACCCCCTAAATAAAATACTGTGCACTGTACACTGAAGTGATTTTTTATAGGAGCCTTTGGATGTAAATCTCATATTAAAGTTAGTAAATAAAATACATCAAGTGATCAGTGTCATATAATTTTTCTCATGTGGTGATTGATGATTGCAGACTGGCTGTGTTTAAAAGTGTTTATGCCACAAATGGGATTAGCTTACATTTGAATATGTTGAATATGTTTGGTTTAGATAAGAGAGGAATAAAAAAACAAAATAAATCAAAGCTAGGTGGTGTTCAGCTCTGAAACGCAAGAGGCTAATACATTACAAGTGCAACAGGGTGAGATTAACTTACATTTGAATATGTTGAATATGTTTTGTTTAGATGAGTAAGGAATAAAAAAAACTGAAAAAACAAACAAATCAAAGCTAGGTGGTGTTCAGCTCTGAAAGACAAGTGCCTAATGCATTACGAGTGCAACAGTATTGCCAACTGCTGTGGTGCTGGGCAGAGATAGCAGCTAGGTAAGAGATGGATTAAAACTAGTCTTGGAAACAAGGCGCTGCTGGCTGCCAGCACAGAGAGAGGCCACCTCAGAAAATGCAAAAAAAAAAAAAAAAAACAAAGCCGAAAAAGAAAAACAGTCCTGGGTCTGGTCGTAATCCCTGTGAATAAGTTGTTAGCGGGTGTTTTACTGCCAGAAGTCAAAGCCCTGTGCCACTGCACACTGTAAAGCAAAACAGTAAATCTGTCTTACAAGACACCTCACAACAGGCCTATGGCCACATGCATTTTTCCGGGTAACTGCGGAAAGCGGGGCAAATTGATTCTCCCCTATGATGGGAAATCTCTGGCCCTGAAGGTGTTGCCACAGACCATGGCAAACACAAGGCACACACCATGACCTTGATGTCTTTACACCAATCTATAATGTAATAAAATGCAAGCATGATCGAGTTAGGAGATGCTGAGAGAGAAAGAGTTTATTTAAAAAAAAAAAAAAGTATTTTGGCATCTCTGTATTTATCACCTTGATGTTATTTCATATTTGTTGTGGTGTGTGCATTTGTGTGTGTATGTGTGTGGTTTTTTTTTGCATTGCTACACATGTGGGGCAAAATGTCCTCTGTAAGATAGGAAACTCAGACTAGAGGTGGTTTTGGGGACAAAATTGAGGTCCCCGCCAATCTAACAGTGTTATATTGCTGCTAATGACAAAAGCTAAAAGTGCAAAAACATTGCTTTACTGACAGGTTGGGGTTAGGGATGGGTTTGGTCTGGTCTGGGCCGTGGTCTAGTTTAACATCCGTTAGGTCCCCATAAGGATAGCAATGCAAACATGTGTGTGTGTGTGTGTGTGTGTATGTGCGCATGCCTGCATGTACCAGTGTGCTTGTATGTGTCTACAGTATGTGTGTCTGAATGAAGGCACGCATGCATGTAGTGTGTGAGTCCTTGTCACTGCACACTCCTACAGTATATCATGGCATGTCTCTCTCACTCTGCTGGCTCCTTGGCCCTTTGGGAGGGAAGCAGGGCCCTCGGAGTGGGCAGATGGTCTTTTGATCTCATTCCCTTAGAGAACCTGCCCATTCTCTTGATGTCGGCGCACATCTAACACACTCCAACACCCCCTGCCACCTCGCCCTCCCCTCCCCTGTCTTTTCCTCTCCTCTCCTCTGCTCTGCTCTCCTCTGCTCTCCTCTCCTCTGCTCTCCTCTCCTCTACTCTCCTCTCCTCTCTTCGCCTCTGCTCTCTTCTTCTCTCCTCCGATCCTCTTTTCACTCCTCCACTGCCAGACTCTCGCACAGTGCTGGGTGTCTTGGGGACCAGACAGACAGACTCGGCGAAAGAGATGAGGGCGGCCTGTCAGCAGCCTATATATTCCCTTTCGAGATGGAGGAGGGGGGTGCGGGGTGATGATGGTGGGGGGGGGGGGGGGGGGTAGGGTTTGGGGATGGAGGATTTTTGTCATTTGTCTGTCTGTGTCTGCCCGAGTGCATGATGTAGCTCTGTCACACGCCTGTCGTGAGCACACAGTGACAGTCGGAGACTAAGAGTCACTGAGCCTTCCTTAAGCTTTTCAACATCAAATATTAAGAAAGCCTGTCGCATGTGTGAGTGTGCCTTTTTCTTTGCTTTTCCTCTTTTCCTTTCCTAGCCCAATTCAACAGTTGAGTGGAATTTGTGTGGTGAGGAGTGTGACAACTAAAACAAATTCACAATACTCACAAAAGTCGTGTTTCTTATCTTTCTTCACCTTCTTGCTCATTCAGCATTCTAATCCCAAGAACAAGATCAAACGCGTTTCCCAGAGTTGCTGTTTGTCTCCCGCAGTGCTGATCCAACCATGAGTGTTGAAATCAACCGTAAAAAAATGTTATGTACAGTTGCAATGTCATTATCATTTTAAAGGTTCATTTTTTAAGCTTAGCTTAGCCTTCAACCTTGTAGAGCCTGTGCCAAAGTCAGTATGCTTTACCAAGTCAAGTTCTTTGTAAAACAATTATTTTATTATTATAATACAATTATTATTTTATTATAGTAAACAATTAAAAAAATTTTTTAAAGAATCTTTTACGTTACATTAAATAAAACTCCTGCTTGAAGTTTGTCAAGCAACACATCGCTTTTTTTTTTAACACTTTCCACAGCCTCCTTAAAAACCTAATGATTAGACGAGATTAAAAGGGTGAATCCACAAACTGCAGCCATTACATCTCTACCTTTTTAGAGAAAGCCACACTCCAGTGTTGTACCTGTGGTTTATTTCTGACGCATCAGGGATTTGGAATGATGTGTGTTACTGGGCCTATGGACAGCATGATAGAAGCAGTCATTTCCGAGGCAGCAGAATGGCCGGGTAAACTCCACCACGACAGTGATGGACACTATCTTCAAAACCAGCGTGTAAAATGTAAAACCTGGGGAGTGGTTGGTGTCAACACAGTGTGTATGAACCACAAGGTGTTATTCTCAGTCTGAAATAACACTCCTCTGGGTGGACAGCAAGGGGTTTACCTTGGTCAGAAACACTCAATTTGAGGGCTTTTGGACTGGGGAAAATGTCTCAACGCCCACAATGTAAACATCATGTTTTTCTACTCTCTACTTGCTTTTTGATACCTGTTGCTCAGAACAGTACATTGCAACTATATGCTCGCAAGAAAATAGTAGTAGTATACCCAAACAATAGCCACGATCTTCAGTGTAGGCTGCTTGTTAGATGAAAGGGTTCTGAATATAATTTTGCTAAACAAATATAGATCTTACAAAGATAAAATTTAAATATGGTACACTAAAGCACATCTCTGTGAAATTGCCTCTGTGAGATTGCCGTAGACCAGAGAATCTTTTTTTTTTCTAAAAATAACTGTTTACCCTCTCTTGGAAAAAACCCATGAGGGTGTAACCATCTCTTGGTCTGCTTGTGGCGAAAAATAATAAGTGACCACATGATTCATTTTGTGTTTAGAATAAGAGATGGCTTCTATCAGCCCAAGGCAACATGTCCCGTTCTCTCCAGAGCAAGGTTTATTGCCCATCAATCATAGCCTACTTGGCAGTTGTATCACGGAGAAAAATCTGTTCCCCTTTACTGTTGCTGTCACCTGTATCTTCAGCTCAGAGAAATATGTAATGATAATTCACTCTTTGCTCTTGCACAGCATTTTTTTTCACCGAGGCCTAATCGCTGATAAAGGGATTCATTTTGAATTCAATCCTATAAAGTTTTTTTTTAAATATATAACAGAAGTATCCCTGTGTATATCAGATGGAAGTTAAATGGAGTGTAAAAGAGTCATTCTCCTGTTATTCTGTTCATCAGATAACAAAATCCTTAAATTAAGTTAGTTAATTTTACCCCATTGGGCCGCTAACTGCCTTCAGCAAAAGGGACCCTTAAGCATTTAAAATTCTAGTTCAGCTTCTGTGGCACTTATTGCTGTGCAATGGATATATGCTATACCAAGGTATTATGCAGTAATCTGCGCTGGGGAGGTCTTGTCCCTTGTGAGACTTAAATTCATTTATTATTTCCTGCTAACATGAGCAGTCTGGAGGATAAAGCACAGCTTTGCTTAAAATAGCCTCATTGGGGAGAAATGCAGACACATAAGTCAATGGCTCTTTCTGCCGAATGCTGGAGCAGAGTGGGAGTGAGGCTTCCAGTGCAGCTCAATACGTTTGAGAGGCCTTCAGAATCAGGACAGTTTTTTTTTCCTTTCTTTTTTTGTGAAAAATATGCATCAGAATCTCTGCGCTGGCATTTGCCAGTTTTTTTTTTTTTTTTTAACGCATCAACTCACTTGTCCCAGGGACTTGTCTCCGGTGTACCACAGATTTGTCCCTATTGATTTCGACTTAGCAAAATGATGATGTGTTGGAATGAATATTAGGAATACCCAGTCCCAACCTGATGTTGTGTTATGGATGAATAATCGTAGAGTGGGGTGTGCATGTGCGTGTGTGTGTGTGTGTGTGTGTGTGTGTGTGTGTGTGTGTATTTGTGTGTATGTATGTGTGTGTGTCGGGGTGGGTCCTTGGGAGGGCTAGATCAGGTCTTTGTCAGCTGGCTCATGGCAGGGCCTGTAGTGCTGCCAGTGGGATATGTCAGTAGCAATGTCACTGCCTACTGTTCACTTTTCGGGAGGGTGTTGGTGGGCGTGGGGCGTGGGTGGTGGTGATGGGGGTGGGTGTTGTACAGGGGTGCCGGTGGTAGCAGTGGAGTGCAAACACATGATGAATGCGTGCATTAAGTGAGCGGTAAGCTGGGGATAAATAGCATCTGGTCACTGACTCCAACTGTAAATCACCAGCGTCTTGAGAGCATTAATATGCTCGGCATGGAGCTGCTTTATGCATCCACTTGGGGGTCGTTTCAGCCTCCCCCGTTGGGCGCAGCCTCCTCTCAAGGTTTGAGCCTCGCTCGTCTCTCCTACTCTCCTCTCCTCTCTCCTCTGCTCTCCTCTCTTCTCTCTCTCTCTCTCACACACACAGAGAGCTCTTTTATGCCTCTGTGAACACAGGGTTTCTCTGGAGGGGCTGCGAGACCAGTGGCTGCAAGGTCTTATTCTTTGGAAAAAATAGACATTAAACTTGCACAATGCACAAATCTCTTGGGTCATTGTAAGCCCAGCATTCAAAACTTTCTTTGCCCTGTAGCAGGCTATAAGAGCATTATTCCCTCTGGCTATAGTTGAGGAGGAAGAAAACATCATTAGGCAGCTGTGGTGTGTTGCCTTTGCTCTGATTCTCAGGAGAGAGATGGTACCACCTCCCAAAGTGAGTGGATGACATTGCATTGATTTTGTACAGTGACAGACGACAGATACACTGAACAGAACAGTTTCAAATATAACAACTCAACAATTTACTGACCATTTGCTAACCAGTGTTGGTGATTATCACTGGTATGCTTCTCTGGTGTCTGTTTTTAGTTGTCACCCTGTAACTTGATGGCACATTTCATTTGTGAAATGCACTGGTGACAGTGTATTGAGTGGTATATAGAGGTGTCAATCTCGGGTTCAGAAAGTAAAAACCCTCCCACGTTTGCCTTCTAACACAGGTGACTTCAGTGAGCAGCTGACCTACCTGTCTCGAGTGCTCATTACTATCAGCTGATTCAGAGCTGGTTGGATCAAATTTGTGGCAGGGTTTCTACTTTCTGAACCCAAGATTGACACCTCTGGTATACAGTATTTAGCCTTAAGATCTCAGTGTACAATACATTTCTCTGAGTACTTCATCGCTTCGAGGTGGGATGCACAGGTGACAGTGCGTTCAGTGATATGTTTAGCTTGTGGACCTCAGCGTAGAATACTTACCTTTCTCTGAGTACTTCATAGCTTCGAGGTGGGGTACATGTGATGATATGTTTAGCCTTTAGGTCTTGAAGGTGTAGAATACTTCTCTCTGAGTAATGACTCATTTATTTACATGTTTGTTTGACTGACAGCTGAAGACAATGTGTTTGTTTGATTGACAGCCGAGGACACGTGCGGGGGCACTCTGAGGGGGTCCAGCGGGGTGATCTCCAGCCCAGACTTCCAGGGCGAGTACAAGAGCAGCGGGGAGTGCACCTGGACCATCCTGGCCGACACCGGCGACACCATCTCCCTGGTCTTCACCGAGTTCCAGCTGGAGAATAAATTCGACTACTTAGAGGTGGAAGGATCTGAGCCTCCAACAATATGGTAAGAAAAGAGTGAAGGGTTCTTTTCTTCTTCTTCTTCTTCTTCTTCTTTTTCTTCTTCTTCTTCTTCTTCCAAATGTGGTTTCAAATGCGTGTTGTTGTCTAGACAACGGGTACGGGTGGGAATGAGGTTTTGGTGTGGGAAGGGAGGCGGTTTCCTCACAGGTAGAGGAAAGGAACTTAATTACAGTCAAATCCGGGATGCGGAAACTCTGCATCCTTTGAACTGCGAGCTCAGCCTTTGAAAAGTATTGCCTTCCGTCAGGACTGAATGGATAATAATTTTCCTCACAGTGGTGTGCCTCAAAACGCATTACAGCAGGACACCATTACAGCATGGACACACGCAGAGCATCCGCAAAAGGTTGCTCATAAACAATACACACGCACCTTTACCATTTTCTGTTTTTTTTTTTTTTTTTTTTTTTTTGCTAAAAAGTTCTGTAATTATGCAAACTTATGCAAATTAGGGTGGCCAGGAAGTTAATTTTTTTTTTTTTTTTTTGTAAGGGAAAAAATGTTTAGTTAGTCTTTTTGTGCAAAAGAAGGGGCCTTTTTTGGGGGGTTTGAAAAGTTGAAACCACCTCATCATCGTATGCAGAATGTTTCATTCATACTCTTTAATGTGCAACTTCTTCAGAGTTAAAAAACAAGACAATCTCAGATTTGGGGTGCCAAAAGATAAGAGGCCATAATTTGTGTCCACTACACATTGTACACCACAATGTGCACTGATTCTTTACAAAATCTGTGTAACACTGTTAAGTGCTTCGTACACGGAAAAGCACACAAACACGTTCAGATTGTATCCCATGAAAATTTGAGGAAAGCACATTCTTTTATATATTAGAAAACAAAGGGAGAAAGGCTGAAAGCACCTCTTACTTTGTGGACAAAATAAACTCATTTCATAATTACACACAATTCTGTAGCTGTGCCAGGCCAATATCTAGGCTACGCTTTTGCAGCACAAGTCAGAATGTGGGAAAATGTGAAATGAAAAGTTAGCAAAATACGAATTGTGTCTAATTGGCTACTGTGGTGTGCATGAAAGGACTGTGGTCAATTCAGGCTTTCCAAGCCTGAAAGCCTAGTAGCCTTTGCTTTCATTGGCAGAATGCATTCTGTCACTTGCTGACTCACAGAATGTACGCATCATGAATTATCCATTTTTGCAGGATGCACAAAAAGGGCTCTCTTCAATATTTTCTGGACACAACGCTAATGTTTTTGTGCTTAAAGGATAATGTAACATTAGGCTATGTGGGTTTGTAATTAATTAATGCCTGTCACAGCATAGAATTTCACTTATCACCTCAAACCCAGTGTGTGGGTGTGTGTGTGTGTGCGCGCGTGTGCGCGTGTATATGTGTGTATGTGTGTGTTTGTGTGTGTTTGCCCATGTGTGTTTCAAGTTAGATAACAAATTAAGCATAAATACATAAACCCAGATCATTTTCATTATATCTGTATGATGCATTTAATGTCAGCGTGTGACTAGTGGATATGCCATACACCAACAAGGCTCCGTGACCCCCGTGTACCAGTCTTAAACATGATCCTATTTGAATCACAAATCATCAGAAACTTGGAGGATTGCAATGCTAATGATAGTGGCATGCCGTGGTCGTGATACATTCAGAATACATTTATATTCATTAAAGCAAGATTGATGTGGGTGGGTATTTGTGCATAATTAGTTAAGTAAATCCCTCCAGCATTCTTAGCCGTACTGCTGCAGTACTCAGCAACATATTTGCTGGAGAATAATTTCCATGTGTGACAGGATGATCCTCTCCACCAAACAAAGTACACTTACAAGACTAATCAGAATGATGTACACTATGTAAATAACAAGCAACAGGGAGTACTGTAAACCTAACTTGTATGTAGATGACCTAATTAATTACAATCTGCCCTGATAGCTTGGCTTTGCAGTTCCCTGGCCAGTCTCTCCTCTATCGTGAAATCTCCAATAATGTAACTCTGATTCTTTTTTAGTATAGAAAGACCTCTAATGGCTGAATATAGGTTTGAATGTGCCAATGTTCTCCTTTAAGACATGCTGTGCATAACATAATGCAGGTAGCAGTGGCTTCGATAAAAAAGTTTATGAAAAATGTCATGGGAATACTAAAGGGATGATGTGCAGTGTGGGCCATGTCATAGCCTTACACATGGACTGCTTTGGCAAAAAATGAGCTTGTGTACTGGTTCATAAAAGGGACATTAATTAAATGTTACAATTTTACTAAGCAAACAATCAGACAGCCAAAAACATCAGTTTCCCAAAAAAAAACAAAAAACATTTTTTACACACCACTTCTTCCAGAACATTATTGCAATTACAAATGCGTTGGAATTCACGCTTGTTTGTTTGTTTGTTTTTTTCATTTGCATTGGAGTAGCACAACAAAAAGAGAAGAAGAGAAAACTCAGAAAAAACTGAATTCCACGATATGAAGTGTCCTGTTTGCAGTTGTGTTTCAACACACCCATGGCATGCACAGTAACGAGAGCTAGCAATGTAGAAATCAGACTTATAACCAGTGTATATGTAAAAAAGAGTTCTTAACTGCTGTGTCTGTGTCTGTCCTGCTGTTCTAAATGTGGGGAAAAGGATAAGTACAGCAGTGTAGGAGGCTGTTAGGCTTGCGGGAAAGCATGAGCAATCTCAAGGCTTCCTGCACAGATTCACAGATCTTACTGTGCCTGTCCTCCACTGTGCACATTGTTATTAAGAACTTTCCAACCACTGGCAATATAGCTAACCTCTCTTGACGCGGACAAAAAGAAGATTTGACAATAAAAAGTGCTGAAGAATAGTTCTAATGGTATATAATAAACCTTTTCCAAACTAATTTAAGCTGACCTAACCTGCAGCCACAGGGTATAACAGTGTCAGCTTGCACTGTCTGTCATCGCCTGATCGAAATGGGACAGTATGGTAAGAGACCTAGCAGGAACCTTTCTGCTGACACAGGGACAAAACTTACCTGAGGAAGCCAAATCCTTCTGGGAGATGGCTCTGAGGATGGATCAGACCAAAATAGAACTTTTTTTTTTTGTAAAGCACATCATTTCCCCATTCACAGAAACCAGAAGCTCCTACAGTGAAACGTGATGGAGATTTGCAGATGTTTTGGGGTTGCTTTTGCTGCCCCTGGCACAGAATGCCTTGGCTGGGTCCATGGCGTCCAGACATCTACCCAGCAGTACCTGGGGTCTTTGGGGGCAGAGCAGTCTGGCGCCCAGACTGAGAAAATGTACTTCAAAACCCAAAACACACTTCAAAAACAAACAAACAAAAAACTCAGGTGGTCTGGTCTGACACAAAGCGCCGGTGAATTTCAAAATGGCTGGTAATGAGTCCAGGTTTGAATCCCACCTGTGGAGAGCTCTCAGAAGAGCAGATAAGAGGAAGCACCCTCACAAGGCACCAACCCAGTCATGGTGACAGGAAGCTACTAATTTCATATTTTTGTCCCCCAGAGGATACGCAAACAAATATTAAATTGAGGTAATTTTGTCAGTCAGTAATTTTGCCCTGGCCACTTTTGAATTTTTTGTGGAATGATATTGAATTTGGCTTGTTTGTGTTGTTCCAATAGAAAACCAATGTGAATACTAAAGCATTTTGTAATTGCCACACTTTTCAGGGTGAAGAGTTATATTACACTAAAAGATGAGCAGGGGTGCCAATATGTTTTGCTCATTGTTTTTTCCTTGCAACACAAATCAGATCCCTAATCAAACGTGCTCATGTAAGCATGTTAACACCTTATTCTAACCCAAATAAACAGAATTTCCAGGCCAATTTACGGATTATTTTTATAGGACAGCTAGACGCAGTCGTGATTGCAGTGTTCAGTCACCTTTTCCTGCCAAGTTTATTGATGTCTTCTTCTTGCCGTCTCAGTGAAGTACATGAGAGATTAAGCCAGGTTCTTCCAGCAGCAGGCTCTACTCCCTCCCCCTGTTGGGAGGGACCACACAAACAAATCAATTTGTTCTTTTTTTTTTGTCCGGGTGACCTTTAATATCATGTGGCGATGCTTCTCTTCCCTGTCGGAAAGGGCACAAGCGACATCTTGTAAGTTACAGATCACTCACAATTTCAGAGATTCGAAAACAAGGTTGTTTTTTTTTTCACACAAAGGAAAAAGTCAAGATAGTGCCATGCTAACACCTAACACATATCTCAACCAGCTATTTAGCTAAATTTGACAACTCATACATATAGCAGCATCCTTTTATGTCCTGTAGGAACATGTACACACACACACACAAGTCACAAGGCTATCATCAGGACTCATATGAGGCTTCAGTAATTCAAACATGCACAATGCGCTGTGAAATGAAACAACACTTGAGCAAAAAACAGCCCCCTGCTAAGTGTCTGTAAGCCAGCACAAAGCTGATATCATTTTCATCAGGTTTTTGTAAAGGGAGGATATTTTGTGCCTACTTGTATCCTGCCTTCCTCTGACTAGTGTGGACCCATGTGGGCTTAACAGTATAATACATGGTGATTAGCTGGAAGACTTTGAACAGGAAATGCTGGAGGCAGCTGTGGTCTAGTGGTTAGGGAGTTGGTCTTGGGATCAGAAAGTCGTAGGTTTAAATTCTGCCTTACCCATGGCTGGAATGCAAAGCATCTGACCCCACTAGGGACTGTAACAGAAGCCCTGTAAATAAATGTAAGTCGCTCTGGATAAGAGCATCAGCTAAGTGTAATGTAAATGTGTTGTCCATGTATAATGCGTGGTTGCCTGTACTCGTGACCCCCCCAGAGGCCAGTAATGGCACCCAGAAGGATTGAGCCATTCAAGGGGGAAAAATGGCCTCATGTTGGTTTAGACTGAAAAGCATTTTTCAGTCTAAACCAATGTTATGAAATCCCTATGAGATGATTCTCCAGTACTTCATGTGGTTTGAAAGAAGGCCTTTAGATGTAAAAGATGAATACAGCAGTGATAATATTAACGAGGTTATTTTTAACTATCTGGCACTTTCTTCGTTTTCTTTTTTGTCACTGGCACGAGAGCTCAGGGATGATGCAAGCTATTTCCAAGTCGTGACAGATGACGGCAGGGTATTTTTGCACACAGGATCCTAAAACAATCCTACTCCACTTGTTTTTTGGGGGGATGTTTGGAGGTAGGGGGTGGGGGTTTGGGTTAGGTGGGCTGGCTGAGGGCGGAGAGCTAAAAGCGGTTGGGGTGCTATTCTGCACAAGAATCTGTTTCCTGGAATTGGTGTGGATGTGTTCGGGTTTTGTCCTCTGTGT
>CM050218.1:12235000-12237500 GCA_027475355.1 Coilia nasus | reverse complement strand
GTGCTCTTTCTGTTGGGCCAGCTTTTATGGATGTAGTCGTACAATACCTCTCTCCCTGTCTGCTCTCTCCTTGATGCTGTTAGACACACTGGTACATCTTAATTTTCCATAGCCACAAGTACACCAGTTCAATACAGCACCCATCATGTTTTGTTTATGTCAGATCAATTTGAACTTCTCATGAAAGTCGGTGAGATGTAAAGAATTGATTTTCTTCTGCCTCTATACTATTGTGGAAAGAATGGGATTGTAAAAAAAAGGGGCATTTCTTCTTTGGTGAGGTGCGAATAACAGTATAATGATCATAATAATCATTTGTGCATTTCCTAAGTTGTTATGGGATTTGCATGCTTCACGCAACTGCACATTCTGTTTTCATCGCCAGTGAAAAGATCAGGAGATTTCAAATCGAGAGGGGTGAAGTTATTACCTGGAAGAGATAACACAAGCAAGTTTTCAATCAGTAAGTCGTCTTTATTCTTTTAAATCCTTTCATTTGTGCCGTAGCCCTCCGAGATACATTTGCCAGTGTGGTGGTGATGATCATCGAATGCATTTCAGACCATTCTCTTCAATTTGAGTCACGTATCAGGCCATTATCTTTTGCCATCTATGTTTTTTTTATCCCTGTTATGTTGCTTGAGAAATCCTTTTGCAAACCAGGGATTTTACTTTTGAAGGACATAGAATAATCTATACTCACAC
The DNA here is from genome assembly GCA_027475355.1 of Coilia nasus. NCBI lineage: Eukaryota > Metazoa > Chordata > Actinopteri > Clupeiformes > Engraulidae > Coilia > Coilia nasus. The sequence goes on along the minus strand of CM050218.1, from coordinate 12,236,795 downwards.
ACATACACCTACACACACGTACACACACACGTACACACACACACACACACACACACACACACACACACACACACACACACACACACACACACACACACACTCTTAGCTTAGAGATACAACCCTTCTCAATTATTCATGAGGCAAAGTAATCAACCAAGACAACAGTGTCTGATTGCTAACTAGGTCCCTCTAACCCTGCTGTACTGTACAGCTGCCCTAGCCGAAAAAGCCCCTCGGCTCACACAGTGATGGACAGCGTTCTGTCACATCCTGAAGGGCACACAGGTGTTGAGAATGCTCTTCCAGCCAGTGTTTAATTACCCTGCTGAATCCCAGCACTCCCCGACCCCCAACCCCAATCCCACCCATCCCACCCCCATCCAGGCCCTGGTGGCCACTGGCCATGCCTAGCCGTGCCGCGGCCGAGGAGCGACCGTGCATGACTGATGGCTATCTATGGAAATGATTTGTGTGTGGATGTGGGTGGCAATCGCCAACCCAACCCCTCCCCCACCCCACCCACCCCTTTCTCTACCCCATGCTGTCTGTGCTCTCCATCATAATAAGGTGTTCGTTGGGGTTGGGGTTGGAGGGGTGGAGGGTGTTGGGTGGAAGTAATTCATTCGTGTACAACAATGCCACACTCCAAACACTTAATTACAACGGGATAGAATTTTTATTGCCCTCCATTTCACAGTATCTGCTCCGCGGCTTTCTGAGTGATGAATTATGAGTGAGTTTCAGGGGCATGCAGAAGTCCCTCAGCGCACCACAACGTCACATACAATGACAAATACCTCAGTGCAAATCAATAGGCCTCTTCATTTACTGGTTTCAATTCGAGCTCCATCTCTTTGTGCTCAATTAGAGAGTATGCAAGTGCGGTTTTCATTTATCGACGGGCCCGTTCTATTGAATCCGTTTTTGATTGGAGTAGGGTATTGACTGACTGACTGACTTACTGTGAGGGGAATACTGCTACATGGCAAAGCCAAGGCCACTTTAACGGAGGCTGTGGATGATTCGGTTCTGATGTCCAAAGTGGCTCAGGGGGCGGGACCAGAATGCAAGTGGCAAGCTTGTGTACTGTGCTGTAGGTCCGCCATTCCACTAGCTCTTCCCAACTCATGCATACAGTAACTCCCACATGACTCATCTGATGTGTGCAATGATCCCCTCTGAATGATTAATCTTCACTCATCTCCTTTAGGCTTTGTGTGAGTCTGGCATGCTACAGTATTCCAGGCAGGCTTCCCATTGATCATTTATTAGGTTTTGTCATCCAGCATGATCATGGCCCCCCACCCCACCCCCCCACAGTAGGCTACAGAATGCAATGCTTGATTAGTCTTGTTCTTCATTAAGGAACTTGAACAGGGATTTGCCCTGAGTTGATTGATAGCTTGTATTCATAGATGCACTAAAATTGTACTAATCCCTGTACTAATGTCAGTGTAATGGATGCATGTTACCCCTGCTATCTTGCTAGACATTCAAGATTTAAATGAAGTCAAATGAACACAATGCTGTACAATAATTAATTCTGTATACTTTAATTTATTATTTCAATTATTTCAGTATGTGATACTATAACAATGTCAGTAGCAAGTCATTTAGCCGTTTAGTGAAAATATAAATAGTTGTGCATACAGAAAGTGTTACTGTTTTAATGGGCTACGTTTGTTTTTTTCTCACTGGGGTTAAAAGGAAAATATCTCTAAATGAAGGTCTCTAATCACTGGACTTGTATAGAACCCTAATAATGACCTTGTTAATGAAGGAATTGTAATTAGTA
>CM050218.1:12225000-12227500 GCA_027475355.1 Coilia nasus | reverse complement strand
CATCTCCGAGCCGGGCAGCCGCATCCACCTGGCCTTCAACGACTTCGACCTGGAGCCTCCCTACGACTTCCTGGCGGTGAAGGACGGCGAGGCGCCCAACGCCACCGTGCTCGGGCGCTTCTCGGGCGCCGAAGTGCCCTCGCACCTCACCAGCAACACCCACGTCCTGCAGCTGGAGTTCCAGGCCGACCACTCCATGTCGGGCCGCGGGTTCAACATCACTTACAGCAGTGAGTGGGAGCAGGGCAGAGAGAGAGAGAGAAAGAGAGATAGAGAGGGAGAGAGAGAGAGTGGCAGAGAGAGAGAGTGGCAGAGAGAGAGAGTGGCAGAGAGAGAGAGAGAGAGAGTGGCAGAGAGAGGGAGAGGGAGAGAGAGAGAGAGAGAGAAAGAGAGAAAGAGTGGCAGAGAGAGAGAGAGTGGCAGAGAGAGGGAGAGGGAGAGGGAGAGGGAGAGGGAGGGGGGGGAGAGAGAGGCAGAGAGAGAGAGTGGCAGAGAGAGAGAGAGTGGCAGAGAGAGAGAGAGAGAGACAGTCACGATGGATTCAATGTGTTTGTGTTTGCTTTTAATGAGATATGTTTGTGATCTGTGTGCCTCAGTGAGTCATAGTTTATTTGCAATTCAGCTTCTCCCTGCTTTAAAAGGCAGGTGTGATGGAATTGCTCATCAGTTAAAAAAAAAAAAAAAAAATCAATAACAAATAGTCGCGCTGACAACAAAGGAAAATAAAATCTATTTCCACAGGCATAACTAAAATTTGACTTTGATGCTGGATGTGAGAATATTTTAACAAGGAGGTCTGTGAATGTTGAAGCAGGATTGTGAATCCATTTTTCTGTTTGATTTATGTGTATTTTCAGGAGCATTACATATTTGAAAGTAGTACAAAGCACAAATATACACACCAACTAGTATTAAGTACACTCAACAGACATAAAGGAACAGCCTTCACAGAACAATGTACACCATCATTTTTTCCTGAGAGGCCAATAGCATGTTGCTGAGCTTAAATAAGTGATATCATAGCTGTTGGTGGTGTTTGCAAGGTTTAGACTAAAACTCTACTATGTCGCTTTAATAGAGAAATTGAAACGTTCAAAAGTGTGATGGCAGTAATGAAATCGCCTTAATCTCTGACAATTTTCAAACGTTAAGAGGAGTGGATATCACGGCGATAGCTATGTGAGTGCTCCCTCACTGAAACTGTCCTCACCTCCGCTGTTAAGAAATGAGCCCTTGCAAAAATAAGACTGTACTGTAAACATGCCTTGAGTGATTTGGCAGAGACGAGGGGAAGGAAGAGAGAGGGAGCAAACGTGGAGTCGAGCATTGCCAAGCACCACTTCACCTCGAGCGTCTTCAACTAAACAAAAACGTCTGCCATCGCTGCACCATCAGAGGTTATCTCTGACGTCTGCCAAACAAATAAATGTAAATGTAATAGAAGGAAGCGGCTCGATATTGACAGAGCTCTCCACGGCCAGAAGAGAACGTTTCGAACGGCTCGGCAAGCCGTTGCACTGTAGCCAAGGAGATGTCTAGAATGCTGAGTGATGGCCACTGGTGGCATTCTCTGCACCCTCCACTCCTCCCCACCACTCCCCAACACTCCCCAACACTCCTCCCGTCTTAACTTTAAGGACAGATGGAAGGACATATGTCTTGGTGCTGCGCGTAAGCCATTTATCCGCGGGTATCAAAGAGCTTAATCCACTGTATTACACATTATTCCATTTTAGTGCGGCCAAAATAATCTCGGAGAAAAAAAAACAAAAACAAGAAATCCATGTCAGATCAGTAGATCAGTCAGACTCATCACTATTGGGATCTCTGCAGTGCTCTCTCACTGGCTTTGTCATTTTTCAATATATTGACTAAAGGGGCTCAAATGGGTATGTGCGTGTGTGTGTGTGTGTATGTGTGTGTGTGTGTATGTGTGTGGTTTTGTGTGTGTGTGTATGTGTGTGTGCGTGTATGTATGTGGTTGTCTTTTTGTGTGTGTGTGTGTGTGTGTGTGTGTGCGCGTATGTATGTGGTTGTCTTTCTGTGTGTGTATGTGTGTGTGTGTGTGTGTGTGTGTGTGTGTGTATGTGGTTGTCTTTCTGTGTGTGTGTGGTTTTGTGTGTGTGTGTGTGTGTGTGCTTGTGTGTGTGTGTGTGTGTGTGTGTGTGTGTGCTTGTGTGTGTGTGTGTGTGTGTGTGCGTGTGTGTGTGTGTGTGTGTGTGTGCTTGTGTGTGTGTGTGTGTGTGCTTGTGTGTGTGTGTGTGTGTGTGTGTGTGTGTGTGTGTGCGTGTGTGTGTGTGTCTGCGTGTGTGTGTGTGTGGTTTTGTGTGTGTTTTATCTCTATCTAAAGCCTTTGGCCACAACGAGTGCCCAGACCCTGGGGTGCCCTTGAACGCGCGGCGCTTTGGCGACGGCTTTCAGCTGGGCAGCTCCATCTCGGTGGCGTGCGAAGAGGGATTCATTAAGACCCAGGGCTCCGACACCATCGTCTGCGAGCTGG
>CM050218.1:12207500-12220000 GCA_027475355.1 Coilia nasus | reverse complement strand
GTTCAGCAGCACCAGCTTCCTCTATCTGCTCTTCACCACCGACAGCAGTCGCTCCGACAGCGGCTTCAAGCTCTTTTATGAAAGTGAGACGGGCAAAAATTGTTAAACGCCGCCGCCGCCGCCGCCGCTGCGCAAGGCAACCCCACTCCACCCCACCCCACCCCACTCCACACTCCGAGCTCCCTGTCACCTCTTTTCCCCTCGGAGTGTCTCCTCTTATGTCGTTTCGTTTTTTATTTTGTTTCATTTTATTTCTTATTTCATTATTATTTTTTTGTGTTTGACTGGCGTGAAGTGCTGTTGTCTGCGTTATGTATGCGGCCTCAAATTGTGTTTGTTCCCACACATATCAAACACAGTCTGAGGGGACTACTCTCTCTGTCTCTCTCTATATAATAATTCTTTTTTCCCCTTCCTTTGTCGTCTTCTGCGCTGTCTCTGGATCTATGCATTACTTGTTATCCTCTCACCGTGTCTGCCCCCCACTGCTCTCACTCTGCACTGCTTTTCCCTGCCTGCTTTTCATGTACCTCCGCTGCCTCCCCCTGTCCCCCTCTTTACCGTTCTGCCCCTGGGCTTCCGTCTTCACCCCTCTGATGTACAGTATACCTGTAGCCTGGGAAACCAGCCCCTCGTACTTCATTTCATTTTGTGCCGACGGGCTGGCTTTTGCTGCCGTTGACATTCATGTATTCGGACCAAGCGAATCCAAGCCAATCAGCGTTCAGTGCTCGTGAGTGGTGATGTTGACTTTGTGTGCTACATTTGAAGTGTAGTACCTAAGTAGGCTAATTGCATACATGACGACCAGATGTTAGCGATTGGGTAAAGGCAGAGCCACTTCTTTTAAACTTCAGCAGAGTCCACACCTCCAGGAAGAAAACGTTTCTCAATGCAGCACTGCCAGACCCTCTGTACAAAATGAAATGAAGTACGAGGGGCTGGTTTACCAGGCTAGTATACCTGTGCCCAGTCTACTTCATTATCCCCACACCCGAGCCCAGCCCACCCTACCAACTACCTCTTCTGACTCCAACCTCTTTCTGTACGCGACAGCTGTGGCGGTGGACCGACACTCCTGCCTGGACCCGGGGATCCCGGTCAACGGTGTCCGACACGGCCAGGACCTGTCCATTGGCGCCAGGGTGCGGTTCGGCTGCGACGCGGGCTACCGGCTGAGCCACGAGGAGGCCTTGGTGTGCGAGAAGAACCACTGGTGGAGTCACCCACTTCCTTCCTGTGATGGTACGTGCAACACGTTTGTTTAATGTTTGTTTTTTGTTTGTTTATTGTCCCGATATTGTGTTGAGGGACATCCACCACTTTTCAAATCAACCAGGCAGTACGCTAGTAGTTACATGCAAGAAAGAAGAACATAATTTAGTGGAAATATTAGGGAATGGTTTCTTTTTTTTGTTTTATTGATGTGTGTATAATTTAATGTACCTGGAGACCTGCATTTTGTCAAGTCGGAGAGATTTTTTTATGAAGACAAATGCCTCCATTAATATTCATTCTTCAAACTGTTTTTCTTGCCAGTGAAGGACTTAACTAGTGCTCAGAAGTGCTCATGCAATTAAGTTTACGTAAGAAATGCTTTCATAGAGGAAAAACCCTGAAGCCTGATGAAGAGTTGAACTCAAAATGTGTCCTCAAAAGGCTCAGACCACTGCTCTTTGATGTGCCAGCATGAGATCCTTTCAAATGGACGTGAATTTTAGCAAATTAAAAAAGTGGGTTAAAAGAGAAGTCCTTCGGTAGTCATTTATTCGTTCTGTTTTCGCACTTTACTTTACTTTGGATGGTTAACCTTGTGTTGAGGTTAGATCCGTCTAGAAGAATGTCTACAAGCGCAGGGACACTGCAGTGGCTGCCTCTGCCTCCATCGCCTGAAACCATGTCGCATTTGGTGTGAGAATTAAAGGAAGTCAGCTGTGGTCACTTCCCCCTCAGGGCTGGGGGGGGTTTTCTTTATCTCTGGTTGTTGTTTTCAGACCCTCAACACCTCCTTTATGTCTCCTCTGCCTGTTAGGGGACTACCGTTCCAGATATTAACTTTCTGACACACAAATCCCCCTTGACACAGCAAATTCGAGTCTGGTATTTTAAAACAAAATACATCTTGTTTAGGATTTAGTAACTTAATGCAGTGAGGGGCACATTAATAAAATATTTGCCCTAATGTCTGGAGGACCATGTTTTTCTTTCTGGAGGGCAATGTAGCCTGGAGGGCTGGGGCATAGGGGTAGAGTGTGAGAGTCAGTGCGAGTGTGTGTGCATGCGTGTGTGTGTGTGTGTGTGTGTGCGCGTGTGCGCATGAGTGTGCGTGTGCGTAGGTGTGTGTGTGTGAGTGAGTGAGTTCCTGTGCGTGCGTGTGTGTTTGTGCATGTCTGTGTGTGTGTGTGCGCATGAGTGTGCGTATGCGTAGGTGTGTGTGAGTGAGTTCGTGTGTGTGTGCGTGCGTGTGTATATGTGTAAGTAAGTGGTGGATAGGTTTTGAAGGAGACCAGGGCAGCTGTAGTGCTCCAGGGCACCAGGGACCCTGAGTAGGATCACGGGGAACTAGGCGTGTCATCCAGCACTCTTCAAACTACTGACTGTGCTCGCAACGCCAAGCTCCTCTAAAATAGGTGGGAGGAGAAAAAAGAAAAGATAAAGTTATTTTTACACCCTTCTAGTTTTTTTCCCCGCCCCCTCCTTTCCTTTCAGTCTTACTCAGCTCTTCTGTTTGTGTCAGTGTAGGTGTTGTTGGGGCCAGCTTAACCGTATCACATCCCCTTTTAAAATGTCTGCCCAATGCAGAACCCTTAGCTGGCAGAGTAAGTGCAGGTTGTTGGTGGGACTCGGATGGATATTTATGAAAACCTGGCCTTTTACTGACAGTGACCTTTTATTCTGAGACGATGACAACTTGAAGAAAATGGACCAGGGGGCGAACAATGGCGCTTCATTCTCATTAACCTTTACATGATATTATTTTCCCCCCGCCCCGTTCTCTGAAGGTTAGCCTCTCCTCTCCTCCTCCTGGCTCCGTCTTCCCTTCAATCCCTTATCAAACATCTACGCCGTGATCCGGCACGTTCCGGAGAAGGACGAGATTAAAGCCAGGTGCCGAGGCGTTGGGGGGGCCAAGAGGCGACGGGGCGTTTTGCTGGCTGTTTGTTAATGTCTGAAACTTTGTCCCATTTCAGCTCAGTGTGGCGGTGACATTGAGGGACCTGAAGGCATTATCCTGTCCCCCGGGTTTCCTGAGCTCTATCCCAACTCATTAAACTGCACCTGGACGGTGGAGGTCAGCCACGGGAAAGGTAAACACACCAGAGCGCCGGGCACACATCTCTCTGGCCCTTCCACCCCCCTGCTGCTGTTGGCCGCTTAGTGTGACACACATCAGGAATGGGCAAGTGGAGTAGTCCTGAGGGGCTTTCATTCAACACGGAGCCTAATTGCTGACGTTTGCCCTAAAGAAAATATATTCAAATTAAAGTCTAATTAGAGGAAACACTTTTGACGTATTGTTGAATTATATAATGTCCCTTAAGATATCAACATGTTTATATCCTTTGGAGCGTTTAGAGGGAACAAAATGGCACGTTTCTTGCTGGTTTTGTTTTGTTATGTATTTTTCAAGTGACTTTCACAGTTCGGGTGAATGCCCACACATTGGCACACAGCCTAGGGTCAGCCACTCAGTATGACACTTATCAGGAGAGTGAAAGTGGTAGAGTCCTGAGGGTGCTTCATTTATTCATGAAGCAATAGTGTGTACTTAATTGCTGCATTGCTGCTCACTAAAACATAAATCCCACAACAGATAAACTCTGACAGCATTAGCATAGATCAGAAATCACGTGTAATGGAAATAAATGTATCGTTTTGCAGCATATAAAGGCTCCAAAATTATATAGTTCTGGTGGGTTTTATAGTCGTTGTTAAAGTAACCAACAGATTTCCTCGATTGGGTAAACACCTGCACCATGGGCATTGGGCACACAGTCTCCTTGCTTCTGGGTCAACCTCGCAGCCTGACACACTTCAGCAATGGGAAAGAGGCGAGAGAGACCTCAGGGTACTTAATTTAACAAGGAGCCAGTCTGCTCTGGTAGCAGCAGCACATACACACTCGCCCCAGGAGCCATAGGCTTGTGCCCATCAGGCTATGTAACTGATGCTTTAAAGGCACAGCTTTAAAGGCGCAGCTTGCTATTTTAATCCCATTTTACCAAATTAAGTAAATTGCTCCTCAAGGTCTTTCAGCTGTCCAATCAGAGTTTGCCCCAAATAATAAAAACTCTATAAGAAAGATATAAACAAAGTGGCTGAGAACGAGCTGCACAAAACTTCAACCAATCAAAGCAAGTGTCTCATGAGCATGGAAGGGAGAGGTATTTTGGTTGTCTTGCTGTTGGAAATATCAAATGAATCACTGACAACATCTTTACCCAGGCATATTTTTGGGGCTTCACTTTAGAGAAATCACACAATGTTTTTTATAATATAATATAATATAATCATTAGTATTAATTCTTTAAGTTTTTAAAAGGACTATGCTCTGAAAAGTAGTCATAAAACGTTGACTTTCACTGTCAAGTAGGTCTAGGTCTAGTGTGTCTATTGGTCTAATTTAGCGCTCTTTGTTTGGTCCCAGGAGTGCAGTTCACGTTCCACACCTTCCATCTGGAGGACCACCACGACTACCTGCTGCTCACCGAGAACGGGAGCTTTGCTCAGCCCTTGGCCCGCCTCACTGGCTCCCAGCGGCCCCCATCCATCAACGCCGGCCTCTACGGCAGCTTCAAGGCGCAGCTACGCTTCATCTCCGACTTCTCCATATCGTTTCAGGGCTTCAACATCTCTTTTTCAGGTAGCAGACTGGGTGTTGTTGTTGGGGGTTTGGGTTACATAGACACACACACACTTTCTCTCTCTCTCTCTCTGCTCTGGTTTCCTTCACAACCTATCCACCACTCACACACACACACACACACACACACACACACACGTACACATACACACACACACACACGTACATACACACACACACTCCACACGCTCACACACAAATACACACTTTCACACACATAACATAACCACACTCTGACAAAGTCACCAGCTATATTGTAGCCATCTTTCATTCGCCCTGTTTTTTTTATCCGTGGAGAATCGATGTGTGCTGTGTGTGAGGAGAACGACAGGCAGAAAAGCAAGCAGTCACCGATGGGGGCTTTTCGCTTTTTCATCAGCCCCGCGCGGTGCAGGCTGCAGGTGCTACCTCACTAATGAAACAAGCTGGGGCTCGCTACTGGAAGGTGGGAGGGGCAGCAGTGGTGAGCCCATGCGCCGTGTTGGAGCCACCTTCCTGTGGATAATTGTGCTGTTTTTAGACCCCTTTCTTAGTGCCCCCCACAAGGAAGCCCTGCGAGTCCAGTCGGAGCAATCAGGGACGAGCAGGAAGAAAGCAAAGAACACATGGTGTTGGGCTGTGGGTGTTAGATAGATAGATAGATAGATAGATAGATAGATAGATAGATAGATAGATAGATAGATAGATAGATAGATAGATAGATAGATAGATAGATAGATAGAGAGAGAGAGAGAGAGAGAGAGAGAGAGAGAGAGATGGTGGGAGTGCATCTTTTGTTGTATTAGGAGTGATGATAGAGAGAGAGAGAGCGAGTGGGAGAGAGAGAGAGAGACAGAGAGAGAGCGAGAGCGAGAGAGAGGGTCTTGTGTTTGCAGGTTGAATGATGATTATACAAGGGCAAGGGAGAAGACAACACATCGGGGTGTGTGTGTGTGTGTGTGTGAGGTGTGAGAAAGAGTGCTGGTAGTGTGAGGATATAATGAGGCCTGGACCCTGTCACACTCCCATCCATAGCGAGCTAAAAGGAGATAGCTAGATGAATGAATGGATGGATGGATGGATGGATGGATGGATGGATGGATGGATGGATGGATAGATACATAGATCGATAGATAGATAGATAGATAGATAGATAGATAGATAGATAGATAGATAGATAGATAGATAGATAGATAGATGGATGGATGGATGGATGGATGGATGGATGGATGGATGGATGGATGGATGGATGGATGGATGGATACATAGATCGATAGATAGATAGATAGATAGATAGATAGATAGATAGATAGATAGATAGATAGACACACAGACAGACAGATAGATCTCTGCCCTGTACATACATATACAACCAGAGAGAGAGAGAGAGAGAGAAAGAGTCTGTCCTGTGGTTTTAGCTCTTGCCTTCTTTCTTGTTTGCCAAGGGAGTCTACATTCATTAGGCGGCTGGAACCATGAATACCCATGAAATAATACGAGGTCAAGCCTTTGAAATTTACATAATATGGATTACTGATTAAAACTATTCTCGGCAGTTTGGCAGATATTAAACATAGGGGAAGATTGACAGGCCCAGACATGTTGCTGCATAATCAACGCTGTATCGGTCGGGAGAGAGAGAGATGCACCGGAGAGGGTCTTTCGCACACCCTGGTGATTAGGAGGGAAGGAGAGACACCTTTAATTTCATCCATTTTTATTAATATAATTCATGCAATTTACATGAAAATCAGGCTTCTTTACTCCTGCCCCGTCTTTTCACCGCTGGCGATGAGCACAGCTGTGATTAGTTGAAATCATCTCGTAAATATGTGGCACAGTGCAGTCGGTGCGATGCTACTGTCTTCACAGCAGAGAAGAGATAGATAGACAGATAGAGAGAGAGAGAGAGGGAGAGACATAAAGACAGAGAACCATCCAAGTCATGCGGGCTGCGTGTGTGGTTTGTTTGGGAGGGAAACAAATCAGGTTTAGGGCAGCAGGCAACAGAGAAACAGCTGCACTATGCACAAACATGCATATTCAATGATCATTTATCCACATGACAAAGTGAGGGAAAGGGAGCGAGAGAGAGAGAGAGAGAGAAAAAGAGAGAGAGAGAGAGAGAGAGCCCGAGCATCAACATCAGAAAGGCCTTAAAATGAAGCGACAAAGGCGCCGCTGCCATAGGCAACTCGTTTCAAGCCCCAGCTGTTATTGCCCAATTCTCAAATGTGTTCTCATCAGCCGCACACAGAAATGGGCCAAAAAAATTGGAAAACAATACCTCTAATTGATTTGGCTTTGCATTGCCATAATCGGTGCCTGAGGCTGCGCGCGCCCTTCCCGCTTGCCCTCTGAGCTTTAGCCCATGAAGTATCATTCATTTTACACTCTATGGCTCAATTTCATTCGTCATCCGAGTGAAGCTCTCACTAGTGTATTCAGCAAATTTGGGACGCTACGTGTGTTATCATGCCAGTTCTGTGACCCCTGCCTTGACTCTGATTAGCAATTAAAAATCTGCCACAGACAAACAAAAAAACAAGAATAGGGGGAGTCATGGAGCGTTAGCCCACTGTGTTTTGTTTTCTCTGGTCCCAGAGTATGACTTGGAGCCGTGCGAGGATCCCGGCACGCCGAAGTTCGGCTGGCACAGTGGCGGCGGGCGCCTGGGCATCGGCGACTCGCTGGTGTTTGCGTGCGAGAGCGGCTACCGGCTGCAGGGGGTGCGGGAGATCGTGTGCCTGGGTGGCGGGCGGCGAGTGTGGAGCGCACCTCTGCCAAGGTGTGTGGGTACGTGCTCAGCTGCTTTCATTTGCCTTACACTTTACCAACGCTGCTCCTGTGGGTGCCATTCGAGGCTTCGGCATCAACCCACTTACAGTACCGCCTCTTCCATCCAAGAAGGAGGGAAGTTCCAGAACTCAAGGTTCCAGAACGGGTAATGTTCAACCATTAGGTTTAAGTTACCCAGGGTGCTATGGGTTCGGTCTGGATTGGCTGAAGGGAAGTTTTGTCCCTGTCAGTGTAATGTACCTATGATTCAGACTATGGTGAAGTGCAGCGGGAAGAATGTTGTTGCTTGAATGACAGCCCCACTGTAATGATATTAATTTTGAGATAATAATTATGCATATATAATTATATATATTTTTTCAAATGCCATTAATTTAAAACAAAATCTAAAATTAAGATTTACAATGGACATTATTTATCATTCAATCAATTATTTATCAAAGCAAGATGAAGAAGAATTCTAGTGGCCTGGTTGAAGATGAGCACAATTGGAAAGACAAACTCGGTTTTTGCAGTTTGTCTGTTGTGAAATATTGCAGCACATTACAAGACATCAGGAGTCCTTGTAAAAACTTCACTTGAAATGTTTTTTGGCGGCATTCTTATTTATCTACATTGTCACGTTCCTTGTAAAGCCAAGCAGATATTTATGAAAACGCTTTGCCACGATCAAAAGGTGTCCCCTGTGGAAGACTTAATGGACTTGCTATCAGTAAGTTGGACTGGCATGGCAGTAAAACTCTGTCTTGCTTCTCATAAAACCCAATTTTGCCCTTGTTCCCTCTCAGCTGAGTGCGGCTCGACGGTTTCCAACAACGCTGGCGTCCTGCTGTCACCCAACTACCCCATGAATTACGACAACAACCACGAGTGCATCTACAGCGTCCAGGTCCAGGCAGGAAAAGGCATCAACATCTCTGCCAGCTCCTTCCATCTTGCCCAAGGTGACATCCTTAAGGTAAGCCAAACAACACTCAACACTCAAACAACAGCCAACCAAGGCCCACTTAGGGAACAGCGGTTTTAAGTGTTGGCCATCACTGAAGACAAACCTTGGCATCAGTAAACATCTTGAATGAAGGCTCTTTGGTGAAATCAGGACTGTTTATTCAGAGAAATAAACTAGTGAAATGTTTACTCTTGGCTGAAGAACACTGTATTAGAATAAAAAAGTAGAATCAAACATTATCTAGCTGTCTTCTAAGGTGGTAATTGTTTGGTGGATGATGGTTTAGGCACATTTAGACACGGCGATAGTTAAAAAAAAAAAACAGAGTTAACATTCCTTTCTGTAGCTGACAGCTCAGTGTAAATAAATTTTAATGGAAGATCTAAGTGTGTAGACACGTTTTAACACCCCCTCTGCCAAATGTTCTTCACAGATCAATCATTTTCACAAAGCTATGGTATGTAGATTTCAGGTGATGATGCCAAAGACATTGTGTGATATTATCCTGCTCAGCTGTGTGATGCTCAAAACAAACCAGCATGTTACTTTTAGATTTTGCGTGCACCAAATATAATTAATACTCTTGGCAGAGTATTTTTTTTTCTTTCCGATTTCTTGACGTCTTTAGATTTTTTTACTGTAAGGACTCTAAAGACATTGTTTGTGCTTGTCTTCTTGCCTCAGCTCTATGATGGCCAGGACAACACGGCTGATGTCCTTGGCACATTCTCAGGGACAGCCATGATGGGCGTACCCCTCACCAGCACGTCCAATCATCTCTGGCTGGAGTTCTACTCCGATCAGGACACCACAGCTCCGGGCTTCAAGCTCATTTACTCCAGTGAGTGATCTTCCCGACCCAACCTCTGTCAAGGTCAAGTGCAGATTCAATTTCAATTATTCCCCTTAAAACCCTATGTTTTGAAGGAGTTTTACCAAAGGAGGTGAAGGACTGATCTATTTTCCATGAGGTAGTCTCAGAGTCATCTCTTAGGACTTAAGCTGTACTTATCATTCTCCATCTCTCCCACTATCTGCTTCACTCACTCTATCTGCCTATCTTATCCTTCCCCTCTCTTCCTCTCTCTCTCTCTCTCTCTCTTTCTGTTTCCTGCGTCTCTCCCACTGTTACACTTCATTAAAGATTGACCTGTGAAATTCGATTCCATTTCAGATTAACCCCAAATCCAAACCACTTAATGATTTTAATAGAGCAACCATAGTTTCTCTCAAAAAAGAATTGCTTTTTCCTCCAGAGTTCAGAAACACAGAGCTTGAGCTCGTAGGCAAAAGGTTCAAGCAAAGTTAGAAAATGGCATGGAAGAAGGCCAACGTGCGAAGATTATAGGATCATTTTAATGAAGTAACTCGGCTCCTCATTAGCCTTAACGAGAACATTAAAACCTCTTTGCTGTCATGTAATGTACTGTAGCAGGTGTTGATTTGGGTGCATTGTCCTTTCTTAATAGATGTGTAATTACAGATATAGCCCATTACAAACAGCCAGAGAACAGCATGGCTTTTTGTCTCCCCGAGGAATGCTCTTAAATAATGTGAGGTTCAGAGCTGTAAATCTTCTGTGAAGCAGTCATCTTCTTGAAAAAAAAAAAAAAAAAAAACAGATATACACAAGCCCTGGCTGTAATTCTCAGATGATTAGCTGCTAGCTATACCAGAAGGGCTTTGGCAGAACTATTGTTCGCCCCAGCTCAAGCTTCCAGTGTTACATGAATCTAGACAGACAGACTGATTGATTGATCGATGATTGATCATCGCTGAGCAAGCCAAGTGTTGAAGGTTTGGCTCCAATACAAACAACAACAAAAAAAAAAAAATCAACCCCAGCTCCTCGCACAAGTCCCTCCTCCATCATCACAGCCACCACCACCACCACCACTACCACCACCACCACCAGAACCATCAACCCCCACCCCTCTCCTTCCCGCCCCTCATCCACCCCTAGGGGAAAGGGAAGATGTAATCTCCTTAATGGAGCCTGTAACTGTTGTAATTTATATTGCTTGTGATTCTTGTAAGACTGTCATAACATTTGGCATGAGGAGAGGGAAGAAATACAACTCTCCGGGCTGGCATATTTGCCGGGGCCCCTGTCACTGTAGGTGACGAAGCCCGCAGTCAGCCAGGGTGTAATTACCTGAGCCATGTCGTGACAAAAAAGCAACACCCAAGCCAGCGATGGATATTTGTTTGAGTGATTGACGGGCCGTGTCGGGCTTGGGGCACCAGCATCGCTGAAGAGAATGACCAACATTGCGATCGCGATGCATGCCAGGGCTGAGGCAGCCAGTGAAAAAATCAGGATGTGGAGCGAGTAAGGAGGGATAGGATGAGACAATCGATACAGACAAAAAGGGGCTGGAATTCAGGGTGCAGGAAGTGAGGCGCCTGAGCCGATCATTAGCACGTGCTAATGAGCAAGCCGCCCTTAGCAGGAGATGTACTGTACTAGAGCTAATGACTGAAATCAGCTGGCTGGGTGAAGGGCTAGGGCCACGAAGCCATGATAAGGACCTTTTAAAGGTGCACTTCCATCGTGTTTTCATTAATTTTGCGGTGGTCTCTAGTATTAATGAATGCTCTGTGAGCCGGTTTTGGTGAAAAAAATGCTTTAGTGCTTCTGTTTTTAGGCTGTTATTATTTGGTGGAGGAGATGGAACAGGGAGAATGACATGTTCTTGGCTATGCTAGTCACAGGCTACAATCATTCGAAGCCCATTCGGTCATAGCGAACCAAATAGAAGATCTAAACGTTCTACACAAACACACATACTTACCTATACTTCGCTAAGCGAATTTGTGCTGCAACAAAACTTCTCCAGTAATCACAACTGTGGCATAGCTTTTTTTCTTATTTACAAACCTACGTCACTTTGTTGGCCTTTTTCTCATTCACTCGTTTTCCCGCCTACTTTCTTTCACTGACTAATATAGGCAATCGGGTTAGAAGAACATTTTCACGTGCAGCATGCATATGCAACTCGGGGTGACCTGTTGTATTTCAAAAGAGCAAGTACTAAACAGTTTCTCGTGGAAGTACTCCTTTAAGGAAAGGACCTTTGTTTTTCCATCGTTTGTAGGTGGTGGATTTGCTTTATTTACCTCCGAGCTAGTGTCTCCGCTGCCTGCCTAACTGTGCTATCCTCGCTGTTCAGCCACTGCTACACGGCCCACTAACGCTTGCCTTCCACACTGCAGTGAGCACGTCCTGTAATTGGACAAGTACTTGACTCTAATTGCCGGTGCTCTGCATATTGAAAATAATGTAGCTCAGTGGGAAGAAGTCAGAACCCATTGTATCCCTCTTTCAGCTTTCATTACGCCACACAATCACACACACCTCTCCAGCTATCGCCTCTCATCCCTCCCACAGCTGTAGTCTTTTTTGTGGAGGCTAATCCCAAGTAGCCTTGTGTCTACGTTCTGCTGTCTGCCCTCAAACCCACTTCTAATGAGTTAATTAGCTGTGTCATTATTTTGCTAATTAAGATTTAATGACTTGACTGATATTATTTATTCTGGTATTCTCTGTAATTACCTTTAATGTTGGAAACGTCGTACACAGGAAATTACATTACACCTCGTTTGTACCACTTATACATTGCATTGGCAGGGAGACTGTTGTGAGCAGCAGGTTATTCAAACACACACACACACACACACACACACACACACACACACACACACACACACACACACACACACACACACTCACACACACCCCCCTTGCTGAGTGCTTGGCATCTCCGTTACGCTGGAATAGGTAGTGTGACAGTGTCTTTGAGTTGGCTGATGCAAATGTCTACCCCTCTCCTCCACTCTCCATATGACCCTCTCTCTCCTCTCCTTCCTTCTCTCCCCCACCCCTCCCTTTCTCTCCCTCTATGTCTC
>CM050218.1:12195000-12202500 GCA_027475355.1 Coilia nasus | reverse complement strand
ATGTATCACTGTAAACATTTTCTGTCAGAAACAGAAAATTATATATACATGAAAATACATAGCATATGTGTATGTAAATATACGTGGTTGCATATAAAAGATATGCCTCCCACTGATATATATTGTCCCCCAACATGCTTATGTATGTATGTACAGTATGTGGGCATGTGATTTACACACATATATAACTGTCTCCATGTGTACAGAGATTTGTCAGTATGAGTGTGTGATGTATTTCTGTGTTTTGTCACAAGAACCTCGGCTAACCTTGCCCCCTCCTCTAAGTCAAAACTGTTCTCCTATGTGCTGCCCTATTCTGCCCTATAAAGCCAAAAGGCAGTGATTACACATTTTGTCAAAACTGAGTTGAGACTTTAAATTGACTTCATAGCACCTCTTTTGTCTTGTGACAAATCTCTTGCTTCTTCCTATTAAGAAAGTACATAAAAGCATCACCACTGTTATACCTACAACATGTTGGATTGGGTAGTATGACCACTTTGAAGGCATTTTTCACAGTTTCAATGTTCGTATAGTTACTGCACTTTGCCTACAATCTACCCGTTGCTGAAAGAGCAGGGTTGTTCATCTCTGTTTTCAAGAAGCTCTTGAAAATCTATTTTATCCCAAGAACACATCTTATCCTGACAAATATAATTAATTTACCACTACCTAACTACTACCTACATAATATTCTTCCTGCACTTATCCTGTAATCTTCTATGTTACCTGAGCTTGATTGTCCACCTCCACTGTAAGATGCATTGCATAAAACCGTCAGCTGCTAAGTGTAATGTAATTTTAATCATACTTGTATGAAGTGTAGCTCTCTTTCTCTCCTTTGTTTGAATGTTCTCCTGCAGTTGCTATGGGGTTGGGAGTTTGAGTCTGGGGATGGACTCTGCAGGGTGACCTAGGTTACTGTACATGTGCACAGCTTTGTCAGTGTGAGAGTGTGAATATTTTATGTGTAAGACAAGCACATATCGCTCCCTCTCTCTTTCTCTCTCTCTCTTTCTTTCTCTCTCACTGCCCCTCTCTTTCTCTCTCTCTCTCCTTTTCTTTCTCTCTCTCTCTCTCTTTCTTTCTTTCTCTCTCTCTGCCCCTCTCTTTCTCTCTCTCTCTTTCTTTCTCTCTCTGCCCCTCTCTTTCCTTTTTATTTTACTTTCTCTGTCTCTCTCTCTCCCTCTCTCTCTCCCTCTCTCTCTCTCTCTCTCTCTCTCTCTCTCTCTCTCTCTCTTCAAGGTTCGGTGGCCACGGCCTGCAGGGACCCCGGTACACCAATGAACGGCACTCGCAGCGGGGACGGCAAGGAGCCGGGTGACCTGGTGACCTTCGTCTGCGACCCCGGGTACGAATTACAGGGGGAGGGCAAGATCACCTGCATCCAGGTTGACAACAGATACTACTGGCAGCCCAGCCCACCCACATGCATCGGTGAGTTTACACGGCATCTGGGTCTCACCAAGGTCATGTGAGTCAGTGGGTTTGGGGAACGTTGGTGGAAGTGAGTAGGTTGGGTGTGTATTGTAAAACCAAAGCCTAATTTATGCTCCATTTATGTATAAAAACGTACTTTTTCTTGTTTTCTGTCCCTGCTTACATATTTTCATGCGTCCTTTACATGGACACAGCCACCTACATTTACCCACAGACAGTAAAGGGTATCAGTGTGGTGTTGCTCCATGTCATCCAGTTCATGCTGTGTTTGCCAGCTTCTCAATGACCTGTAGAAATACGGAAAAAATGACTGCAGAAATCAGATAAAAATAGATGGTAATTTTAAAGTTGAGCATCAATGAGCCTCAATTCATACAACCTCTGGTTCAGTATGTATACATAAGTTAATCTTTGTAGGTGTATAGCACCGCGAAAAGGGTAAATGACCGGCGTTTGAACTGCATTTCTTTTTTCCACACATGTGTGGTCTGTGAGGAACTCTGTACGTAAGTCATTGATTTTGCCCTGACATAACACCAACCTGGTGCTCCAAAGCTAATTAGAGCCTAGAGCATCTCACCACACCACCTCTACACAGAGCACACATGAGAGCTGCACACATGCCGGACATCCATCGACTGGGGAAGACATTCTGCTCAAAGGGTTTAGCATGCCCCAGGCATCGCCTAGTCAACAGAGGTGATAGGTGCAGTGGCCGGCTGCCATACACACACCCACACACACACACACACACACACACACACACACACGCACACACACACACACACACACACACACACACACACACACACACACACACACACACACACACACACACATCAACCATCAACCATGCACTGCCCCTGGTCAGATACACCCTTTAAACACTGGAGACGGCTCATCAGTAATTACCCTCACAACTACCAACACATAATCTCCCTGAGCTCCGTGTCTTCGTATGTAGGCCACTGGATGAACTTAGGTCGGGCTCCTGCTGAGTTTTATATGGGTTTGTCTGCCTTTTCTTTCCCATTCATTCCAATGTAACTCTACAACAGGTCGTGTGTGCTACCCAAGCCCCTAATTGCATTTTTTCCTGTCCGAGACATACTGTATGTTGTAAAATATTGAAAACATACAATATATTTCGGAGAAACTTTATGCTGTCCTTGCTGGCAACATCTGAACTTGTCCGGTAATTTATACATTTCCGTACGTTGACTACATGAGGTCACCTCACACATTTCGTGTGGAATTCCGTATGTGCGGTGGAAACCGGATCTTAGTTTCATTTTTTCAGTCGCACACTATCTCTCATACTGGACAGTCTGCTGGCTGCAGTGTCTGTAAATTAAATGTACCATATTGAGCTCGTAAGGTTGTTTTATCCGTCATCTTGAAAACCAGTTGTGAAATGCTCCTGCACCCGTAGCCAGAGGCGTCAGATTTGTACTTACACCCACAGCAACGGCCATATGGTGTAACAGGTGGGAAATGTGATGTTGGGCTTGAGCTGCCGATTTGCTGCCCTGCTCGTCTATCCGTGTGTCAGCTACATCTGGTACAGCAAAACCTTACTGCCTGCTTGGCTTTAGCACCTACATTATGAGTGCTGTGTGTGTGTGTGTGTGTTTGAGGGAGGTGGGGGGATTGAGAAGGGCTCTTACATGGATGTCCGTCCTGTGACATGTCAAATGACCGTGGCATGAGAAACGTTCACGCCATCTTGTAAACGCGAGCCATCAGAGGCATCCGTCTGTAGCGTCCATGACTGCTCGTATGAGAGGGTGACACGCGGCCATAATGCGCAGGGAAGACGATCGGGTGAGTAACCGCGGTAATGGCCCACTGGGATTTGGCCTTGGGGGGATTGGGGGGATGGGGGTTTGGGGGGTACTGTAGCAGGAATGAGAGGCGCCACTGGACTGTGGACATTTGTCACCTTCTGGACACTAATTGTCAGGCCTGGTCATGGTAGACATCCCATTCACACCTTAAAGCTGACGGATGGGCAGAAGTGGGGTCGGTGGGGGCAGAGTGTGTGTGTGTGTGTGTGTGTGTGTGTGTGTGTGTGTGTGTGTGTGTGTTTTTGGGGGAGGGGGGCGCGTTCCGCTTTGACCCTCCTGAAGGCCTAGTGATATGTATGTAAATCTTCCCCCTGTTCCTTTGTGCCGAATGACCCTGCGTGTTCCGACGAATGTTAAATGTGGCATCTAATTAGCTTCGACACAAATGCTGATTTATGGTGTCTTTTCCCCCCTTCTCTCCTTCTTTCTTTCTCTTCTTTGTTCATTCTCTATCTATCTATCTATCTATCTATCTATCTATCTATCTATCTATCTATCTATCTATCTATCTATCTATCTATCTATCTATCTATCTATCTGTGTGTCTGTCTGTCTGTCTGTCTGTCTGTCTATCTGTCCATCTGTCCGTCTATCTGTTTATCTATCTATCTATCTATCTATCTATCTATCTATCTATCTATCTATCTATCTATCTATCTATCTGTCTGTCTGTCTGTCTGTCTGTCTGTCTGTCTGTCTGTCTGTCTGTCTGTCTGTCTGTCTGTCTGTCTGTCTATCTATCTATCTATCTATCTATCTATCTATCTATCTATCTATCTATCTATCTATCTATCTATCTATCCTCTTAGCTCCTTGTGGAGGAAATGTGACGGGGTCATCGGGCTTCATCCTCTCCCCCAACTACCCGCACCCGTACCCGCACAGCAAAGACTGCGACTGGTTCATCACCGTCCACACGGACTACGTCATCTCGTTGGCTTTCATAAGGTGAGGCGCCTCCAACGTGTTTGCCTGACTTACTCAGGGGGGTCCGACGCGTGAAATCGTGAGAAATCGAACTTTCCCAGTCAAGCATGTGTGCTCCGATTCAATGGCGGAACGGGCCGTGTGTGGAGAACAACATTAAACAAGGGTGTCAATTTAATCAGAGGGCAATTTGTTTCACATGAACTAACTGTCAATTTAAGACTGGTTAAAGAGTTATTTATTGGGTTTTTCTGGCTGAGACGCCGTAAAAAGGCATTTGGAGGCATGCGTGAAATCATTTTGAGTAATAGATGTTTTAGGCTCGTGTCAGATATACATAGCCCCTTCTATATTGCCATAAGATATCTGAAGGATCTTCAGCTAAGGGACTCCGTTTTCTATGAGTAAATAGACAGACTTATCTTTATATTGGATTTGGGCTACAGAGAAGATATCTTGTTTTCTCACCACACATCAATGGTGAAAAGAAATCACGAGGTACGTAGTGAGCATGACGCCTCCTCTTCAGCCTCCTTCTCAGCCTCCTTCTCCCACGTGAATGTCTCCTTGAGATATGGTGATGATACAATTCCTGCCCTGTTTTCCTTTCCGTGTCTTCTCCCTTCTTAGTATGACTCTAGGGCCCCTCGGGAGATCCCCGGGGACAATAAGACGACTTACAAAAGGATTTATAGTCTTGGCAGAGGTTTTATTCTGAACATATTGTCGGCTACCGCACTGCCGCAGATGTTAGATGGAGCAAAGCTGGCAACCATGTATGTGGTTTTCATCTGGAAGCCTGTGCTAATTATTAACAGGGCTAAATGTCAGCCGTCGCCATTCCATTTCACATCACTGCCGTCATAATGTTGTCGAGGCAGATCTTTTCTCACCTGAATGTTACAGCTGCAGTATCGGAGATGTTGCTGTTGCATTGCACACTGCGGGCATGCTAATAAGGCCGACGGTTGTGTTTCTCTCTCTCTCTCTCTCTCTCTCTCTTTCTGCCCCGAATCTTACAGCTTCAGCATTGAGCCGAACTATGATTTCCTGTACATTTACGATGGCAGCAGCAGCAGTCAACTGATCGGGACCTTTCAAGACAGCAAACTCCCGGAGAAGGTGGAGAGCACCTCCAACGTCATGCACGTGGCGTTTCGCAGCGACGGTTCTGTCAGCTACACGGGCTTCCACCTGGAGTATAAAGGTAAGGCTGGTGCCCAATCAGGATTTGCCTTACAAAGCGCTTGACAGATAAAGATTTTGTTCCATGTCATACAAAAAGCACAAAAAAGGTGAAAAGGGAGCAGGATGTCGATCATAGCTCCTTTTTTTATCTACCAGTTGTTGTGTCAGAAATACAAAGGCCTAGTCTTTTAATTTTCTTTTGCGCTCGGTCCAGCATAAATCCCTTTATCCAGTGGAATCACTGGAACACACTGAGTGAAAACGCCTATGGGCTGATAGGAGGAGAGAGAAAAAAGAAATAGCAGCAGTTCTCCAGTTCTTTTCAATCCACTACCGTCCTTATTTTTGTGACTCTCTCTCTCTTACTTTCTCTCTCTCTCCCTCTGTCTACCCATCCCTCTTGCTGTCTGTCTATCTCCTCACTCACTGTTTACACGCTTATTTTATTTATTTATTTCTCATGTTTAATCTCCCTCTCTCTTTTTTTCTCTCTCTTTCTCTGTATATCCATCCTTCTTTCTGTCTCCCTTCTCATTGTTTGCACACTTACTTTATTTATTTATTTCTCATTTTTAATCTCCCTCTCTCTCTCTCTCTCTCTCTCTCTCTTTCTCTCTCTCCCTCTCTCTCTCCCTCTCTCTCTCCCCCTCTCCCTCTCTCTCTCTCTCTCTCTCTCTCTGTCCCCCTCTCGGCGGACTCAAGCCAAGCTGCGGGAGTCGTGTTTCGATCCTGGCACGGTGATGAATGGCACTCGGCTGGGGAGCGACTACAAGCTGGGCTCCAGCGTGACCTTCCACTGCGACGCCGGCTACCTGCTGCAGGGCTACTCCTCGCTCTCCTGCCAGATGGGTGACACGGGCCGGCCCGAGTGGAGCCGCCCACTGCCCAGCTGCCAAGGTAAAGAGCTGCAACAACGACCCCTACCCGACTCCTGTGTCACTCCCTCCCCCAGAAAACATACCCCCCCGTGGGGATACCAAGAATCCCCTACGGTCCCTCTGGATCACTCCCATCTTCACCCCATCGGGCTTGACAGTGCCAAGTATCGACTGGGCTGTTCGTGGGATGATCCAAGCAGAGTTAGAAGCCCCGCCCTTGCCTCAGTGTCCCCCTGGATGCCTGTTAACTGAAATAATAACTTTCATTTCTTCTGTTTTGTTTATTTTTCAATATTCTTTCAAGTGTTTCAAAGCACTTTATTTTTTAAACACCTCTTAACTGTGTGCTCTTTAATGGAGTTGTTTGCAAAGAGTTTTTGAATTAACAGCATGAACCGTGCAATATAAATAGGCTCGCCTTGCCTTCCCTTTCCCCCACTCCTACCTTGACCTCCTCCCCCCCTTACCCCACCTCCCGCCCCCCACCGGGTTGGCCAGTGCCAGCTATCGAATGGGTCATGCTGCCAATTCACTGCCTCTCAGCACTGCAGGCTGGGCCAATCAATTGTATGCATTAACTATTTTTTTCCGTCCGCTAAAGATATTCTTCCTGTGGTCTTCACCCAGACTTGACGAATGCACTAAATATCACTGTCAGGAAAAGAGCTGCGCTTTGATGATGTGCTTCCCAGCCAACAGATGGAGCTTTATGTTTGTGATGCTGCGATGTACTCCATTTGAGTCTATGTTGCACCACCTAAATGTATGATTCAAAGCACATATTTGGCTGTTTATACTTCAGGCACCCTGCTGGATAATTGATGTAGTGCTGACATTAGCCTACCCGCATCCGGCATCATGATCGTAACGATGTGAATGGCTACAGCATAGCGGAGATGGAGTTTATGAATGACTCATCAGACTGTATGCGTTGGAGAAACATAAAATATAGATGGACGGGTTCGAGAAGGCTTCGCCGCTTTGCTAAACGTTATCTCTGTCCCAGTGTCTCTCTCGCCCGTTGTGCTCTCGGCGGTAATCATGCGGTCACACACCTGATGACACTCAGGAAAAAGAAGCTGCTCTCATAAACAACAACGAACGAGGGCTTGCTATGGTGGTATACACACGCTATTTTCCATTCCAGTTGCTGCTCTAAGCAAACCTGGCAAACACATGCCCAGAGAAATGTGAAATGCTGTTTTAAAATATGTATACAC
>CM050218.1:12135000-12192500 GCA_027475355.1 Coilia nasus | reverse complement strand
ACAAACAAACCCTCTGTTTGCTGATTGGATCGGAGTTGCTCGGTCCACTTACATGCTCCTCAACAAATTCCGGTCCAGACCCTCTATACAAAATGAAATGAAGTACGAGGGGTGGGTTTACCAGGCTAGGTTAAAGGTGTCATTCCGCAAGAAACCTTTTAGTAGTTGCTCTTTTTGAAATACGATAAGTCACTCCGAGTTGCATATGCATGCTGCATGTGAAAATGTTGTTCTACCCAGATTGCCTCCATTAGTCAATGAAAGAAAATAAGGAAAAAAACAAGCAAGTGATAAAAGGAAAACAAAGTGACATAAATTTGTTAGTTAGAAAAAGCAATGCCATAGTTGTGATTACCTAAGAAGTCTTGTTGCAGCACACATTCACCTAGTAAAATACAGGTGAGTAGGTGTATTTGTTCTGAAGCTTTAAATCTTCTATTTGGTGTGCTGTGACCAAATGGGCTTTGAATGATTGTAGCCTGTGACTAGTATAGCCAAGAACCTGTCATTCCCCCCACTCCATCTCCTCCACCAAACTGTCTGTAACAGAAGCACTAAAACATTTTTTCACCAAAACCAGCTCACAAGGCATTCATAAATACTAGAGATCACCACAAATGAATGAAGAAATGATGCAATGACACCTTTAAGGCTCTAACCATCTCTTACCATGTGTATTATGTGTATGTAATGCAATGCTGTGGCATTAATCTACAACATAAGGTGGTTAATCACGATGAGCCTGTTTTTTTTACACCCGTCTCTATCCCGCCACCATGTTTTATGTTGAGGTGATCTTGAACATTTCATGACTAATGATCTGATTCTGTCACAGAGCGCACATGCTTTAGCATGACTTCTTTTTCGTGGTTAGAATTTGAAATGGTTAAACGCATGAAGCTAACGAGACAGTTACTGGATTAGAACCGTTCTAGAACACACACAGATGTATGCTGTCCTGAAGATACAGAGACATCTCTGCTATCACTACACTGACATGAGTAGCTGCTGGAATCAGGTTCTTCATGATGTGCTTTTGAATATCTTATTCTTTAATATTTATCATTTATAAGTATCTCAAGGCCCTAGAATGTTCCATCTGTATACTTCTATATATTTTTTATAACATCACCCCAAAGAATATGATAAGTTATTGTGCTTATTGTAATTCCTCACCGGAGCCCATGTTGATTTGGATGATAAGTCGTGTTGGTCATACTCTGTGATCATGCCTGTCAGCACATGACAGCAGCCATTAATAACCCTGACAGCTGTCTGATTGGTAAGGGAGTGAGGTGCAAGGTGCCCCACTTCAGAAGACAGGTCCCTCCACACTGCCACCATCAAAAAGCCCCCGTTAAGAGAGTGTGAGTGGGATGTAGGTGTGAATAACGTGTGCATATCTACGCCTGTTAAAGGAGGAAATTAGAGGTCCAGAGCGAAAGCTGAAGTTATTCCAACCGCGCACACGAGATGTCTTCAGAGACATAAAATTTTCAGATGAAAGACCTTCAGCTATGAAAGATACAGCTTTTTCTGTAACTGTATCTATTTCTGTCTTCTTGTCAATGTCTACATTTGTATCTGTATCCCAATAAAAGTAGTTTGTATAGTTATATAGTTTGTTTAGCAAGACAAGTTCAGAAATTTTCTGGACCTTTGTAGACTTTCTGCTCCCAATGTTGGCTGAGGCAATCGATAGCACAGCCTTTAGATTCACACAGGTATTAGTATACAGAGCATGCCTCTGTGAAATTGCAATGCCGGACTCGTAACGAGCGGGGCCTAATGGCCAACTAATGGCATTATCAAAGCTGGAGGGAGAATAATGCTAAAGCTGTAATCAAAGGTCATCTGTGAGACACGACTTCAAATGTTTAAGATCTTCTTTGATCAGGGGATTGCTCCAGCACAGCTCTGGTCACTAGGACAGGGCAGTAGTGTCTGCCTACCTACAGAATGATTAACTGCCACTATGTTAGCGCTAGCCTCCTCCTCCCCTGACATGGTTTATTGTGGGTGACGAGACTGCTAGCTTACTGCATCCCACTGCTGCTAACTCGCTAACACCTTGGATTCTGCCTTCCTTTTTTTGTGTGTGTCGTTTGTCTTGGCAGCTCCCTGTGGAAGTCGTTCGACGGGCTCCGAGGGTACGGTGCTGTCTCCCAACTACCCCCGCAACTACACCCGCGGCAACACCTGCCTCTACGAGGTGTCTGTGCCAGGAGAGTTCGGTAAGACTTAACGAAGGCATTGGGCTTTGGCTTCGTCAAATTTGAAAGTATGCCTTTGTGTGTGTGTGTCTTTGTGTATGAATGAATGTGTCTGTGTGTGTGTCTTTGCGTATGAGTGTGTGTGTGTGTGTGTGTGTGTGTCTTTGTGTATGAGTGTGTGTGTGTGTGTGTGTGTGTGTGTGTCTTTGTGTATGAGTGTGTGTGTGTCTTTGTGTATGAGTGTGTGTGTGTCTTTCTGTATGAGTGTGTGTGTGTGTGTGTGTGTCTTTGTGTGTGAATGTGTGTGTGCCTTTGTGTATCAGCGTGTGTATGTCTATGTGTGTGTGCAGTGTGTCTTAAGTCATGGCAGGGGGCCTCTTATCCCTGCATGGATTATTGACAAAATTTTAGGGGCACCAGGGAGAAGGCGGGTGGTGGTTAGACATGGGTGCTGTGGTGGGGGGTGTGGTGGGAGGTAATGTGTGTGTGTGTGTGTGTGTGTGTGTGTGTGTGTGTGTGTGTGTGTGTGTGTGTGTGTGTGTGTGTGTGTGTGTGTGTGTGCGTGCCAGGGAGGCATGTGTTCATTAAATTTGCATAAATATAAAGGTTGATGAGTCTCTTAGCAACCAGCAGGGAAAGGTTCTGCATAGGGAGAGGTTATGTGTTTTCTTTTTTTTTTTTAAGACTCAAGCTGAGCTATGACGATTTTTTTAACGCTTGGCTCCGGCATTCTGTAGAGGCCAAGACATAACCATGGAGCCGAGCTCGGGCTTATATATAATTCATGGCCGTTGTCATCTCACTGATGAGCAAACTGAGATTAAGGACAGTGCTGCGGGATACAAAGCCACATTCGTTGGCCCTGGACGGCGAATTTTTTTTCTCATTACTTCTTTACCTCAGACCTGAATATACACGAGATGAAGCCCAGAACTTCATTTGAGTTTGCAAATACGTCTGACTGTGTGTTTGTGTGTGCGCCTGGACCTGCTGTAGGCTAGCTTTTGTCATCACATCAAAAGTTCCTAGCCAGTGCTAATGGCCCGGCATCCGTGAATGAGGGTAGACACTTGAAGAGCAAAGCAGAGGAAGTACAGGGAGGTGAGTGAGGGTAGGAGGCATTCAGCCACTTGATTTAAAATCCCAGCCCTTAATGTAGGCTTTCAGCACGCATTAGGAATGCTGATGAATGGGCATGTGAGTGGTGGTCTATGGCTCGCACAACACTTTTGACTCTCTCCCGGGATTACAGCCAAAGGCTCGTAATATTCTTCTTGTCCGCTAGTTTGTTTGCCGCCGTGTCGTATATAAAGTGTGTGAAGTGTTTTTTGTGTCCTCATCTCAAACATTTCCACCAGCGGCCTTGGGTCCCCGGAACATTCAAAGCCCGTTTTTTGTGACCGTGAGAAGCTACTTTCGCCGGAGCAACAGAAGATGTAAGAGCGTTTCAACACGACGGGCTTATTATCGGTCGCGAAATTGAGTGCTGACTGTGAGTCAGTTTGGATTTTTACGCAAATGTGAACAATCAACTTTGTCACTCTGTGCAGATGGCACATTTACCAGCCAAATGGCTAGGCCCCCTCGCACACCAACTCTCTCCCTCCCCAGCCAGTGTCCAATGTTATGGTTGGTTGAGCAAATTTAGCTGTCAGGGAGTGGAGCCCTGTGGTGGCAGATTTCAGCAGCCCACTAACAGGTGAAGCCACCAGTAGCATTAGCACACGGCCCTAACGAGACACCACCACCAGAGCCGTCACATCCCTAATCCTTAAAAAGCGAGTGGTGTTCGGTTTATGGCTGTACAGACGTGTATAGTGTCCTACAGTGTATTGTAGTAATTTTTTCGCTCTTATCTGAAAAAAAAAAAACAACCTGCTCTACAACTTTTTATTTATTTATTTTAGCAAGTATGCTTACCCTCTAGGGGCTTGTCTGAATAGGAGTGTGAGTTCTTGCTCTATACAGTGACAGCATCTACCAGACAACGGGTGACACACCACAGCTCATCCACAGTTTCTGCTTCATACTTGTTGACATTTCAGGGCAGGATGGGAGGGATAGAAGGTGTATGTCTGTCTGTGAGGGGGTGTAAAGTGGCAGACTTACCTGACATAAATGAATAGATGGATTGATGGATGGATCGGTATTCGTCTAAAAAAAAAAAATTCAACAGCTCTTTCAAGTTTTTAGTGCCTGGATGAATTGGCATGACGTCGTAGGATAGCATAAAAACTGTAACGTTAAAAAGGCTCCAACAAGTTATTTCACAACTCTTGCAGCTGCGTCTTGGACATTGTTATTTATGACCACCACAGCCCCACTTAATACGGAGCATACTTATCGAGAAAGGTCACCTTAAACTACCGCATCATAAATTATTCACCCATAACTCGCAAGAACATACAGGTCTGCGTGTTAACTGTGTCTCTAAACGTTTATGGCATTTTCAGCATGAAAGGAAAGGAAGAAAGCAGTGTGTGTGTGTGTGTGTGTGTGTGTGTGAGTGAGAGAGAGTGTGTGTGTGTGTGGCCATTAGTGTATATTAATACTCAGAGGCCTTGGGCCGGATAAAGCCCTTTTTCTACCCGGTTAAATGTTTCAAAGAAAAAACAATAGTGAACAACAAACGCTGCAGTAAAATGTTTCATTAAATTGATAATTGTTTTCCAATGGTGAGTTGTACCTCCAAGTGCTTAGACGTAATAAAATGCATTGAAATGGCAGTCGTTTCATTCACTCCACCACTGCCTTTCCTGACTAAATCTTTTAATCTAATCCAGTAATGGCTTTTTCCCTTGTTCTCCCTATCTTTCTTCTCTTTTCTCTTGAGTCCTCTCTCTCTCACTCACTCACTCACTCACTCACTCTTTCTCTCTTTCTCTCTCATGCTTTCTCTGTCTTTCCCTCTGTCTTTCTCTTTCTCTCTTTCATTCCCCCGAACGCCCGTATTAGTCTAAAACTCACTCCTTCCATCAAGCGGTGAATACTGAGTTGTTGACACAGCCGTTGTTTCTAGGGCTTCAGATAAGGCCGTCCAACACATTAGGTTAATTCATTTGCAGTAATGAAAAAAAACAACTTACGTGCAGAAAAAACAGAGAGGTTTGTTGAGGTCTGTTTTATCCAGAAACGCATTCTACCAGAAGAATGATTCCAGACATTTCTCAGGCAACCGCTTTTTTTTCCCAGAGAATGAATTATTCACAAAGTGTCTGACTTTTGCCCAAAGTGCAGATTGTAATCATGTGAATGGCCCTGTGTGTGTGTGTACATTCTGTTTTTTTTATTTGCTCCCACAGAATAAGTCAAGTAGCCAAGCATCCATTTAGCATTGTGTCTTAAAGCCCTGTGAGCTGATGCGTGAAGGAAAAAAAAAAAAGTTGTGCACACTGTGTGAAACGCACTCTGTGTGTGTTGCTCCGTAAACAAATTAGCGAAGTTGGCACAGTTGTCCGCACGACTCGTGCTCCTCATCGGATGCCAATGCATGTCAGCTTGGAGAAGACGTGGGGGTTACAGAGTCACGCTTCTGACAGGAATCAAGAGGGCCACACGACACAAAGTATTAGCCTGCTCATCCACAATTTTGACTCCATACCTCCAGACACTTGTGTGTGTGTGGGTGTTGGGAAACGGCAGTGCTTGGAAATATTTTAGTTTAGTTTATTAGTTTAGTTAACAGGCACCATGTACAGAACAAATCATGTACCAGAGTTAGCTATGTAGCAAACTCAGCCCCCCTACCAACCAGCACTATCTAGGCAACAACTACTGTGGAATAAACTACTGAGGCAACAGCTACCTAGGAATAAATGAATACTGTATGTACAATAATGAAAAGCTACTGTAGATGTGTGGGAGAGAAAGAGAGAGCGAGAGAGGGTGAGAGACAGAGAGAGAGAGAGAGAGAGAGGGGGAGAGAGAGAGAGAGAGAGATGTAAAATTCAGGGCTTGTCTCATGGCGAGTGAGTGGGAAAAGCCTTGCTGTTGGATCTCGGCGTGGTGCGTCTTCACGCTGTGGTGTGCTGGAGTGGGAGACTGCTGCTGCCTGTGGGCTCCTGTCTTATCGGCTACCCCGCCAACACGCCATCACACACAGAAACACATGTGGCCATTGCTATCAGTGTGTGTGGGTTTGTGTTTTTATGTGTGTGCAGTGCTCTATTTGTGAGAGGGAGAATGTGTGTGTATTTGTGTATGTGTTTGTGTGTCAGGGAGAGAGAGACTGACAAAGTCGAGAGAGAGATTTGTGTGTGTGTGTTTGTGTATATACTATGTGTGAGAGTGAGAAAGAATTAGGGAGAAACAGAGAAGTGTCTGAGTGTGTGTGTGTGTGTGTGTGTGTGTGTGTGTGTGTGTGTGTGTGTGTGTGTGTGTGTGTGTGTGTGTGTGTCTGTATATGTGTGTTTAAGTCAGGGAGCGTGAGAGTGAGAAACAAAGAGAGAGAGAGAGAGTGTGTGTCTGCTTGTGTGTGTGTGTGTGTGTGTGTGTGTGTGTGTTTGTGCGCATGTGGGTTTGTCTGTGTGTGACTTGTCATGCAGTGTGTTCTCCGAACAGCTCCACACTGTAGTCATGAGCATGCCCAGGCCCAGAAGAGCTCTCTGGGTGACATGCCCCATGTTCCACACTGTAGTGATGAGCAGGCCCCAGAAGAGCTCTCTGGGTGACATGCCCCATGTTCTGCTCTGTTCTCACCCTTGCTTTAAAGACAGCCTGGTAATGGACAGATAGGACTGTTTGTGCACTTTTGTTTTCTCTTAAACCCTCATGAAAGGGTGGAGATAGAGAGAAGGGGAGGAAGAGAGAAACGGGGAGTAAAATGGGGGGAGAGATAGAAATGGAGGGAGAAAGAGAGAGAAAAAGAGAGAGAGGGGGGGAAGGAGGTAGACAGAGACAGAGTGTAAGGGAGAAAGAGAGGAACATAGGGGGAAAGCAGGAAGGAGGGAAAGAGAGAAAGGGAGAGAGAGATGAATATTACCCTTAAGTTGATGTGAGAACACTTTAGTTTTTAATAGTTCCAGTTTGCACACATAAATCACCTTAAATTCATGTAAAAGAGCAATAGTCACATATTTGTATAGGACACTATAGGTCACACACACACACACGCACACACACACACACACACACACACACGCACACACACACACACACACACACACCGGCTCCACCACCACTCCCCACCTCTCTCCACTTTCATTACATTTCTCATTATAATAACAAAAAAGTGCTGGCTTACTTTGCCCTGGGCGAGGTGTGTTGGGGCAACGTTAAGATGAATTGCAGGGGAGAAAGCAGACTCCTGAGGTGTGACTCACTGCCTGCTGCAGCCTCTGCTGCGTGTGTGTTTGTGTGTGTGTGTGTGTGTGTGTGTGTGTGTGTGTGTGTGTGTGTGTGTGTGCCTATCTGCAGGAGAAAGAAGTGTGTGTGTGTAGGTGTGTGTGTCTGTGTGTACGTGCTTTCATGAGAGACAGAATGTGTGTGTGTGTGTGTGTGTTTGTGTGTGTAAGTGGTGGTGGGACGATGGTAGAAAGACAGAGAGAGAAAGAGACAGAGAGAGTGAAAGAGTGACACACATTTTTTGGAGCCCCCTTTAGCAGAGCAAACAACCGGTGTTATTATCCCGCCACCCAGAGCAGCACACTCCCAATTAGGGGCTCCGAATTGTGTTTGCCTCTCTGTCACACCAAAGCCAGGAAGCACTCTGCAGCCATGCTAAGTGATTAGGTTCGGGCTTAGCTTGATGGAGGGGAAGGAGAGGTTTTTGCTGTGTAATTGCACCACATCTGTGAGTTCGTTTTTTTTTTTTTTTCATATTCTAAATAAGGCCGATAACCCAATTAGGGGGCGTGAAGCAAGCAACAACAGCAGTCTTGCAGGAGCTCTCTCAGACAGTACGCTTGGCATGGGTGTGCCAGGGTAAAATACAATTTGAGCCCACATCATCGCCTTGATTGACAAGGAAAATGTGCAAGCGGCACAATGAATAAAACATTTTCTAGAGGGCTGAAATTACGAGATTGAGAAAATAGTAACCTCTCTACGGGGTTACGGAGGGTGGAGGGTGGTGTTTAATTTAGGCAGTTTCGTGAATCTCCAACATGAGCGTAAGAGTTGCGAGGAATCATTTATCTTGTGAATCTGTAAATAGGGAATAGTAACTACAACATATCAACAGTAAGAATCTGATAGAAGAATCTGAGCTCTTCTTTTTATTCTGAAGCTATTCATGCAGTTTCTCAACAGCTCATAAACCTTCCTTAAATGAATGTTTGCAATATAAAAAAAAACATCAGATGTGTTAAGAAAGAACTGCTTATTCATGTGAAGAAATAACTGTGCCTTCTCAGGTGAATATTGCTCACTTTCTGAAAGCTGCTAATTATGCATCATTTAAACCTGCCATCACCAGCACCTACAAATGGATCGCTTCACACTGCTGTACGAAGGTTTTTACAGATATTGCTGAAGCATTAGTGTGCTGCTACAAACAACACCAGACCAAATAGTGTTATTTGAAAGAGAGACTGAGAGAGAGTGAGAGGGAGTGAGAGAGAGACAGAGAAAGAGAGAGAAAAAGAGAGAGAAAGACATAATAATAATAATAATAATCTTTACTTGTACAATCACAATTCATACATACAAGATGCAGTCCAGTGGTGCCAGATTGGACGAACACAATAACGAAATAGGAACACAATAACGAAATAGAAAGAAAGAAAGACAGAGAGAGAGAGAGAGAGTGGGGAGAGTGTCATATCAACCTTATTTTCCCTTTTCCTGCCTCTCACTCATTCGTGTCTCTCTCTCTCTCTCTCTCTCTCTCTCTCTCTCTCTCTCTCTCTCTCTCTCTCTCTCTCTCTCTCTCTCTCTCTCTCTCCCCTTCTTTCTCCCTCTCTCTCCTGTCTTGCTTGTGGAACAGTACTGCCGTGTCCCGTGGGTGCATCCCCTTCTCTGTACCAGTTCGCTTTTCTCGGGCCCTGCCATTTCTGTTCCTCTCAGCACTTTTAAGGATGATGGCTTGTGTTTGTCAGCATTTTAAGTATGTTTTATACTCTCCGGCCCAGTCTTATTTCTCACCGTCCTGCTCCTTACCGAGGATTTGTTCCTCTCACAAGCAGCAGGGGGATCGATGGACACCGAGCTAGGACGAATTGAATTTTAAAAGCCTAAATTCTAAGGAGCCCTTGAGTTCTTTTTTTTTTCTGCCCACAATCTAATGTTCTGTAGAGGGAAGTGCGTGTGTGTGTTGTAATTGCACTTGTCAGAATGATATGTTGGAAGGGCTGAGTCGCCGTGTTGGAAGGATGCCTATTGTGCCGCATGCTTGTTGAGTGGTTTGCCACTGTGAAACACACTGATGCATACAATGGCACATACATACTGTACGCGTGCACACACACACACCTACACCCACACACACCTACACACACACCTACACACACACACACACCTACACACACATACACACGCACACCTACACACACACACACGCGCGCGCACACACACACACACACACACACACCTACACACACATACACACGCACACCTACACCCACACACCTACACACACACACCTACACACACATACACACGCACACCTACACACACACACACGCGCGCGCACACACACACACACACACACACACAAACACCTACACACACATACACACGCACACGCACACCTACACACACACACACACACCTACACACACACACACCTACACACACATACACACGCACACCTACACACACACACGCGCACACACACACACACACACACACTGATACATACAATCGCACATACATACTGTACGCGTGCACACACACACATCTACACCCACACACACACACACACACACACACCTACACCCACACACACACCTACACACACATACACACGCACACCTACACACACACGCGCACACACACACACACACACACACACACACACACACACCTACACACACATACACATACACACGCACACCTACACACACACACACACACACACACCTACACCCACACACACACATACACACGCACACCCACACACACGCGCGCACACACACACACACACCTACACACACATACACATACACACGCACACCTACACACACACACACACACACACACCTACACCCACACACCCACACACACACACCTACACACACACACACACACACCCCTACACACACATACACACGCACACATACACACGCACACATACACACACACCTACACACACACACACACACACACATACACACACACCTACACCTACACACACATACACACGCACACATACACACGCACACATACACACACACACACACACCCACCCACACACACATACACACGCACACATACACACACACCTACACACACACACACACACACACACACACACCTACACACCCACACACACACACACACACACACCTACACACACACCTACACACACATACACACGCACACATACACACACACCTACACACACACACACACACACACACACACACACTGTGTCACAGTAGTCTTCGCAGCACGTTCCGCTGGTGACCCTGATTCTAAAGGAGGTGCTTTGGATTGCACTTAATGAGTGGCGAGTGGATGCGGAGAGGTTAGCTCGCCTGCGACAGGAGTGATTTTCTCAAGATAATAGAGCATTAAAAGTGGATGTGACTGCAGTGTGCCTTGATCCCGGCGTGTTGCACTTGCATAGTAATGAGGTCTTTTGGATGAGGGGACTTGGACTGGGACACACGTACGTCCAAAAGAGGAAAAGGGAGAAATGAAGATGGAGAGCGCAGAGAGAAATCCTTAGCATGAAACTTGTGACTAATTAAACACCCAGGGGAGAAGGGCGAATGTCAAAGCGAAAAAAGGGCTGAAAATGGCTTCACGTGACATTTATGATTGCAAAAGACATTGCGAAATATACAGTATATATTTTTCCCCCTCTCTTTTCCCCTTGGCTGCATTAATTGTTTGCCATTCAGTACAGGCCATTAGAGCTCGAAATAGATGGGGAACAAACAAAACGCGATGCTCATTGTTCCCACTCTCCTCCGTCTCAGCGTAGTGCCACAGCACCCGTAACTATGGAAATAAGACACGATGGGTCAGTGGAGCCAGAGCGAGAGAGCCGAACGCCGTAAAGCCTGCGCTAAGTGATGACGGCCATTACAAAGCACGACTTTTATGCCAACATCTGTTTGCGTGTGCTCGTAAGTGGTCCTCCCGAGATGTAGTTTTTGACACCCCACTCAGCTAAGTGCATTATGCCTTTTTCTTATTTGTTCCTCGTTATCCTCCAGTGATGATTTCCTGTTTTTTTTTATATTCGGCGTGTATATTTTTTTTAATGTCTGCCATCCTTCTACAGCTCGCAATGAAAATGATCGCTGAAGTCTGCTCAGTGCTCACGCGGTGCGTAAAAGCACAAAACGAGAGCCGTGCAAGTGATGATCACATAAGCGTTCCATTGTCTTCAGGTGGCGTTATTGTAGAAGTGTCTCTGAATATGAATAAGGCTGTTGGCCACTGTAAGCTACTGCAGCAATAGACAGCGCTGAAGAGAAAACAAAAAAACAAATACAAGGAACCATCCTGAAACGATGCTTACAGTGCTCTCCCAAACAACAACCCCCCCCAAAACGAGCAGGCAGATTTAGTAACTTAATTAGTCCTCCACTGAAAAACAACAGCCATCCACCGCACCGCACGTGTGCTGCAATGTGGCCCACATACAGTATCTGCAGCAGCAGCAGGCCGGTACGGCTCATGATCGCCTTGTAATCTAGCAGTCTTCCTGCAGGCACATTCCGTTTAGTGGCCTCGGGGCAAACAGTCCTGAGTTACTCCAGCGCCACATTGAGTATTGATTCCTTTCTCCCATCTTTTACTGTTATATGAGTTGTATTGGATTTTTGCTTCTCCTGCTTTGAACATTTTTTGTGCGTGGTCGGGGTGTATGTGGTGTTTGTGTATGTGTGTGTGTGTGTGTGTGGGCGTGCGTAGGGGTGTGTGTGTGTGTGCGTGTGTGTGTGTGTGTGTGTGTGTGTGTGTGTGTGTGTGTGTGTGTGTGTTTGACGATAAGATGGACGTGGGCGTGAGGGGAGTTTGGGTTTTCCACAGCAGGCCGAGGCCCCTGGACCCGATCGCCCTCCGCGCCAGACAGATTTGATAAGCAATGATTGCCTGGGGACGGGGCCTGTAAGTGGGGTTAGATACTGGGGAGGAGTGCGCTGAACAGCAGTCTCAGTGCCCGGGCCCCTTCAGTCTCATTACCACTCAGACTCCGTGCGAAATTGTGTCTTTTGCGCGAGTTTATTTATTTATATAGTAGCCCTGTACCATGTTATTAGAGACAGATACAGTGTCTGCTGTCAAGGGTTTCTGGAGATGCTGTAGGCAGAGAAAAAGAGGAGAGGAGAATAGAGAGAGAGAGAGAGAGAGAGGGAGAGAGAGAAAAACCTCTGGGTCATCACAAAAAAATAATAAATAAAAAGACAGAAAATGGTGTGGAACCAAAGAAGAATGCCTGGTGCATGATGGAGGAATCTTTCTTCCTCAGGGTGCTGATCCATGTTTCAGTAAGACGCTAGGGAGAGAAACATGCCCTGATGTGGTAGCATTAGTGTGTGTTATGTGTTAACAATGCCATTTTTTCTTTCTTTTCTTGCTTTTTTTTTCTCTGAACTCCACAGTGCTTTTTGGGCAGTTTGTCGTCTTCCAGACCACGACTCATGACATGGTGGAGATTTACGACGGACCCTTGCCAGACTCTGCCCTCCTGGCCTCCTTACACGGCTCTCATTCAGGTACCGCACCACAGGCTGCCCAATGAGAGGATTAACAGTCAACCGTGTGGTAGCCACTTAGCGGTCACTGTATCACCGGCTCTATGGTTGCTGTGACTGAAAAAAGCCTAACTACAACATTACAACATTACTATGACATTACAGAAGTTAATATAACATATAACAACTTGGTCATTGCCATTCTGGTAACAACAAAGTTATAATAGGGGGTGTGGCTCAAAGGGTTAAGGTCTCAGACTCTGCATTCTGTTATATCGTTTACCGACAGTGGTAACCCAAACATGCGAGACATTCGCCTGAAAGAAAAAA
Source organism: Coilia nasus (assembly GCA_027475355.1). Lineage (NCBI taxonomy): Eukaryota > Metazoa > Chordata > Actinopteri > Clupeiformes > Engraulidae > Coilia > Coilia nasus. Next base: position 12,179,149 of record CM050218.1, on the reverse strand, counting down.
TCTCTGAGGGTGTATCTATGTTTAAGGATATCTGAGAGGATTAACAGTCAGTTGTGTGTTAAGGTGTCAGACTCTGCATTCTGTTATATCGTTTACCGACAGCGGTAACCCAAACATGCAAGATATTCGCCTGAATGGAACATCTCTGAGGGTGTATGTATGTTTAAGGATATCTGATGACGTACGCCCGTTTTTCTCCGTGTGTTCGTGTGTTCGTTCGTCTGGTATAGGGGTATAGTGGTTTAGGGGGTCTGTAGAGTATGTCCTCTGGCACACGTCTCATTGATTAGGCCTAAAAGTGAAAGAGTGAAAAAAAGATGAAAGCGAACACATTCAGATGGCCAAAGGGGACTAAGGAAGGCAAAAGAAATCAAAATCAGAAACTCAAACTGCAGCGAGGCCCCTCAGAGACACTCCAAAGAGAACACGCAGCCATGAGCTGGCAATCTATACACCTGTATGGCTCCCGCCTCATCAATATGGATGAGCTGCCACACATTCGGTAAGTACACAAGAGACAGGGAGAGAGAGAGAGAGAGAGAGAGAGAGAGAGAGAGAGAGAGAGAGAGAGAGAGAGAGAGAGAGAGAGAGAGAGAGATGGAGTAAAAAGAGGGAAAGAGAGAGGAGAAAAGGAAGCAAATCAAGCAGAGGGGCTGAGACAGGGGAGGGAGTGTGCGAGCTGTGTGTGAGCTGTGTGTGTGTGTTTGGGGATGTTGGAGGGTTGGTTATTTAGTGTGTGTGTGTGTATGTGTGTGTGTGTGTGTGTGTGTGTGTGTGTGTGTGTCTGTGTGTAAGGGGGAGGTTGTTGGTTAGAGCAATTCACTTCATGCCTTTCAAACCTGTTCCATCCACACTTTGCCTCCTGTGCCACAGCCCAGCCAGCTCAGAGATAGCTGTAAACACACTCCCCTCCTCCTCCTCCTCTTCTTCCTCCTCCTCCTCATCCTCTTCCTCCTCCTCATACCCCTCCTCCTCCTCCTCTTCTTCCTCCTCCTCCTCATCCTCTTCTTCCTCCTCATACCCCTCCTCTTCCTCCTCCTCATACCCCTCCTCCTCCTCCTCTTCTTCCTCCTCATACCCCTCCTCCTCCTCCTCTTCCTCCTCCTCATACCCCTCCTCCTCCTCCTCTTCTTCCTCCTCCTCCTCATCCTCTTCTTCCTCCTCATACCCCTCCTCTTCCTCCTCCTCATACCCCTCCTCCTCCTCCTCTTCTTCCTCCTCATACCCCTCCTCCTCCTCCTCTTCTTCCTCCTCATACCCCTCCTCCTCCTCCTCTTCCTCCTCCTCATACCCCTCCTCCTCCTCCTCTTCTTCCTCCTCATACCCCTCCTCTTCTTCCTCCTCATACCCCTCCTCTTCCTCCTCCTCATACCCCTCCTCCTCCTCCTCTTCTTCCTCCTCATACCCCTCCTCTTCCTCCTCCTCATACCCCTCCTCCTCCTCCTCTTCTTCCTCCTCATACCCCTCCTCTTCTTCCTCCTCATACCCCTCCTCTTCTTCCTCCTCATACCCCTCCTCTTCCTCCTCCTCATACCCCTCCTCCTCCTCTTCTTCTTCCTCCTCATACCCCTCCTCCTCCTCCTCTTCTTCCTCCTCCTCATACCCCACCTCCTCCTCCTCTTCTTCCTCCTCATACCCCACCCCCTCTTCTTCCTCCTCATACCCCACCTCCTCCTCCTCTTCTTCCTCCTCATACCCCTCCTCCTCCTCCTCTTCTTCCTCCTCCTCCTCCTCTTCTTCCTCCTCATACCCCACCTCCTCCTCCTCTTCCTTCCCCACCTCCCCTTTAACCTTTTCCTCCAGCCCTTGATTAAAAATGTAATCAAATAATCTCTTGTATGTACTTGGAGAGGCGTGTTGAAGATTAAACTGATAAAGGAAGGGAGGCGGCATTAAAAAGAGCCAGGGCTTTATAAGTTATTTGCCTCATGGCAGGTAGACTAGATGGGATTTACAGGGAGCGCAGGGGAAAAGATGTAGCAGAGGGTTTACATGTGTATGTGATGTGTACATGTTACATTTTATGGTAACATTTAACCCTCCTGAGTCATAATGGCGCTGGCAACATATAAAAATGCAGTTTAAACCGGCTTCAATATCTCTGTGGTAGTTTGTGCTAGAAACAATCCACTGACATCTGTGGAAAGAACAGGAAAAGCACTTTCAGATGATATCATGGTTGTGTATGAAGTCATGAAATAAATTATTTTGAAAAATACAAAAATATATATGTGTATTTATAGAACGATCATTGTTTTATCAGGTGGGAACTGACGAACAAAAGCGATTGATGGTGACAACAAAAGAAGCAGATAACATGGAAAAAAAACTTAACAGGATGTGCTGATACAAAAATAATAACAACGTAAACTGTATCCATTTAATTGTTCAGAAAAACAGACAGTTTGTCGAATTACACTTGTATTATCACATTTTACCCACATAATCGACGCCTAGTTGTTTTGCCCTTTTTAGATGTATTTTCTGGTATTTAAGATGGTTTTTTTTGTTTAATTTAGTTTGATATGCATGCAAATGCATAATTTAAAGAGCAGAAAACAGTTCATTCACTAGGCTGTATTTTGTTGCTCCACTTCAAGATTTAACTTCTTTTTTATCTTTTTTTTTTATAATTTTGGGGTGGTTTTGGATATAGTATGTGTACATAATCTATTTTATTTAAGATATTATGACCTATTAGGAAAGCAGGCATTCTGCTGAATAAAATGGTAAAAACTAAACACTAAACACAGAAATATTTATGGCTGTGGTAAAACTGACTAAAAATGACGATATGCTAAAATGTGCAAAATTGTCTCCAAAGGGTTAGTGACTCCAAAGGGTTAATTTTCCAGTTCCCTTGATAGTGTATGTATATGTAACATTTACGTACTTACACTGAACATACCTAATCCTAACACTAACCCTAATCCTAATTCGTACTCTTACCCTATAGCACAGTGTAAATTCACAACTTACCTGTTGTTATACTATTTGTTACACTGTACTTTACGTATGTAGATACACTATAGCAGGAACCATTAACAATAAAGTGCAACTCACTTTATTTTACTGTCCCTGTTACAGTGTATCCACATCAAGAAGGTTTAGGGTTAGTGTTAGGTATGTCGGTGTAAGTACGTAAAATGACATGCTGTTACATTTAAGATATGCTGTAAAAGGAACCGTGAAATGAATTAGATGTTATCGGCAACAGACATGCACCCTGTGGTTCCCGCCACTGGTGGCACTGTCCCTGCCAATCAGATGCACCGATGACATATCGGTGCTCCGCACTTGTGACCAAGATGTTTCTCTATGCTCAGAGGGTAATAGAAATCTTATTTTGGTAAAGCAAATAAGCAGACCTGTAATGTAGCTGATTTGGTTTGGAGATATGACCCAGGGTGTGTGTGTGTGTGTGTGTGTGTTGGATGCAATGACGGTTGCCAAAAAAATAAATAAATACAAAGTAATGTTCGCTTCCATCTTGCCCTCCCCAGGGGAGACCTTGCCTCTAAGCTCTGGAAATGAAATCACAATCAAGTTCACCTCCGAAGCACCGAACACTGCCAAGGGCTTTCATTTTGTATATCAAGGTAAGCCAGAGTAAGCGTTTTTCCTCTCCATCTCTGCTATCGACCAGACAAGCGAGACTAAATCGATTGATGGCAAAGGGATGGGACGAAACAAAAACTTCAATACCTTCAATAGCAGTCAGACTGAACCAGGTCTGTCAGGTGAGGGGAATGTTGTCATAAAAAAATTGACTTGCGCCACCATTCAAATAGCTGAGAGTGCAAGATAAATAGCACGTTGCATGAAGGTTGTCAAAGATGGTGATGCTGTGATTCACTTTCTTATTGTATTTATCTCTTTGTGCAGTGTCTATTCTTTTGCTCTCCCTATTCTGAAATGTTTTTGCTCTCTTTCTTTCTTTCTTTCTTTCTTTCTTTCTTTCTTTCTTTCTTTCTTTCTTTCTTTCTTTCTTTCTTTCTTTCCTCTCTCCCTCTGTCTGTCTCTCTCTATCTCTTTCTTGCTCCCTCTCTCTCCCTCTTCTTCTCCTTTCATCTGTGTCTTTCTGCCCCCTCCCTCTCTGACCTCAGCCGTGCCCAGGACCAGTGCATCCCAGTGCAGCTCCGTGGCGGAGCCACGATTCGGGAGGCGCATCGGCAACGACTTTGGCCTGGGAGCCATGGTTCTGTTCGAGTGCAACCCGGGCTACACCATGCACGGTGCCACTGCCATCCGCTGCGAGTCCGTGCCAAACGCCCTGGCCCAGTGGAACGGGACCGTACCCACCTGCACCAGTGAGTAGAAGGAAGAAGGGAGAGGGGAGATAAGAGAAGAGAGAGAGATTTAAAAGACTCAGGCAGGCAGGAAGTAGAAAAAGGGTCTGAAATGAAACACTAGGCTGACTGGAATAAAATTATACCCAGTTGCATCAAAGTCCTGTTTAGTTACATGTAAAGCAATGTAACAAAGTACAACAGAGTAAACAAACAAAGTAAAGCAGATTAAGTAGACTTTATTGGCAAAGCCTGCATTTCAGCAAATACTGTCTATACATAGTCCCCCAGCCCCCTCTCTCGCTCGCTTTCTTTTTCTCTCTTTTTCAAATACTCTGACACTCACACTAATAAATAAGATTTCTTATGGTGGAAGTTTCAGCATCATTATTCTAATGTGAGCAGAATTCAGTTTTAATAGTAAGATAAACTGTGGGAGATGATGTGGAAATACTACACTCATTTCAGCAAAAACAAATCTAATAATATTAATGCGCTGATTTTTTAAACATTCAATGAAATTCAGTTATTTAGCAGTTTTCTGGTTGAGAACTAGGCACCAGGCAAAATAATCAAGCATTTGACAGGAATGGAATTGCCACGTCAACATGTAGAAAGGCGTGAGTCACAAGGGAGAGGAAGTGAAAAGAATGGATGGCGTGACAAAGAAGATAGAAACAGAAAGATTGAGATGAAGCGCGAGTGTGAAAAGGATGCCAGAAAACAATAAGGAGGGGAAGAATATGAAAGAATGTGCTGGAAAAAAAAAACTGATAAATGAAACCCAAAATATTCTGTGGCTAGATTAAGCGAAAGACCTAGAAGGACAAAAAGAAAGAGTTTAGAAATAAAATAAGAGAGAGTAATAAGATGGCTGTAGAAACACAAGGTGTTGTTGTGTGTGTGTGTGTGGGGGGGGTTATTTTGTCACGGTTGAAAGATAGGTAGGCGATGTAATCAAAAATGAAAAGGGATCAATGAGTAATGGCATGCAGCTAATAGGTACCATTGTACCATGTGCCATTGTGTAAGGCTACGCCTGCTAGCAACCTGGGCTCCTGTAGCAGCATCTATGTAGTCTGCAGTTTGTGGATACACCCTGACAGGGAATCTGAAACATGTTATCATTTGCAAATGAGTTGCTGGACTATTGGGTGCTGTTAGAGCTGAAATGGAGTGCCATTTGTTTTCTTTCTGTTATGCAACAGACCAAGTAAGCAAGCCAGCCAGCCAAGCTGGTAAGCAATAGCAACAAATTAGGAAGTATTGCACAGAGGCTGGGGCTTAGCATGCAAACGCATGGACATTGTCTAGGGGTAATTATAACTGGACCTCAGCCACAACGTAACTAAACCGAAAGTCCAAAAACCCACAGCTAAACCTGCAAACGCATGGACATTGTCTGGGGGTAATTATAACTGGACCTCAGCCACAACGTAAGTAAACCGAAAGTCCAAAAATCCACAGCTAAACCTACACACTCGCCCTACGTGATGTAAAGTTGTGGAAGTAAGACATAACATATGTGGTTGCAATGTGTGTATGACAGCTTGGCAGAGCTCCAGGGAGAGGTCACTTACCTGGGTCTCCCACTGCCCGGATAGCTCAACAACACAACAAGCCCAAACGCTGGTTCCTCATCTGATGGCTTGGACCAGCCCCAGCAGCCTTTGGTTTGAGTTCAGTTTTTTTTTAAGGTAGTAATCCAACTAAACAAGTTCAAAAACAAGCGTCCAAATGCCACAACTATCAAGACACAAAACATGGCAAACATGGAGTCCAAGAGGGAGACCAACAGTCTCTTCCATATTGCCTACTTACCTATTTAATATGGCTGATCTGAGTAGGCAGTGTTGTTCCAATTAAAAAACGGAGAAATGAAGTAGACCCAAGGTAGCCTGGTAAACCCGCCCCTTGTACTTCATTTCATTTCGTGCAGAGGGTCTGGAACAGAGACCGTCAGAAACGATTTGCTGGAGGTGTGGACTCTGCTGAAGTTTTAAAAAAAGTGCCTCTGCCTTTACCCAGTCACTAACGCCTGGTTGTCACGTATGCAATTAGCCTACCTACGCACTACAATTGAAATGTAGCACACAAGGTCAACGTCACAGCTAACGAACACACCCTCTGTTCGCTGATTGAATCGTACTTTCTTCGACTTGCCAAATGCTCCTCAAGAGACTCCGGTCCAGACCCTCTGCACGAAATGAAATGAAGTACGAGGGGCGGGTTTACCAGGCTAGACCCAAGGTACCCAGATGGCCTACACAGGGGTCCGTTTCCCAAAAGCATAGTTGCTAACTAAGTTAGCTACTTTGTTGGTTACAATGTAATTGCCCATTACCAACTAACTAGGTTGCTAAACGCACCCCAGAACGGTTAGAATTTAGAGTGTACAACGGTGTACACTTTTTCCACTCGGCGGTCCCCATGTTGTTGAATGAGAGGTGCCTCAAATCGCCAGTTTTCCGCAATAAGAGGACAGATTCGCAACAGAGGGCGATCCCCATGTGCAGCAGAGAAAGGGGATGACAAAAAGATCAGAAACAACATGACCCTGTCATTGTTTTTGTTAGTTTTTTCTTGGTGGATTTTATTTTGACGGTTGCTAAGCTCTGACATACCATGACTGCCATTTTCAGTAAGGCAGAATTCTATTTGGAACAGTGTTTACCTCACGAATTTTACCTACTTACCGACATGACTGAGTGGTGCTTTCACATTGCACGCGCTAGCCCCACTGCTGTATGCTGCACGCGTTTGGTTTCAATTGTTTCCCCAGCGCCAGAGCAGTATGCCACTGTCACGAAGCAGTGCAGAAAGTTTTGCGTTTCCACACCCATAACCACCCTACAACTTGCCACAGTCAAAGTTCAACATGGTTCAACACGTGAAATGAACTCATGTAACCAAGGAAAAATTGTATGCATTTTCCACAACCATTATCAGCAGGCGACCCTTGGCGTCAGCAGCAAGCACAACACAACCCCGACTGGCAGCGTCAAGCAGAGCGAAAAGCAAACCGCTGGCGATGTGAAAGCCGTTGTCAGTCAGTGCTTTCTCTACCATGTGTCCTCACCAATCCTAACAACAAAAGCCACATCACATGCTCCAGCCCTGTGGAGGTGTGCACACACAATGTAGTCCTGTGTGTACATGTGCAGAATGGGTTAGTGTACTTTATTGTCAGTTCATTATGTAACAAGCATTACACGGAGGATTGAAATTGCATTTCACCAGACACCAAATATGCAATTTAACACACGCACAAACACACAGCTACACTCATGGACATGAAGTGTATACAGACATCAACAATAGACATAATACATAAGACATACACATAGACATATACGCTTCCAACAAGAAGGAAGTCTTCTTGGTAGTTGGTGAGGGTGAAAAGTGAAATGTGCAATATGTAGGGTGCAATAAGTAAAGGGGCAAATTGTAAAGCAGTGAATGCTGGTTTGAAAGGAAATGTCTGCCCATACAAGATGCTGGGGTGGATGCAAGTTATATGTGCGAGCAGCATGTAAACCTCATAGGGAGCAACAGAAACAGTCTGTATCCTTCACCCCACTGACGTTATTTATCCGCGTGTGCATGTTTTGGAACCTGTGGTTGGTGTGTCAACCTAAACTTCAATCAGTTCTTCCATCTGTTGAATTAATTTAATATGAAAGCGTGTACATGTAAGTCAGGAATCTGCGTAGGAGTATAGCATATATTACATTAAGAATTAGCGGTAGCATGTACTTATTAACCTACTGGTACCTAGAGCTCTGGATGTTTGTCTTTGTTAGAATCTAATACCGCACATTAGGCAGTCACATCTGTGGACTGCTAATTGTTAAATAGCATCTGTTTCATTTGAGCGGGCCTCGAGAACACTCCATTTTAGAGAAAAAGTGCATAGACAGTGCCTTGAGCTAGATGTACAGCTTGTTAGGTTGGCATCAGTGCTAAACAGCCTTCCAGAATGTGCACTTGAATATATCCCAATGAGTAAGACATTAGAGTGTCCTCCCAGCACCCATTTCAGTCACAGCTTGTTTTGTATTATTTCAGGTTAAGATAGTGAAATGGTTGGCATTAAGTCGGTCAAATAGCAAATTACATTATTTTGGGAGGAGATTTATCAGGTCAGAACAGAGTTATTTCACCAGCATGTGGTTTAACATTCTCAACCACAACCACACACATAAAATATGCCTGGGACAGTGAAACGGATGCCTTCTGCAGTCTTACACCAGACTCTGGTCATATGGTCTTCTATCTTACAGTGTGGAGTCTTTCACTCTCATCCTCCTCATTGTTTTTCTGTGTGTGTGTGTGTGTTTAGGCATATGTGTGTGTGTGTGTGTGTGTGTGTGTGTGTGTGTGTGTGTGTGTGTGTGTGTGTACTGTATGTATGTGTGTGTGCTTGTGTGTTTGTCTGTTGTATGTTTGTGTGTGTGTGTGTGTGTGTAAGACAGAGGGAGAGAGAGAAAGAGAGTGTTTATCTTTGTTTGTGTATGTGTGTCTTTGTGTATGTGTGGAGAGAGAGGGGGAGAGAGAGAAATTCCTGTGCAGTTGCTGAAGCCTTGAGGCAAGGGAGGCTGGTGATTCACTGAGGTGGAGTGTTCGTTACACTGCAGCCTATGCAACCAAGTGCAGCAACCAAGTGGGGTTGCTATTGGAAACCAGACTGCGCTCTGTCCAATTCTCCCTCTCTCACTGCCTTTTTCCTCCACGTTTAATAGCAACATTATGAGAAAGGCATTTAGACTCACAACTAAATGAGCGTAGGTTGATCATTCCCTAGGTGTTGTAGGATGCCAGAATTTATGATGATACTTATGAATAGTTATGATATGTATTGTGCTGAATCATTCAGGCAGTTGTTGTTGCTAAGGTGTGTGTGTGTGTGCGTATGTATGCGCGTGCGTGTGTGTTTGTGTGTGTGTCTGTCTGCCTGTGTGTCTGTCTATCAGCCTGTGTGTGTTGTGTGTGTTCGTGTGTGTATGTGGCTGTTGAGCAAAATCAACGCATTAAAGACATGCCGACGTCTCGAAACATGTCGAGAGGCTGTGTGTCTGTATTTTCTGTACTTTCCCTCCTTCTGTCGCCCAAGTGCCAAAATCTTCAGGAGGGTGGAGAGGGCCTGGGTGGGGACAGGAGAAGCAGAAGGAGAAGGAGAGAGAGGATGATTGATTCTGACCTCTGTGAGCAGCTAGGGCTGGGCGATATATCGATATTATCGTAATATCGATATATTTTTAAAGAAGATATGTATTTGACACCATATCGCCATATCGATATATTTTCGATGATACAATACCACTTTATCAAAACCACTTATCCTAATGTGTTCATACTGTTCAGACAGCCGGAGCTTTCTCGGATCACTCAGCTGTACCCCTGTGTATATTTCTGTTTACTTTTTCATTTGCACAGCTCTTTTAGAGCAGTCTTAACTTAACATGAAATATTCAATACATATCGATATGTATCGTATATCGCCAGTCAGCCCAGAAATATCGTGATATTAGTTTAGGTCGGTAGAGTTACGATGTAGGTTAGCAACTCTTAGGAGAGCTGAGAATCTTAGAAGGAAGAGAAAAGAGAAGGAGTGGGTAAGAACACTCTTTTATAAGGACCCCTTTAAGTTTGTGAAAGGGTTGTTTAACCAGGAAAAGGGAGGGATACTGAGAACCTCAAAAGAGGAAGTAGAGGAGTACTTGAGGAAAACTCATTCAGATCCAGGGAGGGAGGGAGGATTAGGTTTTCCGCCTGACATGCCACCTTTGGGGGAGATAGAAAGTCAGATGGATGTTGTGCCACCTAGGTGGAAAGAGGTAGAGGCTGTGGTGAGAAAAGCTAAGGCTTCATCAGCTCCAGGGCCTAATGGGGTGCCATATCGGGTATATAAGAATGCCCCAGGGGTTCTTAGGTTTCTGTGGAAGTTGTTTAAGGTTGTGTGGCATAAGCTATCGCCCAGCCCTATGAGCAGCCCTAGTCCTTCACAGCTCATGTCAAACGGCGTCTCAGAACTGAAAATGTCCTTGTTGTAGTTTACGCTCCGGGAGCTGAGTTTGCTCGCACCCTCGCTAGCTTCTCCATAGTGCTAGCGACTGTTGCCAGACCGCAAGCGCACTTAGCACCTCTTTCCTTTCTTTAAAAGCCTTGCCAGCCTTGGTTTTCTGTTTTTTTTTTTTTTTTTTTTTTTTTTTGGTTGGGTTGACAGGCGCTTCCTTTTGTGGGGATATTTTTGTTTACTCTCTTGCCATTGACTGTATTGATGTTTCTGAGCAGATGCTCCACTGGCAATTGTGTGTGTGTTGTCGGGCTAACATCAATGGCTAGCCTGCCATTGTCATTTATTTTGTTGACATCACCTTTTTGTTGACAAACAATGGTATGTCTACTTGTTATGCTGTTCAGTTTTTTTTTATATATCACGGTTGGTTCAAGTTCTTCTCTCAGAGTATGCTCATACTTCTTAAGGAAATACATAACTTTGTTTTGATATTTCAATTGATTAATATTAGTTAGTGAAATTAGCAAGTATGAAAAGGCTTGATTAATTAAAAACCTTTGCACAGTAAATAAAGGAAACAGTCATTTGTGTAACACCACTTTGCCTGCCTTATCTAGGACACTGATGTCTTCTTTAATGAGGAGGCCCTTTTACAAGTTGTTCTCTTTGATTAGCAATCTGTGTCAATATGAATTAAGACATCTGAAATACTTTCCCCAATCATGAAAAACAGAAACATGCCCTGTAGATGACTCAACATTGTCTTCAGAACGGTAGAAAAAACCTCAGCTCTAACACATAACCACAGTGGAATCAGATAAGAAAATAAAGGCATTAAGGAAAAATCATTGGCTTGAGGATGAGATGTGCCCTTGGGCGCCTGAAGGTGGGTGTGCTGAGGGAGATGGAGTCATGCATAAACATATGTGTGTTCTCATTCTCCACTGGAAATGAATTTATCAAAGCCCAATTGAATCTGATGCGAAGCACCTGCTGCCTCCACAACACTCCCTCTTTCCGCAGCAGCGAGCGGTGGTGGTATCACGGTATTGACTGTTGGTGTGTGTGTGTGTGTGCGTGTATGTGTGTGTGTGGAGAGGGGGTGTTGAAGGAATGTGTGTATGTTATGAAATGCTGGCTCATATCTGCTAATGGTAAACACCAAGAATAGCATATTACTCTAGGCCTGTTAAACAGCTGGGAGAGTTTATTAGACCGAACGAGACGCGGAAACATCCAATGGAATCAATGTGAGACTGAAGCTGAATAATTGGAATGGAAACGTTTCATAATACAGTTTCATTCCATGTGGACAGTGTTAGAGGGCTCCCCAAAGTGATGGAAGCTACAGGGCTGACTTCCTCGCATCCCAAAAGCCCAAAGCCCAGCAAAGTGAAATTATGAAAAAGTAGAGTAATAAGCAATGATGCAGAAAGTAAAACACAGCAATTCAGCAAAGCATCCAGGAGAAAAAAAACCCTGACCTTTTGTTTTAAAGTATTCTAAACTCTTTATTTTTACCAGGGCTGGGGAATAAGAGACACTGACAAAAGCAATTGTGCCTTGGCATTAGAAAGTTATCACCACAACAGAGAAAGTAAATTGCACTTCTTAGATATTAAACTGATAGTTGATGATAGGAAAAGGTATCATTGCCCGAGAAACCGTTTAGTACTTTCTCTTCCTGAAAAACGATAGGTCACTCTGGGTTGCATATGCATGTTGTACGTGAAAATGTTCTTCTACCCCGATTGCCTCCATCAGTCAATGAAAGAAAATAGACAAGCAAGTAAGAAAAGGGCAAACGAAGTGACATCAGTTTGTGAATTAGAAAAAGCCATGCCATAGTTGCGATTACCGGAGGAGTCTCATTGCAGCACACATTCACCTAGCGAAATATAGGTAAGTAGGTGTGTTTGTTTAGAACGTTTAGATCTTCTGTTTGGAGTACTATGACAAAATGGGCTTTGAATGATGGTAGCCTGTGTATAGCATAGTCCAGAACCTATCATTCTCCCTGCTCCATCTCCTCCATCTCCTCCTATAACAGCCTAAAACAGAAGCACTAAAGCATTTTTTTTTTTCACTAAAACCGGCTCACAGAGCATTAATTAATACTAGAGACGACTGCAAAAGTAATAAACAAACAATGCAATAACACCTTTAATGATAATAATTAGTCAATGAGAGTTCATTATTTTAATGGGGTAATACGAATGCAGGGTATATCTATACAGTATATACACGTGTAAAAGAAATATAGTTGCGCTTGGAAAGCATTTATAACAAAAAATCAAATGTTATAAGCTTTTGCCAAAACTCTTCTGAAAACACTTGTTGGAAGATAAAAAAGAAAGACAAAGTGCACTATGAAACTTTTCTATATATGAGCCAATCCTGCAGTTGCTAACCCATTTTTCCATTTTTAAAGGGGTTATGCTAAATTCTATACAACTTTGTTGTTCTCGTCATCCCCTTGTTCATACACATCACTTATTTTCCATCTTTCTTTGTACTTCCAGAAACTGACAAAATGTGTGTCAGACATTTCCTGTTCAGTCCTCCCTTCTGTTCCACCATGTCCTCCCCGAAGTATCATCTAATATCGCTCTGTAGTCCTCTCGTATTCCTCTACTTTATGACTCAAGCTTTTCTCTCTTCCTTCCTGTGTCTACTCTCATCCCTGGTGCTAGTTGTTGGTGTAGTTCTGATCGTGGGGCCTCTTTTGTCATTCCCTTTCTCTTCTCTTCTCTCCTCTTGTCTTGTCTCTTTCTTTCTCTTTCTCTGTCTCTCTTTATCTATCTTACGCTCTCTTTCTGCCTATCTGTCTCTCTCTCCCGCTCTATTTCTCTCTCAAAATCTGTCTCTCAGTTCCCTGTGGAGGAGTTCTGACTGCGCGCCGTGGGACCATCCTGTCTCCTGGATACCCGGATCCCTATGACAACTATCTGAACTGTGCTTGGAAGGTCTTCGTGCCAGAGGGAGCTGGGATCCAAGTGAGGAAACCATTTCAGAAAATATATTCAATAAATGAAATAATATAACAGAGAGTGAGAGAAAAAAGTTTCCTTTCCTACACTCCAGAGCTTTGAGCATGGTGATCGATCTAAGAAGCTCCTTGGAGCACACTCAATTATTGAAATGGCAAATATTTAATTTTCGCTCAGGCAATTTGGTGTGGATGGTTCTTCCTAGGACACAAAGGGCTGAGCCTCACAGGTCCCCCAGCTAGTCTAGCTGTGAAACATTGTATCAGCTCTCACCCTCGCAGTGCCAACGTGGCATTTGACAAGATCACTGTTGACAATTTATGTCAGTCTTAAAGAAGCTCAACGGTGCCTTGGAGCACTGCCTTCACACCACACCTACACCACCACCACCACCACACCTACACCACCACCACCATCCCCACCCCACCTGACACTCCCTTACTCCCCTATTCTCCTTAGCCAATAGCCCAGAAAGAGTTAAATGTGTTTGGATGACACTATCAATTTTCAGAGGCTTTTTCTACTTAACGCCGCACCGGCTGTTTTTCTCCTCTGAATATTTAGATCACAGTGGTAAGTTTTGCCACCGAGCACAACTGGGACACGCTGGAATTCTACGACGGCGTTGACAGTGACGCTTCAAGGCTGGGAAGTTATTCAGGTATCTTCTTTTCTCTCTTTCTCTCTCCCTCTCTCTCTCTCTCTCTCTCTCTCTCTCTCTCTCTCTCTCTCGCTGGCATTTGTATCATGAGTGTTGGCTGTCAATTGTGTGTCTCCGTAGTGCCACCGAGCCAGTGCCTTTATCCTGGCTGGCTTATGGTGCAGCAAACGTTGCCAACCGCGTGGCAGGTTTCCTGTTTGGGTAATCGAGCCCTTGAACTTTGTATTGCCATCATGGCTTCGGCCTGCGCCACAGCCTCTGATGAATAGTTATTAAACTCGTAAACATCTTCAGCGCTTGCTGTGCTTGCAGCTGGTGGGAAGGATGGTACACGTTTTTTTTTCTTTTTTCCTTTTTTCCCTTTTTTTTCTTCCTTATACAGCATAGGCAAACACCCTGAGGTATATCTGACTTTTCAATTTTCATGTTTTATATTTATAAGATGGCCGCACACACATGGCGATGGCGGGCTGCTTTAGATGCAACATATGTACATATATGCATGAGGTTTTTGCAGCCACATCTAATTGCTTTGTCAGACTCAGAGGCCACTAGTAATTCAAGTGACGTGCCTATGTAAGGAATGTTTATTTTTTTACTGTCACATATGCTCTGCGAAAAGCTGCTCTCAATGCAAGAGGCTTATATTTTTTTATGCCTTTGGTCTTTGCACTTAGGTTTCAAAGAAAGCCCTGCACATCATCTTGATTTTACCCTACAGTATGCTTTGTCCGTGCCATCCGCTTTTGTTTCGCACCAGCAAACTAAAGCGATGCGCAGAAAGGCCCGAGGGTCTTGGGTCTCAGTGATAAAGAGTTTTGTGTCACTCCCCACCACCACCAGCAGCAGCACCCCCACCCTAACCCCCACCCCCAGCACCGCAACTGCAGTCCTCCACTTCACTCGCTTTCTGTCTCCCGTGTCTGTTTTGTTGCGAAACTTTCACGGCGAGATTTTTGTTTTATCGTCCAAAACGCATCAATATCGGAGCCGTCATTGAGCATCATGCATCGCCGCCTCCGTAATCAGTCAAGGGGAAATGGGGGTGTCAGCGGCGTCCCACGGGGACCCTCACTGTAAGTAGAAAACAGGATGGCGGCGCCGCAGCGCGGAGGGGAATGGCTGCCTACCCCACAACGGAGGAGGGACAGAAAAAAGGGGGACGGGGGGAGAGTGAAGAAGATGAGAGCGTGGAGAGAGAGAGAGAGAGAGAGAGAGAGAGACAGGAGGGACAACATTGAGGGACAGGTTCTCATTATTTGTCACTGACTTTTCTTTTTTCTTTAAGTTTTGTTTACTTTTTCTCCCCTTTTCTGGCTCCCACAAAAGCATAACGCGGCATAAATTTGTGCAGAATAAAATAGATGTGCATGGTCCTGAGTCGACGGGGGAATGGGCTTGGACAGAACGTAAGTGCAGTTGACAGGTTGACATTTAATCTATCCAGCACTCAAATTAGATCCGCGGAGAAGGACCTGAGAGGGGACAGTAACTTGCATTAGCAAAACAAAAGTATGTGTGGGCAGCATAACAATATATACATCCGAAAGGTGATAACTGATGTGGTAAGAGGATAAAGAAGTCTTTCGTCTCTGTGCTCTGAAGCAAATACTCTTGAGAATAGTTCAAGAAATCCTCTTCAATCATTCATTATGTTTTTTCTGTCTGTCAGTGTATGTCATTCATTTCCTATTACAGTGGAAATGCAACAGAACATTCACCCACCCAACTACACACATGCCCACACACACACAAAGACACACACACGTGCACACACACATACACACACACACTTGCGGTGCTTCTCATGAGGTGAGTCAGGGGTGAGTGCGTGTGTGTGTGTGTGTGTGGTAGTGTCTGGTGACCTAACCTGTCAAGTCATCCGCCAGGGCACTGCTCAGGCTTCAATCACAGACGAGACAGAGGGCAGGGTGGGGTGGAGGTGGAAGGGAGATGAATGGTCACCCAGACGTGCCCCTAACCACCTTTAATGACGCTGTCCCTCAAAGCTAACAATGCAAGCCTTGTGACCCATGACACCTCCCACCCTCACTCGCACCCCCCTCCACCATCACCCCTTCCTCCCTCCCTCCCTCCCAACCCACCCCTGCTTCCAGCGACCTCCCTCAGCCGAGTCCTATCAACAGCACGTCCGGGGAGAAGGAAAATACTCCAGACGGGTTGGAGATTTTGGTCGATGAGCACTGACAGCGGTGGTAATCTGAGTGTGTGCAAGGCAGTGTCTGCAGATAATAACAGCTGTCCACCCCCCCCCCCCCCACCCCTCCTTCTCCCTTCCTCTGCCTCCCCCACCCACCTCCACCTTCCTCCCACACTCTCTATCAGGGACCACCATCCCCCCGGTCCTCAACAGCACCTCCAACAATTTGTACCTGACGTTTCAGACGGACATGAGCACGTCGGGCACGGGCTTTCACCTGGAGTACACAGGTAAGGCCGCAACATCAACCTGGCTGTCGACTACAGAAGTGTCCACCCTGGTTTCAGAAAGGAAAAAAAACCCTGCTTTGTGCTTCTTCTACCTATGCACTTAATGAAACACTTGGAAAATAGGCTTATTTAGACTCCGTTAAACAGTGGAGTTTTAGTTTTTGAATCCATTCAGCCGATTTCCAGATCTGACAGCAGCACTTTAGCTATTAGCTTAGCATAAAACATTAAACTTAGTTGTCTAATCTGATTAAATGATTTATGCTAAACTAATAGCTAAAGTGATACTGCAAGATCCAGAGGTCCTACTGGCAAACCCAGAGATCAGCTGGATCAATGGATTCAAACACAGTAAAAGTCAGCTGTTTAAAGGAGTCGAACATTTTGCTCATTTCCCAAAAATCAGAATGTTCCTTTAACATAGGTGAATTTAACAGCTAGCTCATCCACCTGTCTGATGATTTGTGTGCTCATTAGGATCAACTGGTTCAGAAAATGGTTGGCTCAAATATGTCAGGGTTTTTTTTTTACTTCCTGAAGCTGGGACTGACACCTCAGCTGTTCACACACACACATGTTTCATGCAGCTGCCACTACTGCAGTGAGTCCTACACTCACCTGGTGTAGTCTCTGGGGCTTGCTGACTGCATGGTGATTTTTTTTCCCCCAACAGATTATTCTGAGAGCTTGTCAGTCAGGGAATGCGTGGTGTCGTCTGGGTCAACAATGAATCTCTCTCAGTCCCCTTTGATTGCATGTTTCGCTGTTGAAGTGGTGTGATGTGATTGCGAATTGTGATTGTGTATGCATAACTCTGCAGTCATTTGAATAGATTTTATATATTTTGTGTGTGTGTGTGTGTGTGTGTGTGTGCGTGCAGGGGAGAGAGACAGTTTCTGTGCATGTGTCTGTCTGTCATATAGGGGTGAAAAAGGTAATGGTTCTGGAATGTACAGTGCATAGAGAAGACCAGGAGTTCCACTTCATGTGTGCGCGTGCATAGGGGAGAGACAATGTGTGCCTTTGTCTGTGTGTGTGCGTGCTGTTTTGAGTATTGTATTGAGTAAATGAGCATTTGTGTAAAGAAAGAAAGTTTGTGAAGATAATTTGCATGTGTATCAGCACCTCCATCTATCCAGCACGATTTGCGTTTATATACCTTCCCCTCTCCACTCAAGCATTCACTAAACGCAATCGCTTACTCGCCCACGAGTGCCACGTCACGTAACGCACTCCGCACGCACTTGTCACCGTTTTATCGGCATCCGCCGGCCATTGCCATTCAAGTGCGCACTCATCTTCTTTGCCTCACTCTCCTCTTTTTCTTTCTCTCTGTCTCTCTCTCTCTCTCTCTGTGTGTCTCTCTCTCTCTGTCTCTCTCTGTGTGTCTCTCTCTCTCTGTCTCTCTTTGTCTGTCTCTCTCTTTCTCTGTCTCTCTCTTTCTCTCTCTCTCTCTCTGTGTCTCTCTCTCTGTCTCTCTGTCTCTCTCTCTCTCTGTGTCTCTCTCTCTCTGTCTCTCTCTTTCTCTCTCTATCTCTCTCTCTGTGTCTCTCTCTCTCCTACCTGTGTCTAGCAATAGGTCTGGATTCCTGCCCAGAGCCCCCGGCTCCCAGCAACGGAGTGCGGCTCGGAGACCGCTACATCGTCGGTGACGTGGTCTCCTTCCAGTGCGACCAGGGCTACAGTCTGAAGGTGGGCCCTGCTGGGGAATGGGAGGTGGTGTGGTGGGAAGTGGGAAATGGGAGGTGGGAGGTGGGGTGGAGAGGAGAGGTGCAGGAGAGCAAACGGAGCGGCACGTCACGCGGCTGTGATGGTTTAATGGTGAGCGTGTGGGAATTGGAACTGGGATGTGTGTGTGTGTGTGTGTGTGTGTGTGTGTGTGTGTGTGTGTGTGTCTGGATGGGGGTTAACGGCTTCTTACAGCAGTGTCGCGTGACACTGGGCGGCTGTGCTCGGCTTCGCTTGGTGGCTCCCTGTAAGTCATCCACCGCTGTTCAAGCCAAATTGGCAGGGTGAGCGATGGGTGTTCATGGAAAGTGCCACAAAACCCCATTTTCCTTTTTTCTGTAGTGCAAGGGGTGGGTTGCGGAGTGGGATAAGGGGTGTATGGGGAAGGGGAGGGGGAAAGCTGGAGGAAATGGTTGAGTTTATACCCCACTGATCACTCGCTGCCATTGATGTCGGATGTGTTAGCCCCCCCCCTCCCCAAAATGACATGACCTTTCAGGGTTTTTCATTATGCTATGGGACATTACTTTTAAATGAACGACATGAGGCAGGCTATATTGTAAAGCTCAGGGGTCTCTTAACATGCACAGACAGAGACTCGTGCACGCATAAACAGAGGATGAACTCACTCAAGGTTAAACTGGTATAGCACAGTCATCGGAATTGAACTGGTAGCAACTAAACAAGGTGTTTAGTTGTATACCAAAACATGGTCATGAATAGTTCACTTCATAAAGTTCCTTTTTTCCCTGGATACTACTGTAGCATATTTGCACACAACAGTAACTTCCTACCTTTGTCCTTAACAGGAAACTAGCAGAACACCCTGGCTCTAAGTCAACATGAAAGTCAGAATATAATGTATCCTGGCAGGTCAAAGACAGTGCACCTGTGCACACTGTCTTCTCAGGTGCCAGTCTAAATACTTGGCTCATGCCCAGCATATACAGAATGCGTCAGTGCCAAGGGAATGAAAAGACCTCACAGAAATGGATACCGGCTGGGCTGTTACAGTTACACACACGTTTGTTGTTTTCACTCAATCCAGCATATAAATGCTCAAAGTTTTATTTTTTTTGTGAATTTCAAGGTTAGTGTCCTACCCCACAGTTTGAATCTTCTTGCATATTTTAATTGTGATTGTGGTGAATTATGCAAAACAACATGTTTACTCTCTGTGTGAGCGAGTCATTTACACATACAATGGAAAATGTACCGTTTCAGATGGCATGAAGTCAAAGAACAGCAATGTCAGGCCTGTTTTTGTGGCCAACTAAAGAGAAAAGAAAGAAATGAGAGGAGACCAGTGATTTAATTGGGTACATTTTTTTTTTTTGAACATTCATGCTCTTGGATGCTTGGGCATTGCTTGGTTTTGAGAATAAAGGGACTTTAATACTGTAAATACTTGAAGGTATTGAATTGTTAAAAAGACTTTTAAAAACTCAACAGGCAGCCAAAGTCTTAAACAATTGTTTTTTACTCTCCTGAAAAATGAACAAAACAGACTAGTTTTCCCCTCCAGGAGTCCCTCATAAATATTGAGTATTAAGTAAAATCTATACACATAGAGTAGGAGTAATACACATCGATCAAAGGATTGGCAGCTGCAAGCACACAGGCTTGTGGTTCCTCAAACAATAGTTAACACTAACTTCACGTAGTCTATTGGTCAGCCAGTCAACTTGTGGTGCGAGTTGTATATTTCATTGAATTAACTGTGCTGTGGGAAAACTCCCTGGAGGAGGCATGTGAAAGAAAAAAGCTCAAATACAAAGAGTTGCAAGCAGAGGCAGAACAGAAAGGATGGAAGGCAAGAGTGTTTCCAGTAGAGGTAGGTTGTAGAGGGAGGTCAGATAGGAAGGTCAGTCTTTCAGTTTTAGGGGGCCTTGTTGCCTGTAGTAAGAATCTGGGTAAAATGTTAAGGAAATGTCAGAAGAAGCAGCAAAGACCAGCCAGTGGATCTGGATGAGACAGATGTTTTTTTTTAGCATGGTGCAAGCCATAGGCGAGTGCTACTGAGTGGATCAGTGGCCTCAGCAACTGTAACTTCAGCCAGCTGGTCCATGTTAACCCTTGCTGGGTGCCTGTATGGCTTGTAAGTGGTTGCTTGAATAGCTATGGCCAGCTGCTAGCTGTGCAAGAAGTTACACCTTGGCAGATAGGATTTAGAATGAGGTGTAATGGTGGACAAGACAAATGTAATGTTACTTTAATATTAATGTAACTTTAGCCAGCTGGTCCATGTTAACCCTTGCTGAGTGGTTCCTCGAATAGCTGTAGTCAGCTGCCAGCTGTGCTTGTTACACTTGGGCAGATAGGAGTTAGAATGTGGTTTAATCCAAACAGTAGAAGTAAAACAAGTTTAAGTTTGAGCCAGAAAGCCATAGGTTGGGAAAAGCAACACAGGAGTGGTTGTAGAGAAAGGCAATGGTGGCCTAGCAGCTAAGGTGTTGGACCTGTGACCGCAGGATTGCAGGTTTGAATCCCGGGTTACCAGTAGCACCACTGAGGTACCTTGAGCATGGTACCGTCCCGATGCACTGCTGCCCGGCGCCGTCATGGCTGCCCCCTTCTCGTGTGTGTGATGGGTTAAAAGCAGAGGTGAATTTTGTTGTTTGTGCTGTGCTGTGTCATCACAATGACAAAAATGAGATTTTCATATTCAAATGTATATTGTATATATATGTATATGTATATATTTGTATTTAAAAGCTATTGGTGCAGAACAGGGGCAGTCACACCTCAGTCCAGTAAACAGCAGTGATGCAAATAGTCTGCAAGCTGCTAATGTTAGCCCATAGACATCCTATACATCCTATGTATGGAATGTTTATGGGTTAGAAAGGTAGGCTAGGTCTGGCCTCTGGGATTGTGTGGTGTATTGGGATACTGAGAGGAAACTAGTCAATTTAGTTCTGCTCCCTGGAGTTGGGCAGTGTGTGGAACACAGGAAATCAGAGAGCTATCCAAAGTAAAATAGTATTAGATAGCAAGAGCTACTGTATAAAACTCTGTAGCATTAGCTTTAACATTAGCATTAGCTTTATTGTACAGGCTATTACCCAAGTTACATTCACTAAATTAGGACTTCCTAGAGGACAATATTCACTAATTGGACAATGGACACATGCTGGATTGATCACCTTAAGCGAGTGTATAGTGACAAAAGGTCTGAAACACCCCTAGATCCTGAGGTGCACTACTGATGAATTGTCTTTCACAGACCAGCTAGACCCTGTGACTTAGCAAACAAACCCAACAATAGGAAGATTGACTTGAGACTCAGGAAATAATAGAATAATAATAAAACGTAAAGTGCTAAGTGCTGTTCCTAACAATTGTATGTTATAATAAGGTTTGTAGTCAGGAAGTTTCAAATCTCTTCTCTCAAGGGTACTCTAACTACTGTAGGTGCACTTCCTAGGTGAGATTTATTGAAATGGCTAAATGTTACATGCAATGGAAAAGTCAATGTCAAACCACAGAAATTTTGTCAGATAATCAATACCATAGGGCGTCTCGGCAGTGAGTGTTCAACCTACTGTAACAACCCAAGATGTCACCTTCAGCTTTGTGTGTCCACTCTATCTGCTTTTTACAGACAACCTAAAAATATAGACGTGCGTCTTAGGGTAGGTAGGTGGTAATGTGGGTAGTTGTTGTTGAGTGAATCTAGTCAAAGGGCTTCTCACCTTCGAGTGGACACCAACAATGCATTCAGCACTGTGGCTTATTCACCAGACGCCAGGCACACAACTGTAGTGCTTTTCCTTTTGTGTCGCTGTTTCCAAAGAGCATGTTGTTCTCAGAGTGTCGGAGTACTTTCTGTTGTGGCTTTGCAAAAAGTTTTTTGTTTGAGATGACTTGCCGGCTTTCTCCTCGGTCCACTTTTTTTTTTTCTACCAGCTCTGTACTGCTGCCAGATACCCATAGAGTTTGCTTGTTGGTCATGTTTTTCTTTACTTCTCTGCCGCCATCAGCCTGTGAAGTACATTCAGCTGGATTAAGATCTGTGGAGTGATATGACCGTGTTGCTGCTGCTCACATCCCAGGATGGTGGTCAGTCCACATGAGAACAAAAGGTCCTCACAGATGACCAAGTCAGTTTGTCTCAGGAGACACCTCCCTGTAGTTTTTCAGGACATTGCAGTATGCAGCTAATGAAGAGAGCTCTGGAGTGAATGTCGGGTCCTTTACTTTGTCTGACTCGTTCAGGCGTCCTTGAGGTTTGCCCCGTTGAAGCAAGAACTTTTTTTTTTTTTTTGCCTGACAAGGTTGGATGAAGTGACTCAGTCATTGGCGCATCTGCTCTGGGGCTGCCACTTTCCCTTGTCCCCTCTGTGGGTTGTTGTGCAGCGTTGTTGTTTTCCCTGTAATTGAAAGGCTTCTTCTTAGGGTTTGTGTGTGTGTGTGTGTGTGTGTGTGTGTGTGTGTTGTGTCTTTGTGTGTGTGCATGCATCAGCAAGCATTGCCTGTCAACTAGCAGGAGTCACACTGAGAGAGGTCAGTAGCTCAACCGACCAACACACACACACACACACCCACACCTTTGAGTCACAGAACTCATTAGGCGCAGGTTATAAACAGGAAGGATGCACCTGAGGAAATCGGAAAAGATGACGCGTTGGAGGAACGGAATGATGTAATAAGTCTACTGTGTTTCCAGTCTTTTCTATGGCTCGTCTGCAAATACTGTACAACTTGTTGAGGTGTTTTTTTTTGTTTTTTTTGCCTTTTTTTCCCTGCACACATTGTTTGTATCACTGCCCCATGTGCCAGGCCCCTGTAGCCAGCCACCAGGAAATTCATGGTCAACATTCGATATCTCAGTAATGACCAAGCTGTTGCTTTGAACACGTACAGTATGTTGGTTTTGCTCCATCCCAGGTGGTTCCCTGTTTATTTCCAGTTCTGCTATGAATAGCCTGAGCTTGTGTAGATGTCTAGATGTTTTGGTCCTTATTTTTTGTGGGACGAGACAAAAAAAAAAACCCTGTGTGGCAGGCCAGTCACTGTGACACTAAATGAAGTTGTGATAATGGCACTCATGCTAATGATGTAAACAAAGGCACCTGGCCCCAGAGTCAATCATCCAATTGCTTGTTGTAACAAATGTGAGTAATTACAAGCCGAAAATTGGAATACCTGCTATTTAAAGTATGCTTTGTCCTGGGTTAGTCACAATATTATTTTCAAGGGTTTCGCAGGTGTTAAAGTGCATAGTATGCAGAGTCAAAGTGAACAGATGCATGTTACAACCAAAATATATTTCACTAAGTCTATAGCTATCAATTTAACAAACAAGCAAACAAACTGTGCATGCTTCTCTGGTATTGTGCTTGGAAAACTTGGGAGCCAAAGACTCTCGTGTGTGTGCATGTTAAGTGACCTTATCTATGTGTCGTGTGCT
Source organism: Coilia nasus (assembly GCA_027475355.1). Lineage (NCBI taxonomy): Eukaryota > Metazoa > Chordata > Actinopteri > Clupeiformes > Engraulidae > Coilia > Coilia nasus. The sequence goes on along the minus strand of CM050218.1, from coordinate 12,155,598 downwards.
TCCAGGGGAGTGCGCACATCACGTGCATGCCAGGACCCGTCAGGAGATGGAACTACCCGGTGCCCCTCTGTCTCGGTACGTCACCTAGGCTACTCCCAGACAAATGAGCATTAGTTGGCATTTTATACGGCTACAATATTAAACAGTTTTTATTATACTCAGATCATTGTGTATGCCGTGCCCAATGTGCTGTGAAATTGCAATGCAGTATTCATGTGAGTGTGCATCCAACTTCATCAGAGATGCGTTGATCAAAAAACGCTTGCGATCACTTCATTTTTTTTCTCCTAATTTTTCAACATCAAAATGTCAGCTACACACACGTTTTACGGTTATTTGGAAACAGAACTTTTATATCCGTCTCCCATGTTAGGCACAGTAATTTGTAGGGACACAAACCTTTGGTGTAGAAGATGGGCTCATTTCCACGGATTTCCTAAGTTTTTAATTGGACGGCTGTTAGCTTTGTTCTTCTGAAGATACTGTATGCTCATGGGTCACTGATTGAAATATGCACATGCATTGCATGCTATGCCGATGCTGCCTACACACTTGAAAGGGATGCTTCCCCCTCAGCGCATCGGCCAGTGTTGTCACAGCATCAACACGATCCAAATACAGACATGCGCATGCACACACACACACATGCAAACACACACACACACACATAGACACACACACACATAGACACATAGACAGATAGACAGACAGATACACACAGACACACACACACATGCACACACACACACACACACACACACACACGCATGCACACACACACACACACACACACACACACACACATGCACACACATATCGTTACACACACAGAAATCAGAAACACAGAAATCAGCATGCACACGAACAGACACAAGTGTTCTCCATAGGGTGGAGTGGCACCACTCTGCGGCTGAACAAACAAAAATGTGTCATGAATTATTCAGGCGCACGCTTTATAGTCAGCGCAGGACATTTTTACACCTTTAGGCTACAAGACAACATAAGGCATTTTGTAATAATGGACTTGCCCTCTAATGAATCTCATCAGTTTGGCCTCCATCCGGAGGAAAAAAAAAACATTTTAGTACCACATACATAACCCATTCATCAGTATGACAGTCGTCAGGTGCCGTCACTTGCTACAGGCAATGCAGTTCTCCACATGTATGGCAGACTTAGGCTATGTCCACATTAATGTGGATAAATACAAATTCGCTTATCCGTAGTAAAGACAATCTCCGTCCACACTGTCGTTTTTAGAAATGTCTGCTATCAAAAATTCCGAAATGTTGTGATTGTTACGTCACTCCAGTCCCGCCAAACTCCAGTGCACCTCAATGTTTTATTCTCCATTCCAAGCCGGCGTATTCGGATCTCTCCACTTCAGCGGTCGTTTTCCAAAAGTTCCGTTTGCCGTGTTCGAATTCGCCGTGTTAATGTGGACGGGAGGCGCAAACGAATACATTATTATGCGTTTGCATATGTATCCGCATTAATGTGGACAGGGCCTTAACCATGCACCAGTGTTACATAGGAAGATGCAGCAGTGTAAATGAAGGGCAACACATGACCGTAGTGTTATATGAAGATGCAGCTGCAGCCTTCGGTGTGGGCACAGTGCTGGAGACCGGAGAGAGTGCTCATTTATTGAGCTCCCCGGCTCGGCCGGCTTTAAATGTAATAAGTCCTGACGTCATTGTAAAGGCATCAGGGTTGCAGCACGCTAACGGACACCATGTGGAGAGTGAGAGAGCTGAATTGATTCACGCCACCACCGAGCAAATGGAAGGTTCAATGCGGAGTATCGACGTCTCAATTTAGGCCCTTTAAAGTACTGTAAATGGACACAGTCATTCAGACTTGCCATTCTGTTTACCCTTGACGAAGGCAAACACTCGCTCACTCATGAGCAGCATTAACGCTAACACACAATACGCGGCGCAGCACAACACTTCAATTATGTCTCGGCACTAATGAACCCAGTGGCATGTTCGTTAGCTGTTGTAACTAATGCGACAAACACTTCAGCTTGTGGACGTGTTTGTGCAGATTTGCCAGGCACCATCCACAGTGTTTATCACGCACTGCGAGACTGAATGTTTTTCCCGCTGCCATTTTGTCCCTGTTCTTATCTCCTCAGCCCAGTGTGGCGGCTCCCTGACAGAATTCAGCGGGGTGATCTTGAGTCCCGGCTTCCCAGGGAATTACCCCAGTGGCCTTGACTGCAACTGGACCGTAAAACTCCCCATTGGCTTCGGTGGGTTTGTCAAACATCCAAAGGTCTTTTTTTTGTCTCCACAGTCTGCACAGTCAGACCGTTCAAACAGGCGGCTCGACTGGGTGGTCATCCATTTTGTCTTTTCTTGAAATTGCATTAACCTGTGTGTCACTGTCATTATGCTGCCAGTGTTTGTCTAATTTCAGAACGCCATGTGTATTATATAGATTTCTGTGAATGTAATAGACTTTAACGTGCCATTATATTGATACAGAGAAAAGGAAATGCAGTGACATATACATAAATGAAAGGATAGGAAGGAAAGTCATTAAAGAATAATCAGTACATACAGTATGTGCTAGGGAAAAGGTTGTTGGGTTAGGAGAATGACCTTGCAATGGGTGCATGGTGTTTCGCATGCCGATGTGCTCTGTTTCAGGAATTCACCTGCAATTCCTGAACTTTTCCACGGAGGCGGTCCACGATTACCTGGAGGTGCGCAGCGGGACGGCGGAGGCCGGTTCCGTCATCGATCGTTTCAGCGGATCCGTTGTTCCGGACTCCTTCTTCAGCACCACCCACGAGACCAGCTTTGTCTTTCACAGCGACTACTCCCAGAACAAAGCCGGCTTCCACATCACCTACGAGGGTAAAGAGGATTATTTCATGCCCTCCACACACCCCCAAACACACACACACACACACACACACACACACATGCACACGTAGACACTCACACACATACACACATGCATACACGTAGACGCACACACACATATGCGCGCGCACACACACACACACACACACACACACACACACACACACACACACACACACACACACACACACACACAACCCCTCATTTTTTCACCAGCACACTGCCTCTGTCAATATTGACAGCCTTGGCACAGCCAACCCCAGCCAGATTACACCTCACTCACCTCCTCCCCACCCCCCAGTGTCGTTATCAGGGATTTCAACACTGGTACCATCGTCATGCACGACGGGTCGTAAAGCTCAACAGCACCAGGTCTCCTGTGTGGAAAAGTCTTACTGTCATTGCAAATTCAGTACATCCATATTTGCAAGTGTTTCAGTAGCCTGGGGACATGCGGTTCTTTCCTGGGTGAGGTGGGTGCTTCACAGGTCCTTCGCTCCTCTGAGAGCAACATTCCACTGGAATTCTTCATTTCTATTTCCTTTACTTATCTTTCTCTTTCCCTCTCCCTGCCCCTGTCCCTCTCTTTCATTATCTATATTTCTCTCTCTCCTCTGTCATCCTTTTTGTCTTTGGGCGTATTGACGTGTTTTTCCCTGTGCTCATTATTCACAATTTGAGTCTCAGTTTGAGGCCTTTGCACCGCGGGGCATTCTGGCATGGCATTTGGAGGCTTTGGTGTGAAAGATTCATAAAACCATTTTGGCAATGATATGTTTGGGAGGCTTGTGTGGATTGCACAGTTAAGTTCCATTTTCTTCAAGCTGATTGTGATTTGCTTAGATTGTGGTGCTTGTGTTCAGCTTTTGTTGCTGTGATTTAACGAGGACACTCTGGCTTGATTTTGCAGTGAGTCTAATTTGGGTACATCTACATTCACAGTTAGTTACGACATTGAGTTACACACATTTGCCTGTCTGCGCTCGAGTGCATTTGCTTACGCTTAAACTTGTTGTTTTTTCTCTCTCTCGAACAATTCCCTAATGGATCGCAGCGTACGAGCTGCAGAGGTGCCCCGATCCTCGGCCGTTTCGCAACGGCGTCGTGATTGGCAGCGACCTGGGGGTGGGCATGACCATCTCCTTCGAGTGCCTGCCAGGATACACGCTGCTGGGCGAGCCGTCACTCACCTGTCTGCACGGAGTCAGCAGGAACTGGAACCACCCAGTGCCACGCTGCGAAGGTACTCGACTAACCAGTTTCACTCGTTGTGTCCCATGCGAGAGACAGACGCTGCACACAGACATTTTCCGTTTTTTTGTTTTGTTTAGTTTTTGTTTGTTTTTGTTTTTTACTTGGTCCCTTGATACAGTAGCTGTCATTTTGGAGTGCCAGCATATGAAAGGTTTTATTTTTATTTTTTTCAAGCCTATATGCGTATTGCAGCATCTGAGCTAACATACAGTACTGTGCAGTTGTGAAATACATGCCAATAATGCGGTGTATTGTTTAGAAAGACAATGTATGATGCAATATAGTGATGCCAGTGCGCCAGTGCTTTCTAGTTCTAGTTACATTGCCCACCTCAAGAACATATCCCTCCCACCTTAAATAAGTTGCCCTATAGAAGAACACTAAAATTACACTTGGGCTTAAAATTAGGCAGTAAAATCGTAGGAATATGTATGACAATAGACACATCAATTGCCCTCCATGTACAGTATACCAGCTGAAAAGCTTTAAAACAAACACAGTGCAGTGCACAAAGTGATATATTTCTCAACTATAATGCCGCACCTCCACTGACAACAACCACCTGAACTAACTCAATTCCTGTGGGAAACACTGAGTACAATATCCTTTTAAAGGTCAACGCAGTATTATATCATCAAACACGAAACGTTCTCCAGTCCCCAGTATATTGATATACACAGTGTTTTATTGGCAACATCTGCATGATCTATATGAGTCACATCAATCATCACGTGCATGAACCGTGAAATAACTGGCGCCCTGCAAACCAAACAGCTGTCTTGCTAGGGAGCTATGCAAGCCTCATCATTTTTACCCATTTGGAGTCATCAAAATCTAAACAGCAGTCAGTGATTGACTCTGACCATTTTTACTTCTTGCTCATAATAATTTTGCAAAATCAAAAAAATAGGCTCAAGCAAATGAAAGTGGAAGTGGCTCTTAAAAGGCTTAAGATGATAGCAAATAACAGTACAAAAACACTTCTCTGAAGAAACTTTGAAGGTGGTTGTTTTTTTTTTTCTTTCACACAGACAATCTAAAGCACCTTTTTACCTCTTGACTTTGGTACTTTTATATGTGTGTGAGTATGTATTCTCCTGGGAGTTGGACAGGTCCTTCGGAAACTGACATTTCTTTTCCTCGTCTGTGGTTCTCAGCGCTCTGTGGAGGAAACATCACCTCCCTGAATGGCACGGTTTATTCCCCTGGGCATCCGGCCGAGTACCCTAACTTCCAGGACTGTATGTGGACCATCAGGGTCCCCCCAGGGAACGGCATCTACATCAACTTCACCCTTCTCAACACCGAGCCCATTTATGACTACATCACTGTCTGGTAAGAGCTGCCCGTCCCCACCCACACACACACCCCAGACTGTGAAGACACGTTTTTTACCTCTATAAAGTGCTTTTGCAGTTTTTAAGTAAGTGTTACAAATTTTGTCTTTACAAAAAAAGAAATTGTCTAGGGATTGGTCAGACAGTGCCCCGCCAAAGGTTACTTACGCTACGATAAAGACCGTAGACTTCAAAAGACTATAGACAGTGGCCAAGACCTAGCATCTTCAAGGCAGCGACAACATCGAGTGTTAGCCTTCTCCTCCAGCCCTTTGTCTCTTTTCTTCTCTCTCTCCCTCTGTTCCTCTCTCTCTCACTCTCTCTCTGTCTCTCTTCCTCTCTCTCTCACTCTCTCTCTCTCTCTCTAGCACTGTGACATATTAAAGACAAGAATAAAGAGGCTCAATATTTGAAATGTCATGAAACCTTCCAATCCAATTTCCTAACAAACCACTTTTCATTCCCTCCCTTCACCCTGTTACCCCTTTACCAACCGTGGCCCCCCTCCTTAAGCAACAGTAACTGGGACATGTCAGGCCGCTCCTAACAATTGAGACCAAGGCACGGCCAGGTCAATTTGCTCTAATATGCAGCCTCTGCTTGAGGCTGCAGGCCATGAAGCTTAAACTTGCACAGAGCACAGTGCTTCTGTACAGCTATGCAGCGTTGCTCATACTGCTACTGCGTTTTGCTCTTGGGCATTTATGGAACGTTCTGGATGATTTTAGCACCTTACGTAAAGCTGCAAATGCTCCTATACAGATATGCAGCGTTGCTCATATTGCTACCACGTTTGCTCTCGGGCATTTATGGAACGTTCCGGATGGTTTTAGCACCTTACGTAAAGCTGCTGCTCATCCGCCGCTGCTTAAGTGCCGCCGTCTGTCTCCTGGTGGGAAATATTGTCGGGGCGTAACCTGCTACACCTGTCCACTTGTCAATAGGCCAGGTCATGTTTTTAGAGGAGCCATTCTGGGGGGTCACGGAGGTTAATGCCTGCCCACATACAGCAGAGCCCATATAACTTCACGCTAGCCTAACAGTCATTTTTAAGCTGCGTGATGGATTTCAGCCAGTGCAAGGGGGCTGCTAATGTTTGTTTCAGATCAATGGTAGTCACAGGCTCAATACTGCAATTGAGTTTGATTTAATTTCTTCTTTTTTTTCCTTCTGTGAGTGGTCATGCCATAGCGCAGATTTAATTCTACTGCTTAATTTTATCTATTGTCTGTGAAACTCTATCTGCAAAACCCAAAAAAGGAAAATCAAAGGCGCATATTAAAAAGACTTATTTTCATGTCACAGTCCTAGGGAATGCATCACTGTGGTCAAACTGTCCTCCAGAGTTTAATGGCTGCTTTGCTGCTAATTTCACAAGGCAGCTGTGTAATTACGATGTCACTTAAACAACATCATTATCATCATTATATCATCATTCATCACTCTGATGTGTGAGAGTTGGTAACCTCTGCACTCATAGAACATGTTGACCAGCTATTTTTAAAAAATGTTCATTACAGTGCCTTGTCCAGTGCACTAATAGCTATTGTTGTGTGCTCATTAGATGGTTCTCCATGTTGACCGTCAGGGTCTTACAAAGTTGGTGCCACTCCCTCTAAACTCACGCGCTGTCCCCTCCTCCTCGTTTAGGGATGGTCCTGACCAGGGGTCCCCTCAGATTGGTCAGTTCAGTGGAAGCTCCACCCAGGAGGCGGTCCACAGCACCTCCAACCACATCCTCATCAAGTTCCACAGTGACTTCAGCACCAGCGGCTTCTTCATTCTCACCTACTATGGTAAGTGTATACATAGTTCGGATTACAGGGGATACTGGGGGGTATGCTACCACGCGATCAACACCCAGTATCCTCAAACAGACCAAAGTAGCAGGGTTGTTTAACTGCATATTCCCATACAAAAATCATGCAGAGAATTCTTTAGTATTAAGAGCTGTGAATAGCGCTTATTGTTCCATCTTTCATGAGAAACAAACCACAGAGAAACCAACACTATACTACTTCAACTATACTACTTCAACTGACTGTTTCTGCCACCCTTATATTTTTTACCCAGCAGCAGCCACTGGAGTCAGAATTGTTCTAAACATAAGTCAAATCTTTCAACAGCAATATATTTTTTGGCTTTAAATTATTTACCAGTGGGTGCGAAAAATCACTTTCTCAGGCTTTTGTAGTTGACCCTATCTCCACCCAGAATATTGTGTATTTGGACAGACACATGAATCCCTATCCAATGGCAAAAAACCCAAAGCATAAGTCACCCCGAACTTATAGAAGAGTTGTGGGAACCTTTATTCAATTTCAGCTGTCACTTTTTGCAGCATCCAAGCATGTGAGTCCTGTTTTGTCATTGTGATCGAACAGCACAGTAATTAATTTAATTTCAATTCGAAATTCAGCCTCTGCATTTAACACGAGAGCAGTGGGGCAGCACGGCAGGTGCCCCGTGGGGGTGGATGGAGAAGAGTGCAGGTCATCCGCTCCCCCCACCCACCTGTCATGTCAGGAATCGATCCCGTGACCTTGTGGCTGCAACTCCCTAACGGCTAGTCCATGATTGCCCCCATTTGTTTTGACACCAAGTCAAGGTGTGAGTGCAGTAAAGCTGATCTATATACATTAGCAAATGTTTAACTACAGATGTCTCTTCAGGTAGAATGCTCTAAATCAGAGATCTTCAACCTGGGATCTGTGATTTCCAGGGGGTCCTTAGGGTGATTGCAGAATGTCCGCCAAAATTGTTTGATAATTACCCTCCTCAGCCACCTCTTAAAACAGAATGAAAAATGTTCTATAAATATATAAACATGCCAATAATTCCTGTTTAATTGCTTTGCATACAATAAATCCACACAAAGTACTTGTCAATATGGCAACACAATGTTGTAGCCTGCATTATGCAATAGGGGTCCCTCTGTTGGGTCTCTGTCTGCCAAGAGGTTCTTGGCCTGAAAAACATTGAAGACTTCTATGCTGTAAATGAATGTGTTCTGTGTATGACTGCCTGGGAATGGCTTCTGCTGGGATGCTCCAGTCTTAAGCGCCACTCTTTTTTCAGTAGTGTGCCTTTCCTGCAGGAAGCCTTTGATGCAAATCATCATCATAACACTCCATTATGCACTCCAAATAGAGTCAGTGTGAAAATAGTTTGAGGGAAGTAAATTGGCCCGTTTATCTTCTTAAGTCAAATGTTGACAGATTAAGTTACTGTGTGTTCTGAAGGTTATTTACGCGTCCCTTTTTTTTGTAGGGCTTTTCAAAATCAGCGTAGAGAATTAACATGTCTTTGTTCCTTTGGGAAAATTGGTCCAATTATTGCTCATGTCATGTTGCACATTTCCAAGCAGCGAGTAAATGGGAAATAGCAGGTGCACCTTTCTCCACAAGCAAAAAGACGTGCGGCCATGTTTGAGTGGTGGCAGATGTATCAGCAAACAAACGTCTCCCTTTGAGGTGTCAAATCATGTTTATCGCACAAGTTGACGCCTCTGTCAACTTCAGATAGTCCATATCAGGTGGGACAGCCCCCCACCCCACCCCCCCAGCCTTTCTAGCTCTTCGTGCTGCCTGGAACCAGGGGGACCAAAAAGTGCAATTATGTCCATGTCAATGCAGATTGTGCTGATGCGTTTGAAGTTTGCTAATAAAACATTACAACTTGGGAGAATATCCACAAAGAGTGGATGAGAAGACTATGGCTCATTAGTAATTTAACAGATAACAAAATAAAGCCAAGATGCTCCCTGGTGCGTAGCATTCCTCTGTTCTCCAACTTTTTAAATGTTTTTTTTTTTCCCCGACCAATGTTTGTGCTTTTATGGACCCTCTGCTGAATACCATTATCCTCTGCTTGTGATGAATTTTAAATGGGAAGTCCTCCCCGAGTGAAATGTACATTTTTCTGCACTTGATCAAAAACACAAAATCACTCGCTCTTGTCTCTCGAGCGTGTGATGGGCAAACGTCACATTCAGTTTCATCACGCTGTTGCTACTCCAAACTTGCCTGAGCACCATAAAAACTTTAAAATATGGTCAAACCTCTCCCCCTTCTCCTCGCCCATTTAAATTAGGTATGTTTTTTAGACATAATCCGCATCTGTGGCTTCAGCGTCGGATGTGTTTTTTCGCTCCAGAGTGCCATCTGCCAAGCTGCCAAGTTCCGCGCAAGCTGCTATATAACATCGCCGGTGTCGCTCTTAAAACACGACGCAGCATCGGCAGTATACAGCAATGCAGCACTTGGGCTCGTCGTGCCCGCAAGTAATTCCGTGGCATATCAAAGAGAATAGGCCAATGATTCAGCGTGAGGAAAAGGGGTTTACAGCGCTGAGGCGTGTCATAAAGAACAACAGTTCACATCGACCAGGATTTGGTACGACACTAAAGTGAAGCAACCGACTGCTTCGTGGGAATACGAGTAAATCACCACGGCGGCCGATATTTCTTTTTATCTCTCCGCCAGTTTGAAGCCCCCTGGTGCCTTGACGAGGTGCAATTACAGAAATAAAAGAAGATGATGTTGGTTGGTTTTGGGGGTGGGCTGTTGTCTGCACTTTCCAAACACAGTTAAAGTCGTTTTTGGGTGTGGGAAGAGGTAGCATTAGGTCAGCCTTTTGTGTGTGTGTGTGTGTGTGTGTGTGTGTGTGTGTGTGTGTGTGTGTGTGTGTGTGTGTGTGTGTGTGTTTCTACCTTTCTGTCCTTCTGAGACTTCTTAACCTCAATGAAATGAGAATGTGTGTGTGTGTGTGTGTATGTGTGTATGTGTGTGTGTGATGACGTTCAAAAGTGTCTGCCCCCTGAAACTGTCTGCTTGCCAGAAGTTGACCCTCACGTCTTTGCTTCCTCTTCTTCCGCCCCTCGTGCTCCTCCTTCCATTCTCCTCTCCTCCACCACCGTATGTCTCTCTCCAGCATACCAACTCCGTGTGTGTCAGCCTCCGTCACCAGTGGCCAACGCAGAGGTGCTGATGGATGACGAGGAATTTCAAATAGGTAAAATCCATCTATCGATCCACACGCCTATTGCAATGTCTTGCGTCCTGTGTGTGTGTGTCTGTGTGTTTGTTTGCACACAGGCCCTCAGAGGTACATCTGAACAAGGTGCCTTGTTGTTTGTTTGTTGATGTCTTCCTTGTTACACACACATACACACACACACACACACACACACACACACACACACACACACACACACACACACACACACACACACACACACACATACACACACACACACACACACCAGCCTCCCCTGCCTCTGCCACTACCCTCTCCAGCAGGCACACACGGTGGATCTCTCCTAAGCCCGGCGAAACAACCTGTTAAGTGGGTGCATTTGTTTTCATTATGCCACCGCCAGTCACCTGTCACCTCCTAATTACAGTATGCACTGATGACGATTGGTTGTGTGTGTGTGTGTGTGTGTGCATGTGCATGTATGTGTGTGTGTTATGTCTGTGTGTGGTTTTATCACTGTGTGTGGGTGTCTTCATACGTGCACTGTTTGTGTGTGTGTTTGTTTTCCCACACAGGAGACATAATCAGGTACCGCTGTCTGCCTGGCTTCACCCTGGTGGGCAGTGAGATCTTGACCTGCAGATTGGGCGAGAGACTTCAGATGGATGGGTCTACGCCTCTCTGCCAAGGTCAGTCTCACCACTGGCACATTTCATGGCCGATTTCCCACCGTCTCTAAACAGCCAAACACTAATTCGGGCCTGCAGATCAAATTGGTTGCTTGTCTGAGGGCCATAATTTGCGGCGCTCCATTTGCTTATTGGCTATTTTTTAAGGTTTTGCCTGGATGAGAGCTTTATCGTAAAATTAATGTTGTATTTCAAGCTTGTATAAAATGTGAAGGTGAACATATTTGTCTGTTTATCACTAATTTTAATGTTATTTTTTAGGCTTGTCAAAAGTGTAAAGGTGAAAATGGATATATGTGTTATTAGCCATGCATGAATAATAATAAGTAATTCAGCAACTACATAATTAAATCTCAGGAAAATAAGGCTTATGTCAGTGCATTAAATGTTAATAAATAGTTACGTTTTTGTTGTACAATGCAGAATCCACTGTTCTGGATGGAGTTTGTGTTGTATTGTGTTTTTTAACAGCCCAGTGCCCAGACAACAAAGTGCTGTTTGATTCCACGGGGGTGATCCTAAGCCCAGGCTTTCCAGACAGCTACCCCAACCTGCAGATGTGCTCCTGGCTCATCAACGTGGAGAAGGGTTACAACATCACGCTGCACTTTGAGCTCTTCCAGACCGAGAAGGAGTTTGACATCCTTGAGATCTTTGATGGTACGCCTGACGAGAGAGAGAGAGAAGAGAGAGAGAAAGAAATTGTTAAAACCCCTTGCACACACACCCATGTGCAACCACACACACACACACACACACACACACACACACACACACACATTTAGACACACAAACACACACACATACATTCACACGCACACACACACAAACATACACACACGCACACACACACACGTGCACACACACACACACACACACACACACACACACACACATTCAGACACACAAACACACACACATACATTTACACACACACACACACTCACACACACAAATATACACACACGCACACACACGCGTGCACACACACACACACACATATATACACACACACAAATTGTACTTTCCACTTTAGATTCTAATCACTGACACTTCAAAGTCAGCATAGCCCATAGCCAGGCTGCAAGCCTGCCTAGCGCTAGCCTCAACCACAGACGTGAGTTAGTGTAATTAGGCCATCGCCTACCAATCAGAGCCATGTCATGGTTCCACCGCGACCTTCCCGCGACCCTCTGTCATTACCGTCCCGTGAATTAGCATCTAATGAGGTGCTTTTGTCAAAGCCACTGCTGCTGTTTGGCCATCAGTCACTGCCAGTGCTCCCTAACCCCCCCCTCCACCCCCCACCGTCGTCATATTCACACCAGGGCCACCCGTAACTCTGGTGAGTATGACTCGTACAGGGGTGGATGGTTAGGGACATGCATGTCGCATTGCCTTTATAAAGTGGTGGTGGAATACGAAATGTTGTCACCCACTTGGTCTGAACGGCATTCACACCGCAAAAGTCTTGAATAGCAGTTTTGTCTACAGTAGTAGAGTACAGTAGAGTAACTTTATTGATCCCGAAGGAAATTAAGGTGTCCAGTAGCATACACATAATACACATTGCAAAAACAGATCAAACCTATTGCACACATCTGCATAATACAACATTCATTGAACTGAGGGGAGGAAAAAAAAATATATAATAATAATAAGTAAAGGTAATAAGAATTCCACGAGGTAGACAAGTGTCGTGATAAGGTGCTTTGTGGTAGCTCAAGTACATAGATTACATCGTCCCAGTAAAATTGACCAGTGTTATAGAAGGGTCCTTTAGTGCAGTAGTTATCAGGGTAGTGCAGTACATTGGTGTCCATAGTAGTATAGTAGTCACCACCAGGGACAGCATGTGCGTGTGTATGTGTGTGTGTGTGTGTGTGTGTGTGCTCAAGCACTCCAGTCCATGATGCTCAGCTCCTTCTGTATGTGATGTGATGAATGCTGCAGTTAAGTTATGGCAAAGCGTTAAAAAATCAAGGTCACATTTACTTATGTTTGGTGGTGCAGCTGGCTAAGGCATATATACCATAAATCTGAAGACTCGGTTTAAATTGATCCGATACATTATCATATAAACATTTCATTCAGTATTCTTTTCACAAACAAATCAAACAAATCAAATTAAATAATAAATAGAAAAACTAAATATGTGAGAAAACAAATTCTGCCAAAAGTCAATTTCTCAATTAATGAAAGTTGTCAGGATGCCAGTCAAATTGGACCCAAACGCAGAATCAGACACAGGTAGATTTATTCAGTCAATAACACAAAAGTTTCCAGGGAAAAATAGAGAACGCAGAGAGCACCCAAACATCAAAAATACAAAATCCAGGGGAACAAAAGGCATCAAAAAACAACTAAATCCACAAGGCAAAAACCAAAAGCTGGCAAGCAAAAACAGTGCAAAAACAGTTCTAACAGCAAAGAGAGACTCACAAAACGCAGCACGGTAACCAGAAGACAATCAGAGACAGAACACACAAACCATGGGGATTAAATACAGCAGGAAGGGGAGCAGGAACCAATGAGGGACAGACACACAATGAGTGGGTAATTGACACGATAATCACATACAGGTGAGAGACAAGAGACACTGAGTGGCAAGGGGAAAACCCCAAAAGGTAAACCCCCGAAATGTCCAGCAGATGGGGCCAAACAGAGTACAGAGGGTCAGAAACCTTACAGTACCCCCCCATCAAGGAACGCCCCTTGGCGGTACAGCAGACTGATCAAGGCGGCGGCGATGAAAGTCTCTGATAAGAGAGGGGTCCAGGACCTGCCGTGCCGGGACCCAGCTCCTCTCCTCAGGGCCGTAGCCCTCCCAGTCAACAAGGTACTGCCAGCCGCGGCCCCGGCGGCGGGCGTCAAGCAGCCGGCGAACCGTGTAGGCCTCAGAGCCATCGATGAGACGGGGTGGTGGTGGGGATGCAGGGAGTGGGTGCATGGGACTACAGATGAAGGGTTTGACACGGGAGGTATGAAAAGTGGGGTGGATGCGCCGAAGGTTGAAGGGTAGCTTCAGGCGAACAGCTGACCGGCTGATGATCTTGCAGATGGGGAAGGGACCAATGAAGCGGGGGGCCAGTTTGCGGCTATCCACCTTAAGGGGGAGGTCCTGGGTGGACAACCAAACCCGTTGACCCACGCGGTACCGGGGAGCCATTGTCCGACGACGGTCAGCCTGCTCCTTGGTCCTGGCGGAGGCACGGAGAAGGGCTGCTCTTGCTCGTCTCCACGTCCGGTGGCAGCGGCGAATAAAGGCTTGGGCTGAGGGAACCCCGACCTCCTGTTCTTGGGCAGGAAACAGAGGGGGCTGGTAACCTAGACAACACTCAAAAGGGGAGAGACCAGAGGATGAGGAGGTGAGAGAGTTGATGGAGTACTCAGCCCAGGGCAACTGCTGACTCCAGGTGGATGGGTTCTGGGAAGCCAGGCAGCGCAGGACAGTCTCCAAGAGCTGGTTAGCTCGCTCCGTCTGGCCATTAGACTGTGGGTGAAAACCGGAAGAGAGACAAACAGAGGCACCAAGCATCTTGCAGAAGGCCTGCCAGAATCTGGACGTGAACTGGGGACCCCTGTCAGAGACCACCTCCACAGGAAGTCCGTGCAGCTTGAAAACATGGGTGACCATTAAATTGGCAGTCTCTTTGGCAGAAGGTAGTTTTGGCAGAGGGATGAAGTGGACTGACTTGGAAAACCGGTCCACCACGGTTAAAATGGTGGTGTTACCATCTGAGACAGGTAAACCAGTCACAAAATCAAGGGCGATATGGGACCAGGGTCTCTTGGGAATGGATAGGGGTTGCAACAGACCTGATGGGGGCTGGGTAGCCCTCTTGCTCTGGGCGCAAACTGGACAGGAGGAGATGAAGCTGTGGACATCCTTCCCCAAGGAGGGCCACCAGAAACGCCGTCTGATGAATGATAGGGTACGTCTGGTTCCAGGATGGCAGGAGAGGCGGGAAGAGTGACCCCACTGCAACACCTGCGGACGAACAGAGACTGGCACAAATAAACAATTAGCAGGACATTGGCTGGGAGTAGACCCAGGGGGTTGGGCGCTGCGTACCAGGGACTCAATGTCCAGTATGGCAGCCCCAACAAGACAGCGTTCTGGGAGAATGGTAGCAGGGACAGAAGGGCTCTCTGATCTACTGAACATTCGGGAGAGGGCATCAGGCTTGCTGTTCTTCGACCCAGGGCGATAGGAGAGGGTGAAGTTGAATCTTGAAAAGAAAAGGGACCAGCGTGCCTGGCGGGGATTCAGACGTTTGGCAGAGCGTAAATATTCCAAGTTCTTATGGTCTGTCCAGACCAGGAATGGTATCGCCACCCCCTCCAACCAGTGCCTCCACTCCTCCAAGGCCAGCTTCACAGCCAAGAGCTCCCGGTCACCGATATCATAGTTGCCCTCTGCTGGAGAGAGGCGATGGGAAAAAAAAGCACATGGGTGCACCTTGTGGTCTTCAGGGGATCGCTGGGAGAGGACGGCCCCCACACCCACATCCGAGGCATCCACCTCCACAATGAACTGTTTCGTGGGGTCGGGTTGCATGAGAATGGGGGCAGATGTGAAACGAGCCTTTAGAGTCCGAAAGGCCTCTTCTGCAGGAGAGGACCACTGGAACCTAACAGCTGAGGACGTGAGAGCAGTCAGGGGGGCAGCCAGAGTACTGTAGTTTCTAATGAAGCGCCTGTAAAAGTTAGCAAAGCCAAGGAACCGCTGTAAATCCTTGCGTGTAGATGGCTTGGGCCACTCTACCACTGCACGCACCTTGCTGGAGTCCATCTGCAGGGTCCCAGCAGAGACAATGAAGCCCAAGAAGGAGATGGTGTCACGGTGGAACTCACACTTCTCTGCTTTTACGAAGAGCCGGTTCTCCAGAAGACGTTGCAGGACGTTCCGAACGTGAGAGATGTGCTCAGGCAGGGACTTAGAAAAAATGAGGATGTCATCTAAAAATACAAAAACAAATTTATTCAACATGTCTCTAAGGACATCATTCACCAGGGCTTGAAAAACAGCAGGAGCATTGGTTAAGCCAAATGGGAGGACAAGATACTCATAGTGGCCAGATGGTGTGTTGAAAGCAGTTTTCCATTCATCTCCCTCTCTGATTCGGACCAAGTGGTAGGCATTGCGGAGATCCAACTTGCTGAACACTGTGGCCCCTTGTAGCATCTCAAAAGCGGCAGACATGAGAGGAAGGGGGTAACGGTTCCGAACCGTAATCTCATTTAACCCCCGATAGTCAATGCAGGGCCGAAGGGAGCCGTCCTTCTTGCCAACAAAAAAGAAACCAGCACCTGCTGGTGAGGAGGAGGGGCGAATTATGCCTGCTGCTAACGACTCAGAGATGTATCTGTTCATTGCCTTGGTCTCAGGCTGAGAGAGGGAGTATAGGCGGCCTCTAGGGGGAGACGTGCCAGGTAGGAGGTCTATGGCACAGTCATAGGGTCGGTGTGGGGGTAGGGACGTAGCTCGGGACTTACTAAAAACTGCTTTTAAATCCAGGTAATCAGGAGGGACAGCAGACAGGTCAGGAAACTCTTCAGGGGGCTCTGAACCATGGGGCTCGAAAGATGTAGCGGATCGCAGGCACTGGGAGTGGCAGAATGGACTCCACCCGATGATCTTGTTGTTTGCCCAGTCAATGTGGGGGTTATGTTTGACCAACCAGGGACTGCCTAGGATAAGGGGGGCCTGAGGGGAATCGATTAGACAAAAGGCTATTGACTCCTTGTGATTACCTGACAATGACAGACTAAGAGGAGAGGTGGTGTGGGAAACCTTCCCGAGAAGCGTTCCATTCAGGGCTCTTGCTACTAGGGGTGTCTGAATGGGAGACGTGGGGATGTTCAACTGGGAGGCTAGGGAGGCGTCGATGAAGCTCTCATCTGCTCCAGAGTCGATTAGCACCTGGAAGGTACGATGCTGTCGACCCCACTCCAGTACTGCAGGGAACAGGTTGCAAGGAGAAGACGAGGGAGGGGTAACTGGGGTCACGCTCACCAGTACTCCTTGCCCTACTGGTGAGCGTTGCCTTTTAGCGGGCAGACTGCAGCTAGGTGGCCCAGTTGACCACAATACAGACAGGAGCCAGTACGGATTCTCCTCTGCTTCTCTGCTGGTGACAGCCGGGTTCGGTCAACCTGCATAGGTTCCTCCTCAGTTGGTGTGGACGATGGAGGTGGAGTCCAGCCTGATGTTGAGGGATGAGGAGCCCATGCCCCACCGGACCCCCTCTGGAACCTTGTTGATGGGCCCTCTCCGTAGCGTTGTCTCCAGCGGACATCAATGCGAATGGCGAGGCCCACAAGGGCATCAAAATCAGCAGGGAGCTCTCGGGTCACTAATTCATCCTTTATATCCTCTGATAAGCCGTTAAGGAAGGTGTCGTACAGGGCCTCAGCATTCCAGCCACTGGAAGTGGCCAGGGTGCGGAACTGGATAGCGTAGTCGGAGACTGATCTGCGGCCTTGACGGATGTGCAGCATCTCTCTAGCAGCCTCTCTCCCATGCTTTGACCGATCAAAGACCTTCCTCATCTCCTCCGCAAAAGCTCGGTAGTCCTTGCAGAAAGGCTGGTCCGCCTCCCAAACAGATGTTCCCCACTCCTTAGCCTTGCCAGACAGCTGAGTGATGACGTAGGCTACCTTGGCAGGACCCGTGGGGAAGGTTGCAGGCTGGAGTTGAAAAATGAGATCACACTGAGTCAAGAATGCACGGCAAGAGCCAGGCTCACCTGAGTACCGTTCAGGAGGAGGCAGGCGTGGTTCATGGAGGGCTGGCTGCGGTGAGAGGGTAGGGGTGGTGGTGGCCGTAGGTGGTGGTGGGTTGGTTGGCCGAGATAGATGGAGCTGCTGTATCTGGGCCGCCAGGTCAGTCAGGCTAGCTGCCATGGATTCCATGGTCTTTGCCATGGCGTCTAGCTGGTTCTGGTGTCTGCCTAACACAGCCCCTTGTTGTGCCAGGGCAGAACGAAGTGGATCTTGATCTGCTGGGTCCATGTTGCTCTGATTGTACTGTCAGGATGCCAGTCAAATTGGACCCAAACGCAGAATCAGACACAGGTAGATTTATTCAGTCAATAACACAAAAGTTTCCAGGGAAAAATAGAGAACGCAGAGAGCACCCAAACATCAAAAATACAAAATCCAGGGGAACAAAAGGCATCAAAAAACAACTAAATCCACAAGGCAAAAACCAAAAGCTGGCAAGCAAAAACAGTGCAAAAACAGTTCTAACAGCAAAGAGAGACTCACAAAACGCAGCACGGTAACCAGAAGACAATCAGAGACAGAACACACAAACCATGGGGATTAAATACAGCAGGAAGGGGAGCAGGAACCAATGAGGGACAGACACACAATGAGTGGGTAATTGACACGATAATCACATACAGGTGAGAGACAAGAGACACTGAGTGGCAAGGGGAAAACCCCAAAAGGTAAACCCCCGAAATGTCCAGCAGATGGGGCCAAACAGAGTACAGAGGGTCAGAAACCTTACAGAAAGTAATGAACAATTATGCAGCTTTAGGCTTCATTTAACATATTCCAATCTTGGAGCACAGCTAATATCTCTGATATCTCTGGGCAGCCGATGCCAGCAGATAAACAGGATGTTTGTGACGGTGGATTTTGTTGTTGGTCTGTCCGTGATTGCAGGCCCCAACATCTACAGCCCAAGCCTGGCTGCCCTCAGCGGTGACCATGCGGTGCCCTTCAACGTCACCACCAGTGGTCACCAGCTGCTCTTGCGCTGGTCGTCCGACCACGGCACCAACAAGAGGGGCTTCCGCATTACGTACGTTGGTGAGTATCAAAGTATGTATCCCCTATTGTTAATACCTTTTCAGTTGCATGTTTGTGTTCTATATTTGTTTGTTTGTTTTTTCATCCTGTTTCATCCTTTGGTCTGTCTGCATATTATGCCCATGCGTACGGATGTCTGAGTGTGCATTTTATGGTTGCTTTGATGTACTGTGTTTCCTTTTTTTATGCTCATACTCTGACTTACCTAGCTTGCCGTTTGCACAGCTTTGCTTTTCCTATGTATGATGTCCCCTTTATTCTATCTATCTATCTATCTATCTATCTATCTATCTATCTATCTATCTATCTATCTATCTATCTATCTGTCTGTCTGTCTGTCTGTCTGTCTGTCTGTCTGTCTGTCTGTCTGTCTGTCTGTCTGTCTATCTATCTATCTATCTATCTATCTATCTATCTATCTATCTATCTATCTATCCTTCTATCTGTCTGTCTGTCGGTTGTCCTATCCTCTTTCTTATCTATCTATCTATCTATCTATCTATCTATCTATCTATCTATCTATCTATCTATCTATCTATCTGTCTATCTGTCTATCTGTCTGTCTGTCTGTCTGTCTGTCTGTCTGTCTGTCTGTCTGTCTGTCTTTCTGTCTTTCTGTCTGTCTGCCTGTCTCTCTGTCCTCTTTCTTATCTATCTATCTATCTATCTATCTATCTATCTATCTATCTATCTATCTATCTATCTATCTATCTATCTATCTATCTATCTATCTGTCTGTCTGTCTGTCTGTCTGTCTGTCTGTCTGTCTGTCTGTTTGTCTGTCTGTCTGTCTGTCTGTCTGTCTGAATGTCTGTCTGTAGTTAGACATTCATCCATCTATCCATGCATGCGTCTGTACCTCCTCCTGTCCGTGTCTGAGTTTGACTATCTGCAGATTAGTGTACACTTTTGGTGCACCACCATGAAATCATCTGCAGGATTGCAGTGGATCCTTGTTTGGCCGGCTGTTAATAATTAATACTCCTCATCCACCATCTCATTTCTGCACAGCACTTTGCCCACTTCACTACGGCCTTTTTATAGGCTGTGCACGTCTCTTCATAGGATGGCTTACCTACTGTCATGTGTCACGGCTCTTAGACTCAGTTGCAGGACAGCTGATGCACGAAAAGGTTACTTTTCCCAGAGTTCCTCAGTGGAGAGCTGACCCGGCAAGAATGCTGCCTGACACTCCTGCTCGCTCTGTTTTCCAGGCACAATTGATTATTTTGGTACCCGGCAGAGAAGCCTTCAAAGGGGCCCTGTGCTGTTTGGTAATGTTGTACGGGAAGCTGAGCTTCTGCCTCCCCAGAGAAAATGATGTTTTCTGGGAGAGACAGAGTGAGGGAAAGAGAGAGAAAGAAAAACAAAAAAAGATACAGAAAGAAAGACGGAGAGAGTCAGAGAGAGCGAGAGAGACAGAGAGAGAGAGAGAGAGAGGAAGACCCACTTCCTATTCTGCGACTGGATGCGTGATGCTTTTTTTTTTCCGCTCATTACGACTGACAAGCCCCTTGTTTTGGCAGGGTGCCACACACAAATATTTGCGGATAAAAAGTAACGAGATTCCTAGGGCCGATTGCTCTGATAATTGAATGTGCTCACCCCAACCGTTATTGCTAATATTTTTCAGCAGAGTGT
>CM050218.1:12122500-12130000 GCA_027475355.1 Coilia nasus | reverse complement strand
GCATCACAGCATCCCTGACTACGGAATGGTATGAAGATGATGTACATGTCGTTTAAACACACTGTGCATAGCATAGGTAGCTTAAGAAACATTACAGAACTGCTCGAGGGACCACTTGGGATTTCTTGTGGACCACACTTTGAGAAACACTGGTTTAAATAATGGCGGCATAGCCTGGTTAACCAGCCCCTCGTACTTCATTTCATTTTGTACAGAGGGTCTGGACCGGAATCTCTTGAGGGCCTGGGGCCATTTAGTCGGCCCCAGCAAGACCGATCCAATCAGCGAACAGAGGGTGTGTTCGTTGGCCATGACGTTGACCTTGTGTGCTACATTTGAATTGTAGTGCGTAGGTTTACCAGGCTAATAGTGGCGTGGCTTGTACTGGAAAAAAAGTATTCCTTCCTTCATGGTGTTCCTTCTCTTGCAGTCATGGTGTGTCCCAGCATCGGCTCCTTCACGCTGGACCACGGCAAGTGGCGCATCGTCAACGGCTCGCGCTACGAGTTTGGCACCAAGGTGGCCTTCACCTGCAACCCTGGCTACTTCCGCCTGGGCCCCGCCCACATCCACTGCACGGCCAATGGCACGTGGAGCTGGCGCAACGAGCGGCCCCGCTGCAGAAGTAAGTTTGGTTGGAGCGCAACAAGAGAAGCAGTGCCTCATTCAAATTGGGTAAGAAATAATTGTTTGTGCAGCAGGGGGAAAAAACATTTGCAGTGCACAGAAGGGATATCAGACAGGTGGCGTTTATTTACCATACACCGATTACTGAGCAATCTCACGTCTCGTCACAAGAAAAAAAAAACGGAGCACGGGGACTAGGATGAATGCCTCATCACTGCTGGCGGCCGCATAAGGCTGGCAGCGCCATCGGCGTCATTTATCAGCTTTGAGGTGCGATCAGGATAGTGATTTCAAAAGGATTATGCTGTGTGAAAAGCAAAACAAGCAGGGGGTAAACAACAGTGCGATGGGAGGGGGGAGGGGTCTGCGGGAGGGGGGGGGGGGCAGTGGTGTCATCCTGTAAAATGTGCAGCGATGACAAATGCCCTGGTGGCATCCTGCCCACCCTCCTCCTTCTCCGAGATGGTTGGAGGCAGAGGCTCGGACATAGCGGCAATAAGAGCACTTTATCACTCAGGCTATCACAGGCAGAGTCCTGTTGCTGTACTCATCTCAGCCCTGGGTGGTGTTTGTTTTGGAGGAAGGGGGGGTGGGGGTGGGGGGTGTTAGAGGGACCCGGCAATTGTGGAAAATGACAAATATCAAACGGATGGTAGCAAAAACAAGGCTCAGCAGGAGACAAACACATTGGCACAAAAGGCTTCGTGTGGGTACACAAACACTTCGGGGAAGGGTGAGGGTGGGTGGGAAGGGTGTGGGGTGTGTGGGTGGGAAGAGTGTGGGGGTGGGTGAGAGGGAAGAGTGGGGGTATGCTGGTGGAAAGGGTGGGTAGGGCTAGAAGGAGAGAAAGATGTAAGCTATGGTGTCACCCTTAAAATGAATGACTGCCCTTTTTTTTTTCCTAATCATCATCACATAACAGTGGCATTTTTTCCCTGCTGTGTGCTTTCTGCTGGCTGTGTTTTTGTTTTGTTTTTGTTTTTTTGTTTTTTTATTATTTGTTTATATGTTGTGGGGGGGTTTGGGCTGCAGAGCGTCCAAGGGAATCTCAAAGTGTGGGAGTCCTCGTTTCAAATTAGCTGTGAATTACAGTTGTACCTTTTGACTTTGTGGCGAACGCCAGCTCATTGTCCACTCTCCGCTCTCTGTCGTCTCCCCTGCCTGCAGTCATTTCGTGCGGGGAGCTGGCGACCCCACCTAATGGGAGGAAAATTGGAACGCAGACGACCTTCGGAGCCACGGCCATTTTCACCTGCAACTCCGGATACATCCTGGTGGGCTCCACGGTCAGGGAGTGCATGGCCTCCGGTCTGTGGAGCGGACCTGAAACCCACTGCCTCGGTACCAGAACCCTCTCTCTCTCTCTCTCTGTCTCTCTCTCGCTCTCTGTCTCTCTTTCTCTCTCTCTCTCTCCTCTCTGTCTCTCTGTCTCTCTCTCTCTGTCTCTCCTTCTCTCTCTCTCTCTCTCTCTCTCTCTCTCTGTCTTGGGTACTTCAAGAATAATTTTCTGTGGGAACATATAATGGTGTCGCAGACTTTGTTTTGTTCCTTGGCTGTGTTTTGTACTCCAGCACCCAGACTATTTGAAGCAGGTGTGCGTGCTTTAGGCCTACTCAGTTACTGAGTTACTCATCCTTGCTGACTCCTTTGGTTTTGTGTTCTAACGTCCACAGATTTCACTGTTTCTTTGAGTGGAATTCTGTTCCCTTGCAGAGGTTAAAAAAACTAGCACAGCTGAATGAAATGAACCTCGAGACTCAGGGGAGGAGGGTGAGGTGAGGTGGGGGGAGGGACTGAGGGGGGGACTGAGAGTTCATTAATTCGCTTTAAAGCGCCTTCGTGGCAGTGTGGCAGATGAGGCTCCAGTGAAGTGTGAGACCTCACTCCCTTCAAGGGAAAGTTTCAAATGATCAAACCTTGAGTCACTCAATTCAGCAGTGCTCAGACTCTTTCTAGGGGTTGGGGGGGGTGGGGGGGGGGACTTCACATTTGTTTTTTTTGTTCTGCCACGCTTTCTCGTTGTTTGAATGAGGTTGCAGTTTTGTTCTTGTCACATGATTCTGGAACATTTGGCACCCTGTTATACCTGTCATGAGTATAAATGACTTCCGCGCTCACTCATGTTATGGCTGAGCACCTACAGCAATTATGGATAGGGCCCGCAGTCAACACCACGGCTGTTGCCGAATCCCGCTTTGCCACATGCGGTGTGCTGTAGCATGCCATAAATTGATTTCACATAAATCTATGAATAGTGGTTATCATGGCTGGGAACATATAACATAACATATTATTTCCTGTCCAGATAAGCTACAGCACTTCTTTTTAGAGGTATCTGTAGACCTGTTTTTTTTCCCGTATTGCTACTTCCTTGTTAGTTACCTGTCACTTACTTCACTTCCTTTTTTCATCTTTCAGTAAAGCACATGCAGTTTACGTATGGCACTGTGCCTCTTGCAGCATATGGAACTAGTTCCAGTTTTGGTCTAAAATACAGTGAATAGAGAGTCTTTACAGAAGAGTAGAGAGCCTTTATTGTCCCACTGGGATAACCTTTTCCACACATCTGTTCATATTCCAAAGCATCTTACAACATGAGACAAATGTCACAAACATACGCAACATACGCAACAAACACGAATAACATCCTAGTCCTTACACACACAGCCTCGCACGTATAACATAAACATACAACATACATCCTTGCCACAAATGTATGTACATGAGAGTAATTTGTTTATTGTGAATGTATTTTGTTGTGTGTGGTTTTGTTTTTAATTCTCTAGCCGGTCACTGCGGTGTCCCCGAGTCCATTGTGAACGGGCAGGTGGTGGGCGAGAACTTTGGCTACAGAGACACAGTGGTGTACCAGTGCAACGCCGGCTTCAGGCTCCTTGGCTCCTCCGTCCGCATCTGCCAGCAGGACCACCAGTGGTCTGGACAGCTGCCCTCCTGCGTGTGTGAGTGCCCATCTCCCCCAGGAGAAAGAGAGAGGGAGGGAGAGAGAAAGAGAAAGAGAGTAGGAACGAGAGAGAAAAAAGAGCACCGGAGAGAAGAACGACTGGATGGTAGTTGACAGGATGTTTTCAAATATGGAACACCATGAGCAGGAAATGAAGGCCCTGCTATGACTGATGTTGCTGTATTTTTCCACACTCATCAGCATCATATAGAGCAAAAGGGAGCCAATACCATCACAACATTTCGAATCATTGGACCTTGATTTCCAATCTCAGCCAAGAGTCTGCTTGTATGGAGCTGTCAGAAATATGAGTTTGTTTTATTTTTTTAATGCCATAGTCTATGCACACAGTATATATTTTTGGTAGAAAATCAAGTCACAAACAGATTGCTGAGGAAAGAAGAAGACCCACCCATCTGTAGAATAATCTATGACAGCTGAGCCAACAAAAACCTCACATTTTTTTACACTTATCCAACTGAGTGGATGGCATAAACTCAGAACTACTGCACGAATGCCGGGCAAACACTGCTAAAATCGAAAGCAAACAAAGCCCACAGCGAGGGTAACGGAAGCTGGAGCAACGATATAAAACAGGTCTTTTAGCAGATAAATCCGCACATTAACTATGTCAACAAGACCAGAGGCAGACCTCATTTAAATTGCCAATTTTCTGGTTAATTGAATGACTAGTTTACATACTGGAGTTCTTGCGGCAGAAAAACTAAAATAAAAAAAAGAAGCATGATTTTATCCATACACGGACGCACACACGCAGTTGCGCATACGATGCAGAGCATGGCAATCTGTGCATCAACTCTAAGAATCGTTAAAGGGGAAGCACACGTACATACATGATGAGCGGAGATGATCTCATAAAAATCAGGTTTACTCGATGGTTTATGTTGGTTAGCGGGGCTTTATCATCGTCAGTCAGTCACGGTATGACAGAATTACAGGCTTTAGAGCTACAAGGGTGATAAAATGGTATATTGCACCGTAAACCACATGGCTCGTCGATGCGCCAGATAGATCAATGAGTCGGTAAATGTATTATCATCAACCTACATTTTCCCAACGCATGTTAATAAGCTGTCGTGTGTCCTGTGTTTTTTGGACGCAAAAGCTGTAAGCTGTGGCCATCCTGGCAGCCCCATCTACGGACGTACGGTGGGAGATGGCTTCAACCTCAACGACGTGGTCAGCTTCTTCTGCAACAACGGCTATATCCTCGAGGGCCCCTCCCAGACGCAGTGCCAGGCCAACCGCCAGTGGAGCCACCAGCCTCCAACCTGCAGAGGTACGCCAGCAAGCCTGCCAACCAGCCAACCAAACCAGCCAGTCAGCCAAGCCCCACTACAATCCCAGCCATGTTGCTTTGTTATTTCAATCTCACACAGACTCACGTACATACACACACACACACACACACACACACACACACACACACACACACACACACACACACACACACACACACACACACACACACACACAGACATACACATACACACACACACATACACACACACATACACAGAGGCAAACAAACACGCAGGCACACAGGCAAATGTAACAGAGAGTGACTGGGCAGAATAATTTATAGAGCTGGCAGTTTTCTTTAGTGGACAAAAGTGACTTTCAGGCTTGTTTTTTTCACAGTTTCAGGCAAGCTAGAGTTGTAATTACTGTATGAATAAAACTAATTTATTCCCTCCAAAAAGAAAAAAAAAACATTCACAAGATGATTAGCCAAGACTTTTTCTATTTTTACCAACTAGTTTAAAAAATTCGGTTTAACTTTGCAGTTCGCCATTTCAGACGGCTCTAAAGACTTAATTTAGTATTGTATTTATGACAGCCAAGATGTCTGTTTACCCTGCTGGGTTTTTGTGCCTCTGCACACAGTCTACAGTGTAACACTATCGTGTGATCAGTCGGATATTGCATTTCCATATTGGCCTGACAAGCCAGCCCACATGAAATTGTGTGGTCTAGCCACGATGGATAGGCCAGGCGCAATCCAAGCATCAACAGTTGTCCTTAAAACTGTCTCCTCACACAACAGGATAGTGCTACGACCAATCAGAGCAGTGAACTTGTATACCATAGCACTGCACCAATGGTCCATCGCTGCTGTGGCCTAATGGTTAGGGAGTCGGTCTTAGGATCAGATGGGCCGCAGGTTCAATTCCGATACTAGTAGGAAAAAAAATGTAATGAGTGTTTAATAACCTGAATAACCTCTCCTTTAACCTCATTCATGGCTAAAGTGAAATGGCTGAAATGGCAAGGTATGTAACACAACGTTGCTCCAGGGCTGTCCCTGTACCTAATTCACTGTAAGTCCATCTGGATAACAGCATCAGCTCAATATAATGTAATGTAATGTTGTAGCCCTGTCGTCATCATGTTAAGCCTCCCAGCAAGTCTCCACAAGGACAATGTGATTGGTAAGTAAGGTAAAGGTGACTTTATTGATACCCAGAAGGGTAGATTTGGTTGCAGGTAAAAAAGTACAAGCTTACAACAACACACGAAACAGTGACAAAACACAGCTGAAGACAACAGGATAAAACAACAAGCAAACAATACTGACAGCTGGACAGACAGACAGATGCTCCTGGCTTGATATGTTATAAAATGAATAAATAAATAAATAAAATAGATAAAAAGGATAGAAAAGATAAGAAGATAAAAAGCTAAGAGAGAAAGAGAGAAGAGAAACATCATGTGGTGTTCAGGGCCTTAGTGGCTGATGGAATGAAGCTACACCGATATCTTTTGGTTTTGCATGCGGGCATTTTAAACCTACGACCAGAGGGAAGAGGCTGGAATTCACCATGCAGTGGATGGGACACGTCATTTAAGATGGACCCAGCAAGTCTGTGTAGTTGCCCATTATACAAAGAGTCTAAATTGTGCTGTTGCTCTCCAGTTACCTTACTGGCCCACCTCACAATCTGATTGAGTGCATTTTGGTCCAAACACATTTGGGAGAATAGTTGATGAGGGTCAACAGGTTGTTGCTAAACTGTATCCAGGAAAGAAATTTGCTAACGATAAGGGTACTTCTACAGTATATTTCTAGGCTACTTCCATGTCTACTATCTGCTCGCTTTTCCTCAACTTACTTTTGTGCTTTGCTTTAGTGGTGAACTGCACAGATCCAGGAATCCCAGCCAACTCCATCAGGCAGAGTAAAATCGAACATGGCAACTTTACCTTCGGAACCGTGGTCTCGTTTGACTGCAATCCCGGCTATTACCTGTTCGGATCATCCGTGCTCACTTGCCAGCCGATGGGCATCTGGGACAAGCCCTTACCGGAGTGCATCGGTGAGTCCGCTAATGCGTCTTTGTTTCCCTCCTCTTGTAAGCCTTCTTGTGGAGCATGGCCTGATCCGAGGGAAGGTCTCTGGAGTTTCTTGGACCCTACAGCTGAGCTTTTAAGCCTCCTTCACCAGAATCATTTTTTAAGATTTTTTTTCAAACATCTCACAAAGCCCATGGCTACCGCTGCTATCATTAGCATGTTTTTTTAATCATTTCTTTTCCCCTCGTTTTTGTGTCACATCACTCAGTGCTCACTGCTTTATTTTTAAAACATGTAATGAACATGGGGGTCGCTGGGGTCAAGCACTTATCATTACGTGGGTGGTTCAGCAGCAGGTTGGCTCTGGTTGAGGGGCCGTTTGGCTGCGAGGTAGTAATGAACTACTAAAAGGCTGTGCCTTTTGTTATAAGCGTCCAGTGGACTAATTGGATCATAACCCGCGTCTCTGACAAGCATTCCTAATGCGCCAGCGTTAGTTCCTGAAAGATGGGAAGAGAGGGGGCGCAGGTGGGAGCTGGATTGATGGAGGGAGGAAGGGAGGAAGGGAGGCGGGGGAGGGGGACCTCATATCCCCT
>CM050218.1:12115000-12117500 GCA_027475355.1 Coilia nasus | reverse complement strand
TAACCTGAAGCAATGAGATAAATAAGAAACAAACCAGTTTTATTTTCCTCCTGCATATTATTATTATCGGGGGTGTTATGTCACAACTGTTAGGATCCACCCTTAGGACCAGACACACTAATAGCTTTATTGTGTAATCCTAGCATTTGACTCGAATCATTTGAGAGCTTACTCGACCAATTATACCTACTGTGCTCTTCTGAGCAAGTTTTTGACCGCCTCAACAAGCTATCAAGTTCAGAAGCGCCCAGAAATGACTACAAGTGGTTAAATGCGTCCTTGCTAGTTAGCAGTGTGAGAATGTTGTGAAGTTCACTGGGTTGCACCAGGTCATGTTATCAAACTCCAGTTAGAGCTTGGCGTTTTTGTGCTGAGAGTACATTAAGTGCCCACGCCATGGTAAAGAGCAGTATGGTCCCATTTATAGATACAGTGGGGAATTAGAGACACCTATACAGGATGTCATCTGACCACTTTGGGCACAGTGATAATGAAGGCATGAAGATGGGCTAATCTTGCCTCTGGTGCTCTGTGGTGTGTTACAAAGCCAGAGATTAGCATTTTGTTGGTCAGCGCTAAGTGTTTTGTGTGATTATGTGTGATTGTGTGTGTGTGTGTGTGTGCGTGTGTGTGCGTGTGCGTGTACGTGTGTGCGTGTGCACGTGTGTGCGTGTGCGCGTGTGTGCGTGCGTGTGTGTGTGTGTGTGTCGTTCTAATGCTTTGTTCTATGTGTGTGCATGTGAGCTCAGTGTGTCCAATAGATCTCTGATAAAGTACATGAAAATCATGTTTCATGTTTATACACATAACATACTTCAAAAACACACGAGCACCTAAGACAATATTCATTTGCTTCAAATTATTTATATTGCTTGTCAGAATATTCTTTAAATGTGTAAACTAATTCATGTATGTAGGAATGTAATTTCATTCATTATTTTGAAGTGCACTTATTAGTTAAACCGCTGGGTGGGATGCACTTGAGTTGAGGCACTTAATGTAAGTCATGTGAAACACATGCCTCCTCTCATTATGCGATGGGTTGGGCAAGTGCTGACATGAGCCAGTTTTCCTGATCAGTCATGACAACGACAGGCTTGGCTAACTGTAAGCTTTTTAGTAATGGAAATAGATACAGCTCAAGATTAAAAAAAAAAAAATTATATATTGATATATTTTATTGGTAAACATTTTTTCATTATTTTTTGAGTCTGAGAATTTAGCATTTAGGCAAGAGCATCACCATCACAGTGTCACTGACAAAAACACTGGATTGCTAAAAGTGCTCATTACAGGGCTGGCTACTGTGTCAGTGCAGACCTCCTCTCCTGTGAACATGACTGCTTCCTTAGGCTGTCTTTTCAACGCACAGAAAACACACGCGTACACACACACACACACGCATACACACACACACACATACATACATACACACACACACACACACACACACACACACAAATACACACACACACAAAGATGCACGCACGCACGCACACACATGCCTGACTGATACCATGTCTGTCTGTGCCTGTGTGTGTATGTGTCTGTGTCATCATAATACATGAAGTGGCGGTTAGAATGAGCCAAAACACGTCTTCTCATCTACCTTGACGAAGGGAAAAAGCCATGTCCTAGATTTCAGACGGGGAACAGAGAGAGAGAGAAAGACACATACAGACAGTAAGACGGGAGAGAAGAAAGGGGGGAGAGAAAGAGGTGAAAAGAGGCAAAAGGATAACAAGTCACCTTTTTCTGTGTGTGGCGTGGGAGGACAGAGCGGGATGAGGAGGGCAGAACGCTACATCTCCATTTATTTATGAACAAAGAGGCGGGATGACACACACACAGCAGGAGCGAGCGGCCCAACATGTGTCAGCAGGAGGAGAGGGGGCAGGACGGCGGGGGGATTGCCCCCGGCTAGTTTTAATCACTGGATAAATGGCTCCCCTGAGCCTGGCTAGCGATGCGCCATGCTGGAAACTCACTCTCCATGAAGCACTACACCGCACTACACCGCGCTACACCGCACTACACTGCGCCACGCACTGCAGCGCGGAAAGTGCTCCCTCGCCCGCACATATAATTAATTGGGACTTAATTCAGGTCAAAGGCCGGCTATCAAAGAACGTTATGTTGGTGGAGACGGCTGTAGTTGTGTACTTATGATTTGCTTGTGTTCAAGCTGTCTCATTAATGTAGACTTACCTTACTGTAATAATAATGTAGTGCCTATCTGCATACAGTACATGTCATAATATTACACACGCACTTAGACACACGAGAGCAGAACACAGAGAAAAATGTTCTGATCTGAGTGTAAGTACATGATAGTCTCTATACATTTTTATAGAAACAACATTTTGAGATAATTGAAGTCTTAGACAAAGTTACACTCATTTGTGTTTATGAGCAGATGAGCAGGTGGTTTGAAATGATGGCATGGTGACTCATTTACATAAATACTCTGGTGTGATTAAAATGTTTTTGCCAAGAGTGG
>CM050218.1:12090000-12097500 GCA_027475355.1 Coilia nasus | reverse complement strand
AGGTGGTTGGATATAGACATATAACATTTACATTACATGCAGTACAGGCAGACCTTACACGGGCAAACCATATCTTTGTCTGTTCATGAACTTTTGTCTTGTTGTTCAGTTTGTTCTACTTGTCTGACCCCTTTGCAAACACCTCTCTGAGCCTGACTCAGAAAAGTAAATTGGTTTTTCACAGTGACCTGAAAAAGGTGCAGTCCCCCACCCTGTTGATCCACGGGCTTGACCATCCCTCTCCCTTTCTGTGTGCTGAGAAGTGACTCGTCTGTTTGTCCCGGTGCAGACATTATTGTGCGGACATTATTGACCAAAATGAATGAGTACAGCAGAGGTCGTAATGGGGTGGACGCTGCTGATTTCTCAGGTGATTTGTTTGGACACGGCCAGCCAGCTGGATCTCCCTGACCATTTAAAAATGAACATGGCCAAACAACAGTGCAGTGTGAACCCAATGCCTGCAGAGAGGCAGCTGTGCAGTCCTCAAGCTACCTACTGTAGACTGTAGATTACTGCAGTCTTGGGTCATAGTCATATATATATACTATTCGCAAACATTATTCGGCTTTCGGGTAGAATTTGAAGATGAACCTAAAATGCACTATAACCTTTACAGATGAACTTAATGTGACCTTCTCTAAACTTTTGAATGCACATGTCTAACAATTCAGTGTTTCGGAACTTTTTGCACATCTTGCTGTTTTTTAACAAGGAGCTTAATGGCAAATTAATCACAGGTGTTTGAATCCACACATTTCCTTGTTCAATTAGAATTGGTCTTCTTCATCACGCTGTTCACATTTTGACATCATGAGACCAAGATGACACCTAGTCAATTGAGACATTGACATTTTGTATTTTTTTTTTTTTTGTGACATTTTTTGTTGTTGTATTCCCACCACTGTTGGCTTTTGATGAGAAAATCACCACTGTATGCTTTTACTTAGATGTTCTACTTTCATGATATAACATCACTGTAGTTTGAACTTCCGACATTTTCCAAAAGCCAAATATCCTTAACTTTTTGTGAGTAGTGTATATTGGTGGACAGCAGATCATGTGCATACCAAAGAAAGTTTCTTCTTGGGGCTCATATTTTTGGTTTCAATTTAGTTCTACACTTGCAGTACATTTTTACAATGTTTCAATAAGTATTCAACATTTAAGCAGTCCTTTGATTGTGTTGGAAGGTACCTTCTAAAATCTGAGCTAGGCATTCCTCTCCTGAATTGTTTTTTGAAGACCAGTCTCTTTGGAGATTAGCTCTTCTTACTTGGTGTTTCTTTCTGTTTTCCTCTTACCCACCAGTAAGTCTTACACACACTTTTTAAAGTCTTATCCTCTTTTGATGTTTTTAGTTCACTTCTGCTTCGGCTTCTGATTCGGCAGTGCTTCCAGTGGCACTTATATTAGTTTGTGAAAGTGAAAGAAAGTCCCATGTTTGTCATTGTGATCACACGGCACAACACAGCACACAACGAAGCTCACCTTTGCATTTAACCCAGCACACACACGTGAGCAGGGGGCAGCCATGACATGACAATGGCACCCGGGGAGCAGTGCGTGGGTACAGTACCATGTTCAGGGCGCTACTGGTGACCCAGGATTCGAACCTGCAATCCTGCAGTCACAGGACTGATACCTTATCCGCTGGGCCACCACTGCCCTTATGTAGAATGGAGCATTATCGCTCTAATTATCAGCAGCTCAGTCACTTACTCTTGCTCAGTTAGTTTTGTCCTCATTTGCGTCACTTTGAATTAATGGCGTCAGCCAGCCGAATCAAGGTGCATGTAAATGTCAGCTCTAAGTACGACGCCGTCTCCAGGCCACTCAGAAGTGGCCCCAGGGCACTGCTTTTATGCTGTTACACTTCCTCATAATACAGTCTTGGAGAGTCTCTCCTTGTCAAGGCCACTACTTTAAACGAGTGTTTGCTTCATCTCGTCCAACTGTTTGCCTCACCCCCTTGCATCAAGACACCTCTGGCCAGGCAAACTTGCTCAATATCTGTTTTTTATGAGGTGGTGTATTTATTGATTTGTCTTTCTTTTCTTGCTTTGCTTTTTAATTTTCTTGGCTCTAACTTTGCCAGAAGGTCCTTGGCACAAACAATCCTTGGTTAGGCATCACTGTCTGCTCAATGCCATTTGATATCAGCTTTATGACAGAGATGTAAGGGCAGCTCTTGGGTCCAGTGAAGGATATTAACCTCCCCCCATTAGCCAAATATGATTAAACCAGGATATTGAATTAGCATGGAGAGGACACTCGTTACAACAGATTTTAAGTGAATGTTTGTGGAATTTTAATGCCCATCTATTCCCATGAAAAAAAGGAGAAGAAAATGATGTACGGTATACAGAGAACAAGCAGGAAGCAGGGTGCATGTTGATGTTTTCTGCACCAGCCCAGCACTGCTATAGACTGCAGCGCTAAGGAAACGAAAAGGGAAACTCCCATAAGGTAACCCAATTTAAAGGGATTTTGGTTTTGTAATTTCTTGTTGTTGTTTGGACACACCGAATCTCAGTTCATGATTTATTCATGCCTGAACAAGCCAAGCCCATTTGTTCCCAGTGGGTTTGTCTCCAAGTATGTTGGAGCATACACATACAGCACATGCCCTGCTGTGCATTTTCCTCTCACATGGACAGTTCAAAAAACCTGATGTTTAGAAACACAAGCTTTTTAAAGGGTCTGCTACCTACATAAGGCGGTCAGTTTTGCTGTCAAAAGGAATTTCTTTTGTGTCTGTGGCAGAGGTGTAGCATACACATAAGAAGCAGAAGTGCAGATTTTTTTCTCTTTATTTCTTATTTCAAGTATTTTTGGTTGTGGTAATGTAGATGCAGTGCATTGAAAGGGGAGCGTACTCCTTTTGTAGGGGTACTGCTTTGTTGCACGTGTATTTAAAGACACAGCCCCTTTCAAAAGTGTACCAAGTATGATTCATGAGTTCTGGCAGTAGAGAAATTCTTCACAAACTAAACTTGTCTCTAGTGTTGTGGCTGGAAATATACTCTGAATTGGTCAAGTACAAAGTCACACATGTCTTTGATTTCGAGGCGAAAATGAAACACTACAGGGAGATACAAAAATAAAGCTGTGTGCCCATGCATATTTCAAAGAGGCATCAACAAGGGAGATTTATTGTTTTGATCTTACTCCGTAATTCCACAAAGAACTCTCATTTGAGCAAATTTCTTAAACAAACTTTCTCGCTGTCGCTGTGTGCATGCCTAGAGATTGTTTCCTCTTTCTTGTAGTGCCTACAGTGACATCGATTTATTCCTACAGTATGTCAATCAAACTCAAGTTTCAGTTTCAAGCCAGCCATGGCCCTAAACAGAGTTAACACTTTTACATAGTCTCACCTGTCTCAGTAATACAGTTACATCGTATCTTTTTACGGATGTGCTGTAGGCTAAGATGAAATTTGTCACACATATACAGTACATTGATTGCGCAGACTGTGTGTCCCCAAGAGTCTGGTTTTTCAACGGTGCTGAATGTCTCCTCCTCCTCAATGGCTCCTGTCTTCATAACGACTCGTCATTCCGGGACACTTAACCTCGTTTTTTTAATATTATCAGAATGTCTTGTAGTGATTCCACACAGTGCACTTACACAGTGGGGTTCAAATTAATTAGCGACGCGATGCAGCTCCACATACCTGCCTCGTCTGATGGGGCAATTTATTGGATATGAAGTGTCTTGCATCTTCGATTCACACATTCACACAGTATTGTCTGTTTGTAAGTACTCAGCATATTCTTAGGCCTCATTCACACCAAGGACCGCCTGTTTACAGCGCGTAGACAGCAAGTGCCCGTTTTCTGTCCGTATTCATTTAGAGTGCACGTTAACAGATTAGACCATTTCCACCGCTGACTCTGTTTTTAAGAGGCAAAAGCTTGAGATCAAAGCCCAGGGACACGAGGCAACAGTTGCATAAATCTTTCAGTTGTAATGGCATCCAAATCCTTTCTCCAAGCTGAACCTCTGCTTCACTGTCCTGAACCTCTCCTTCTGTAGTGTGGAGCCACAGAAACTTGCCTAATCCAAACTCCACAATTGCTGCACTTTTCTTTGAGCTACTGTAACTTCCTCAACTTATCTGAACCCCCCCACGACCACACACACACACACACAGTATGGGCGATATTCCCTAAGTCTCACAACTAGTTTGTACTTCACTTCGATTGAGTTGTAAATTAATTGAGGGTTAGCTTAAATATGTATGAACTGTACAAGAGTGAGTTTAATTGAGGTGAAGTTATGACTGTGTGAATTGTTCTCACACGGTTCTTTATGGAGGTTTTTTTTATAGCTTTTTGTTTGATGCGTGACACCTGGCAGATCTGCTTCCCCACAGCGCAGTAAATGTTTCATCACCTAACGCTTCGCGATGAGTTGTGACAGCAGGCGCAAATCATCTCACTTTTGACTCGGCTGGGGGCCCCGGCGTGTTTCCTTTTTCTTGACAGTAAACAACCGAAGCCCGCTCACCTTTTACCGACTCTGACCCCCCCCCCCCCCCACTCTTTTTTGCCTTCCTGCCCCACCCACTTGTCAGTCTGGGGTCACCGTCGTTGTTGTTTGAGGTTTTCTGAGCACTGACAGCTGTGTATGTGTGTGTGTGTGTGTGTGTGTGTGTGTGTGTGTGTGTCTGCTCCCCCTGCAGCTGTGACGTGCCCCCCGCCGCCCCCTATCCACCACGGGCGTGTGGAGGGCAGCGTGTTCGAGTGGGGCACCAGCGTGAGCTACGCCTGCCTGACGGGCTACGAGCTCTCCTTCTCCGCCAGCCTGACCTGCGTGGGCAACGGCTCCTGGGCTGGCGAGCTGCCCCTGTGTCTGCGTGAGTACCTTAGCACACTGCAACACACACACACGCTGACACAGACACACACACACACACACATGTACACGCACACACACACACACACACACACACACACACACACACACACAGATACACTACGCAGTGTAGACAAACACACACACACACTAACAGACACACATACATATGTACACACACACCCTAACAGACACACACACACAGATACACTACCCACTGTAGACACACAAATACACACAAACTAACAGAGACACACACCTATGTACACACACACACACCCTAACAGACACACACACACTACCCAGGGAAGACACACACACACACACCTACACACATACATACGTACCCTCTGTAGAGACAAGATCACACAGACATGTGCTACATAAAAAATTCACACATACACACACTATTGACTGCTAGTGACAAAAGCTCTCTCTCTCACACACACACACACATACATCCCTGTTCGACACATTCACACACACACTCACACTCTTTCTTTCTCTCTCACACACACACACTAACCTGCCAGACAGAGAAAACAAAAAGAAAAACAAAGACAGAGTGAGAGACAGATCGAGCAAATGTGTGATTGAAAAGGGAGAAAGAGTGGGTGTGTGACAGAGACAGAAGGACCGCAACAGGAAATGAGGATGGAGTGAGTGATGGACAGAAAAAGAGACAGAGAGGAAGCCTGAGTAAGCAACAAGGGAAAGTGCTGCAAAAGACCAAGACCTTTTCAGAGCGAGAGGAAAAACGATGGTGAAAACACCGCTTTGAGACAGGGGAAATAAAAAGTGCACGAAAACGTGTCCAGAATCCAAAAGCGCGTGAAATGAGACAGAGTGAGAGAGATTGAACAAGAAGGTTTAATGTGAGTACAAGATCGGAGGAAGTGAGAAGACAATGAAAGTGGTTCCCATTTGTCATTGTGATCAGCACAGCACACAGTGCATACAATGAAATGTAACCCCTGCATTTAACCCATCACACATGTGAGCAGCGGGCAGCTACACCAACTGGGCAACGGTGTGTGCGCTGTAAGGCAAGTTTATTTCTATAGCGCATTTCATACACAATGGCAATTCAGTGTGCTTCACAAAAATAAAAGCAAAGGACAATATGTAAAAGCATAATGGATAAAGTAAGTGTAGAAGCATAAAAGGTAAAAGCATAAAAGTAAAACTAGTATGTGGTAGATAAAAGATATAAAAGCATAAAAAACAGACATCATTAATCATTAACAGAAAGCATCTGAAAACAGTTTGGTCTTAAGTCTAGATTTGAAACTGCCAACAGTAGGAGCATTTTTAATGTCTTCTGGGAGTTGGTTCCAGAGCTTTACAGCATAGCAGCTGAAAGCTACTTCACCACATTTTGTTCTAACAGCAGGTTCTACCAACAGATTTTTCTGATGTGATCTCAGAGACCTAGTTGGTGCATATAACTGAAACATATCCAGTAGGTAACTGGGTCCCATCCCATTTAATGATTTAAACACAAGAAGCAATGCCTTAAAGGAGAACTTCGGTGTAAATTGGCATTGGCAAAATAGTTTTGACAGGCAGTACCTTGCTGTAGTTTCTCGTCGCCGCCATGATGAAAGTCCGCACAAGTCGATTGAGGAACACGAACCAGCAGGAAGAATAGGAGAAGAGGTAGTACAATCGACTTGTTTGGACTTTCATCATGGCAGCGACAAGAAACTACAGCAAGGTACTGCCTGTCAAAAAGTATTTTATTAATAAATGTTGTGTACACTTACAAAGTTCTCAGTGCCTCGTTTTTAATGGCAGGACCTGTGTTGTTCTACCGATGGAGTGTGGAGTTTCTTCAAGCTGTTTTAATGGTTTAAAAATAGCTTAGTCGTCATGCTTCGTCTGAGGGCACCTACCACTTCCATTGTTAGCCTTCTGGGACAAACAATAAAAAATAGTTAAACTCTGAATGCAACAGGCTAAATCAATTTTGCTCCTCAGTACACACACCAACTCGGTATGATGTTTTAACATGCCAATTTTCATTTTACACCGAAGTTCTCCTTTAAAGTCAAATCTAGAACTTACTGGGAGCCAGTGCAGGGACCTTAAAACTGGAGTAATGTGGTCAGATCTTTTTGTTCTTGTAAGAACCCTTGCTGCTGCATTTTGGATCAGTTGAAGCTGTTTGATGGTCTTTTTAGGAAGGCCGGTGAAAAGGCCATTACAGTAATCAACCCTACTTGAAATAAAGGCATGTACAAGTTTTTCTAGATCCTGTTTTGACATAAGACCTCTAAGTTTAGCAATGTTTTTAAGGTGATAGAATGCAGATGGTGTGCATGTGTGATGGCTGTAGATGGTGCTGTGCTGAGGCCCCCCCCCCCCCCACCCACCTGTCAGTGCGGGGAATTAAACCTATGACCATTTGGCTGCAAGTCCAATTCCATAACCGCTAGCCAATGATATGTAAGATATGAGGCTAA
Source organism: Coilia nasus (assembly GCA_027475355.1). Lineage (NCBI taxonomy): Eukaryota > Metazoa > Chordata > Actinopteri > Clupeiformes > Engraulidae > Coilia > Coilia nasus. The sequence goes on along the minus strand of CM050218.1, from coordinate 12,090,172 downwards.
TTAGGCACATAAACACTTGTGGGCTTTCATGGCCTCATTTTGTATGTGCTGAGCTAATGTCACGTGCCACCGCCACCGGCTAATGTCCTTCATCTTCATTTCATGTAGAGAAATGGGAAGAAGAAGAGAAATGTAGAGGGTGGGGGGAGGGGAGGGGGGACTGTGAGAGAGA
>CM050218.1:12060000-12080000 GCA_027475355.1 Coilia nasus | reverse complement strand
ACCGCACTCGCACGCCATATTTAACAATGTAGGCTATATATATTTTTATTTGAGTAGTTAAACCGCTACCCACCCGAATTTAATCAAAATATTTTTTTCATTATGTCATCCGCCCGTCCCGCGGTTTAGGTTTAGCTGCGGAGTCCGTGGCTGTAACCACCATAAGCGCATCTCTAGCGCATGATAATACTGTGACCATCCCTCAGTTTAGGTTTAGCTGCGGAGTCCGCGACTGTAACCACGATCCGCGCATCTCTAGCGCATGATAATAACGTGACCATCCCTCCCCCTCTGACCTTTTCCTGAAAACTCTGCCTCGCCTCTGAGAGGGTTTTGTGTGAATGCAAGAACATGTCTGTATGTTTGTGTACACATATTACATCCCCCCCTATCAGTCTGGGCATTTTCTAAACCTTTTCTTTCCACCCAACCTGGCTCCACTGCCCTTTTCCTTGGAAGCGTGATTGACTTCTTGTCAGCCTCATTCAGTGAAATAGTGCCGAGGATCCCTCTGGCAGTTTGAGGAGGTGCCAGAAGAATCCCTGCTTGTCAGTCCTCATTGTATAGCCGGAATATCGACTCTTCACCGTCAACTTGCCATCACGATGGCTTCATCCTTCCCTCCCTCTCTTTGTCTCTCTTTTTCTCTCTCTCTTTCTCTCTCTCTCTCTCTCTGTTTCTGTCTCTGTCTCTCTCTCTTTCTCTCTCTGTCTCTCTCTGTCTCTCTCTCTCTCTCTCTCTCTCTCTCTGTCTCTGTCTCTGTCAGTCTCTATCTCTCTCTCTCTTTCTCTCTCTCTCTCTCCCTCTCTCTCTCTCTGTCTCTCTCTGTTTCTCTCTCTCTCTCTCTCTCTCTCCCTCTCCCTCTCTCTCTCTCTCTGTCTCTCTCTCTCTCTCTGTCTCTCTGTCTGTCTCTATCTCTCTCTCTTCTCTCTCTCTCTCTCTCTCCCTCTCTCTCTCCCTCTCTCTCTCTCTCTCTCTCTCTCTCTCTCTCTCTCTCTCTGTCTCTGTCTGCCTCTATCTCTCTCTCTCTCTCTCTCTCTGTCTCTCTCTCTCTCTCTCTGTCTGCCTCTCTCTCTCTCTCTCTCTCTCTCTCTGTCTCTGTCTGCCTCTCTCTCTCTCTCTCTCTCTCTCTCTCTCTCTCTCTCTCTTGTATTGCGGCTTGAAGCGAATCTGCGAGTTGGTCTCGCTGCGAGGCTGATGCAACGCGAGAAATTTTGGCGCGGAGCCGAGTGGAAGGTGGAAAACATTGCAGGCCAGCTCTTGATGATTTAACTTTGAAGTCGGCACGGGTTCTACATTCGGCAGGTTTTTTGGATGATGTGACTGATTGATAGGAACTGTAAGAATGTTCCGTTTCAGAGCTGGGGACACTTTTTATTTTTTTGTTTTATTTTTCTTCCACACAGTCCCCTCCCCCTTTTCTTGGGAGCATAAGGTCCAGATCCCCCCCCTCCCCCTCCCCCCCCCCACACACACACACACACACACACACACACACACACACAGAAAGACCTATACACACATACACATACACATATACACACCACCACCTATACCTTTCCCCCTACCCCCTCCACCCACTGCTCTACACACACACACACTAACACACAAGCACACACATGCAGGCACACACACACACACATACTCTCACACACAAAGCTATACATCCTCAAGCACAGCAAATACTGAAGGAGCCCATCCATCAATCTCATTGGATTTGCCTTGGATGCCTTTGTATGTTGCAGCCGGAGTAATTGGCTGTAATGTTCGGGGGCCCTCGCGTGCTTTTTCATCTCAGCTGGGGCTGACGGCGGGCAGCACACAGAGCCGCGTATCCCCCCCGTGTCCCCCCCCGTGTCCCCCCCGTATCCCCCCGTATCCCCTCGAGCTGCCGGCAAAGATCTAACTATGTTTAGGTTTCATAGCAGCCGACACATGGCAGATGACAAGAAAAGGAAAAACAAAACCAAAGTTTATTTATTTATATATTTTATTTTTATTTTTTTTCACAAACATATGGTTGTAGATACTGAAGCGAATGGAGTTACAGCTGTGTGGAACTCACTGGCTCGCTCTTTAAATCAAATCGAGTCAATGCAACAAACCTGTGTGTTGCGATGGCAGGGGTGGAAAAAATACATCTATGTATATTTTTTAAAATGAATATATGTATGTGGGTGCAGCTTTCCTGACATATGGGTCTCTGAGCGCGTTTTCAGTGTTAGCTTTAGTCGACGGTGGAGGGCGTAAGGGTGAAGCCCGTCTTGTGCATCCCAGCATCGGATGAAATCTGCGGCTCGCCTTGGCTCTGGCCCTCCCTGTCCACTGTACGTTGGGCTTCAGACGCTGGAGGAGTCTTACACCAGAGACGGATTCATTCCTCCTCAGCTGCTTCTCAGCCGCATGTCAGAGTTGTCAGAGCTGCCGTGCTCATTGTGTGTGTGTAATTCTGTGTGTGTGTGTGTGTGTGTGTCTGTGTGTGTGTGTGTCTGCCTGCCTGTCTGCCTGTTTGTTTGTATGTCTGTCTGCCTGTTTGTGTCTGTGTGTGTGTGTATCTATCTGTCTGTCTGCCTGCCTAGTTGTGTGTGTGTGTCTGTCTGTCTGGGTTTGTGTGTGTGTGTGTGTGTGTGTGTGTGTGTGTGCCTGTGTCTACTGTATGTGTTTGTGTGTATACATGTGTCTGCACGTTTGTGTCTGACTCATTCAGCGTTTCTGTGTGTGAGTGTGTGTGTGTGGGTGGGTGGGTGTCTGTGTGCCCACATGTTTATTAATGTGTGTGTGGGTGTCTGTGTGTGTATGTGTGCTGGTGAGCTGATGTACTCATATTTGAGTATATTTTTTAACTGTGTGTGTGTGTGGGATGGGTGGGTGTTTGTGTGTGTGTGTGGGAAGATGTTTGCCTGTTTGTAGGTGTTCCTATGTGTGTATATGTGTGCTAGCCTATATGCAGCTGTCTCAGAGGACTTGCTTGTTTTGCAGGTGGGTTTGTAGAGATATGATGTGTATTGAGTCTGACTGTGTATTTGTGCGTGTCTGTGTATGTGAATGTAAGCATAATCAAGCTCTGTGTGTGTGTGTGTGTGTGTTTATAATTCTGCATGTGTGTGTGCCTCCACACACACACACACACACACACACACACACACACACACACACACACACACACAGCTGTGCCAGGGGAATGGGAATTCACCCATGCCGCCCTCTCTCCCCCCCCACCCCCTCCCTCTGTCATCTGCAGGTTGGCAGCACGGTGAAGTTCCACTGCCAGCCAGGGCACCTGCTCCTGGGCTCCACCACGCGCACCTGCCAGCCCGACCTCACCTGGAGCGGGGATCAGCCGCAGTGTCTCCGTACGTCTGGCTGCTGCCCATCCACCTGCACCTCCCCCACCACCCCAAACACCCACCCACACACACCCAAGCACCCTCACCCCCGCAAGCACACCTCCCTAACCCTCTTACCCTACCTCTGCTCCCCCACTCAGAACCCCCACAGGAGGGAGGAGGAGGAGTGAGCTCTGGAATACTAATGACTCCAGTGCTGCAGAGAGGGCTGCCTTCAGCCTTATACTTACATGTATACACTCAAACACACACTCGCATACACACACATATACACACTGTTTGGACATGCTCTCACACACACAGACACACACACACAAACACAAAGACACACTCTCTCACACACAAAGACACACTTGCCCACACACAGCTTGCTTGTGTTCACACACACTCACATACCTGCTTGTGCTCAGACATACACTCACGTACACACGCATATACACTGTTTGGTTATATCTCACAGACACAGACACACACACACACACACACTCATGCACACAAAGACACACTTGTGCACACACAGCTTGCTTGTGCTCACATACACATACACACACACATACACACGCATACACATACACACACACACACACACACACACATGCACACACACATACAGACACACACACACACACACATAGACACCCACCCCACAGGTACCCACAGACAAACCACACGCATTCACATCCTTACACACACAGGTGCAACTGCACATCCATATGCAATCATTCATTCACACATACCCATAAACACACACACACACACACACACGCACATGCACACGCACACAGACACAGACACACACGCACATGCACACACAGAGACACACACACACACTGAAGTCCCTCCAGAAGACTTGCCAGAGAATATAAGTAATAGCAGCGAGTTGTTTGTTCCCAAGCGGACTGTGTCTGTTTTTTCTCCTACTTCTTTTGTATCTCGCGTTCGCCTGCTCTTTGTCATGATGAGCAAGGCTCTTGCGGAACATCCCCCTTGTTGTGGCCAGCCTTTATGCAGCCTTAATGCAGTTATCACCCCTCCAAGACTCCTTCAGGTGAAGTGGTTTGTTATTCCGTGGCTGGCTCGGGCTGGCTGGCTTGGGCCGGCTGGCCGGCTGGCACTGGGGACAGAGAGAGAGCCTTTGAGAGTCTTCCTCCTTGGTACGGCACAGTCCAGGCATGCCAAAAAAGTTTTTTGTTCTTTTTATTATCCTCTTCTTTCTTCCTCCTGTCCTTGGTTTCCCCCTAGCCTAGTAAACCACCAGCCCCTTCACTTCTTTTTTGTACAGAGTCTCTGGCTGTGCTTCCATTGATATTGATGACTCAGGTAGAATCTTTACTGGGCCAATCAGCGAACAGAGGGAGTGTTCATGAGCGAAGACATCGACTTTGTGCTACATTTGAATTGTAGTGCGTAGGCAGGCTTATAACCAGGCTAATTGCATACGTCACGACCGCACGTTAGCGATTGGTAAAGGCAGATTCAATGCAGCACAGCCAGACTCTGTACGAAGTGAAATGTAGTGAAGTGGTTTACCAGGCTATATTTTCCCTCTCACTTTCCCCACCAACCCCAAACACTGCTCACCAAAGACCAATGGTTAACAAACCATGAGCAAAGACTAAAGTAAATACTTAATAGGGAGTAGTTATTATAAAAGTAAATACTTCATAGGGAGTAGTTATTATAAAATTCTACCAAAGGTTTTTTTTCTTTCTCCATTTTGTCCTTGTTCTCCCCCTCTGTCCAATCCTCCTCCCCAGCACCAACCACAGCTCCCTTCTGGGAGCACACAAGGTCCCAGCTCAGCTCACACCACTGTGTTGTTGCACACTCTGTTGCACTGTGCTTCATGGTCTAGATACATTGTAACAGACACGGTTAAAATAAAGTGTAACTTTGTCGTTTTCCCCGCCTTTTTCTCCTTCCTGTCCTTGTCCTACACCTCTTAACCCCCCCAAACACTACTCAAACACTGCTCAAACACTGCTCAAACACTGCTCAAACACTACTGAAACACTACACAAACACTACTTAAACACTGCTCAAACACTGCTCAAACACTACTGAAACACTACACAAACACTACTTAAACACTACACAAACACTGCTCAAACACTACTTAAACACTGCTCAAACACTGCTCAAACACTACTTAAACACTACTTAAACACTACTCAAACACTACTCAAACACTACTTAAACACTGCTCAAACACTACTCAAGCACTGCTCAAACACTGCTCAAACACTACTCAAACACCACTCAAACACTACTCAAACACTACTCAAACACTACTCAAGCACTGCTCAAACACTGCTCAAACACTGCTCAAACACTGCTCAAACACTGCTCAAACACTGCTCAAACACTACTCAAACACTACTCAAACACCACTCAAACACTGCTCACTCCTGTAAGCTACCTAACAGCAATTGCAAACATCCCTACCTGCAGAAAGTCATTTCAGGGAGGTCAACAATGCACACACACACACACACACACACACACACACAAACACACACACACACACACACTCACACACACACGCTACTGGAACATGTGAAGGAAAAACATTTTTTGTCAAAAGCTGAATAGCCTAATGAGAGAGACAGAGGTCGTCTATTACATCTGCAGACCTACTACTGTACTACTGTGACTGTTGTCACTCTCATTCTCCCTCACTTCGTCTATCTGTCCCTTGCTGCATTTGTCACTAATTAGCTAAAGACATTTGTGTAAGTTGCGGGACATTTTGTCTTACTTGCAGGCCTCCGGCACTCGCTTCTTCAAACATGTGAGACTCCCGGAGGTAGAGGGCGTTTTAGGATGTCTGCAATTGTTTAACAAACAATGAACAAAAGTGCTAACTAAATTGCAAGCACCTGGACTTCTTTTTGGAGCTTTGTGGAGCTTTGTGGAGCTTTCGAGCTCCAAAAAAGAAGTTCAGTTGTTTACAACTTAGCTCCTTAGACTACTGTACCATGACCTGGATTTATGAGAATCTTCACAGACAAAAGTGCTAACCAGAGAGTGTTGAGGGAGGGAGAGTCGCCAACAGCCGTTTGCTTCCGTGTTGTATTTTCGCAAGGGGGGGGGGGGGGGGGGGGGGGGGGGGCTTTATGCAGTGCAGAGCAGATTCAAGATTCGTTTCATTGAAATGAATGGGACACGTGTGGAGTTTAACTAATAAATTGGTCATTACGTCTTTCTGGAGTTGTTAAAGGTCTCCATAGTAATGTATTATGTTGGCTTATCTTTGTAGAATCTAAGATCTTTCTGCTAACTAACAGTTCTTATTCTCCTATTCTTTACCCCCCCGGCCCTCCCTTCCCTACTCCAACCACAGCTCACTCCTGCAAGCAACCAAAGAGCCCAGCTCACGCCAGCGTGGTGGGCATGGACCTGCCCTCCTTCGGCTACACGCTGGTGTACTCCTGCCAGCCCGGGTACTTCCTGAGCGGAGGCTCCGAGCACCGGGTGTGCCGCGCCGATGGCACCTGGACAGGGAAAGTTCCGGTCTGCCGCGGTGAGCAGGAGGCGTCCCATCTCGTCCCATCTCGTCTCGTCTCATTTCATGCCCTCCTCATGTCTCATTTCATCTCGTCTCGTTCCGCCACACGCACGGCAGAAGCAGCAGCAGCACCAGCAGCAGTAGCAAAAGTGTCCCACCATCGCTGAATTTATGGTTTAACCTCTTCCCGTATATACATTAGCCCCAGCACCCCACAATACACACACACAAACACACATACACACACATACACACACATACACACATATACACACACACATATACGCACACACATACACACATGCACACACATACACACACACGCGCGCACACGCACATACACACATGCACACACGCACCACACACACACACACCCCACACACACACACACACACACACACACACACACACACACACACACCACCTCTAACGCACCTCCCCCTGTGGTCCATGCAATACATTACCCAGGCGTCTCATCCCAAACGAGCTCTGGAGATTTAGAGGCCTGGCCTCTCTTTTAGCTCCTCAGTCGCTACTGAGGGCCACATTCATATTCATCACCCTCCTACCTGACATAAATCTCCACACAGAATGGGGATGGGCAGCAGGTTGTGTGTGTGTGTGTCTCTGTGTGTGTGTGTGTGTCTGTGTGTGTGTCTGTGTGTGTGTCTGTGTGTAGAAAGAGAAAGAGAGAGAGTATGATAAAGTGCAGAGTGTGGGGGATGTAGCCTTTACTGTACATCCTGTGACACCCCATATTTATGTGCTCTCAGCCGGCTCCAAGACCTCCGAGAAGCCCGCCGTGGTGGCCGACCAAGGGACGCCAATCCCCAAAATAAACGGTAAGGTCTCGGATTAGGATCAGGTCATTCCGAAAAAAAAAAAAAAAAAAAGTTTTAGTCGGTTGTGGCCATTTTTCAAAAACAGAATTCAAACATTGTGTTGTCAGCGACGATATTCTCTACTCCTTTTATTCTTTTTATTTTAAAATCGGCTATTTTCAGCTAACGCGTAAAGAAGGGGCCTTACCCTTTTTTTTTTTTTGCCTGCCTTTTGTCGTCAGCACAGCACAGCACAGCACAGCACACACTGCGTAGCCCAGAACAGCACACGGGGGCATTAACAGATAAACCCCCTAATTGCACACGGCGCTTACAGCCCTTTACTTGGGGCATCAATCATGCAGCAGCACTGCGCCTGGTGCCATTATATTAATGAACAGCTGACGCGGGTCCCGTTGAATGACTACACATGTAGCCGGAGCCTGATAGGTCCTCTCTGCACGCACAAATTACACACCAAAACGCTTTCCCGCCGCTTCCCTCCGAGAGTGACGGGGAGGTGTTAATTGCTGGATGTGTTCGTAAGTGCCTCTCAAGGCGCTCTTGTGTAATTTTCGTTCCTCGCTTCTTCTCTCTTTATATCTATTCATCTGTCTATCTATCTATCCTGCTCCCTCCTTCCCTCTCCTGCTCCTCCTCCTCCTCCTCTTCTTTCCCTCCTTTTTTAGAAATATATATGCGTATGTGCGTCTGTCTGTCTGTCTGTCTATCTATCTGTCTGTCTCTCCCTCACTCACTTGCTCTTTCTCTCTGTCTCTTCTCCCTCGCTTCTTCCCTCCCTATATCTATCCATCCATCTATCTATCTATCTATCCTGCTCCCTCCTTCCCTCTCTCCTCTCTCCTCCTCCTCCTCCTCCTCCTCTTTCCTTCTTTCTTGCTTTTTTTCCTTTGTGAATATGTATGTCCATCTATCTGTCTGTCTATCTATCTATCTATCTATCTATCTATCTATCTATCTATCTATCTATCTATCTATCTATCTATCTATCTATCTATCTATCTATCTATCTATCTATCTATCTATCTATATGTCTGTCTGTCTGTCTGTCTGTCTTTCCGTCCGTCCGTCTGTCCGTCCGTCTATCTATCTAGTTATCTATCTATCCGTCTGTCTGTCTGTCTGTCTGTCTGTCTGTCTGTCTGCCTGTCTTTCTTTCTTTCTCTCTCTCCATCTATCTGCCTGTCCTTGTCCCTCTCTCTCTCCTCCTCCTCCTCTCTCCCTCTCTCTTCCTGTTTTTTTCCCTTCTCTTCCTCCTCTGACCACTTCTTTCTTCCTTGCAGTTCCAGACGACGTGTTTGCGCCGGCGTATGCCTGGAAGGGCTCTTTCGAGCACCGCGGTGTCAAGCAGCCCATGACTCTGACAATCAGCAGCCTGAACGTGACCACAGGCAGAGTCAACGTGACACTCAACGACGGAGACATGGAGCTGCTGCTCTCAGGTCAGCTTCACTGAGTGGGGTGTGGGTGTAAGGAGTTGTGGCGTGTGTGAGTATGTGTGTGTGTGTGTGTGTTAGTGTGTGTGTGTGTGTGTGTGTGTGTGTGTGATCGCATGTGCACACATGATGAGAAGGGGTTGTAGTGCGTCTGTGTGTGTGTGTGTGTGTGTGTGATTGCGCACGTCATGGGGAGGGGTTGTAGTGTGTGTATTTGGTTAGGGGGGTTGTGGTGTGTGTGTGTGTGTGTGTGTGTGTGTGTGTGTGTGTATGTGTGTGACTGCATGTGCGCACATGATGGGTTGGGAGGGGTTTTGGTGTGTGTGTGTGTGAGTATGTGTGTATATATGTGTATATGTGCACATATGAGGGGATGGGTTGTGGTGTGTGTATGTTTGTGGGAGAGAGGGTGTGTGAGTATGTGTGTATACTTCTGTGTGTGTGCACATATGAGGGAGGGGTTGTGGTGTGTGTGTGTGTGTGTGTGTGTGTGTGTGTGTGTGTGTGTGTGTGTGTGTGTGTGTGTGTACATGTGTATATATGTGTGTATGTGCGCACATGATGGGGAGGGGTTGTGGTGTGTGTGTGTGTGTGTGTGTGTGTGTGTGTGTGTGTGTGTGTGTGTGTGTGTGAGTACATGTGTATATATGTGTATATGCACACTTGTGATGGGGAGGGGTTGTGGTGTGTATTTGTATGCGAGAGAGGGTGTGTGAGTATGTGTGTATATATGCGTGTGTGTGCACATGTGAGGGGAGGGGTTGTGGTGTGTGTGTGTGTGTGTGTGTGTGTGTGTGTGTGTGTGTGTGTGTGTGTGTGTGTGTGTGTGTGTGAGTACATGTGTATATATGTGTATATGCACACTTGTGATGGGGAGGGGTTGTGGTGTGTATTTGTATGGGAGAGAGGGTGTGTGAGTATGTGTGTATATATGCGTGTGAGTGCACATGTGAGGGGAGGGGTTGTGGTGTGTGTGTGTGTGTGTGTGTGTGTGTGTGTGTGTGTGTGAGTACATGTGTATATATGTGTATATATGTGTATATATGTGTATATGCACACTTGTGATGGGGAGGGGTTGTGGTGTGTATGTGTATGGGATAGAGGGTGTGTGAGTATGTGAGGGGAGGGGTTGTGGTGTGTGTGTTAGTGTGTGTGTTAGTGTTAGTGTAGATTGTCTCTCTGCCGCACTAAGTTAATGGTGCCACTAAGGCACACTGCGTCTGACAGGCAGGGCCAGACTCTGCCACCCAGTCAACGCTCCTGTCACACTGCCAGTTAAAACACTGTGCTAACAGCATTAACCTCCAGAAAGCATATGTGCCAAAAGGGACATTGTGTGTGTGTGTGTGCGTGTGTGTGTGTGTGTGTTTGTGTGTGTGTGTGTGTGTGTATGTATGTGTGTGCGTGTGTGTGTGCGTGAGAGAGAGAAAGAGTGAGTGAGCGTGTGTGTGTGTGTGTGTGTGTGTGTGTGTGTGTGAGAGAGAGAGAGAGAGAAAGAGAGAAAGTGAGTGAGTGTGTGTGTTTTTATGAGTGTGTGATTATCTTGCTTTATAGAGTGTATGTGTGTGTATGTGGTGAGGCAGGCTTGCCTTTTGCTTAGCAGGTTTTTGAAATTTCAGCATCAACGTGGATTCTAGCAATTGAAAACACAGATTTAATCTTACAGTATATATCAGGTGTTTGTGCATGTGAATGTCTGTGCATTGAACTGTATGTTGTATACACTACACACAGTATATTCTAATGTGCTAATTTCCTGTTAGCATGTCTGTATAGTGCTAAAAGTGGTTGCGTCAAGTTCAAGGTTATTTGTCACATACTCAACTATACATGTATAACCAGTGGTGAAATGTTTTAAGTACTTACTTTGCTTCAGCTACATATAACAAAGAAACATCAAAGACCAATACAAAAATACAAATAGTCTCTCAACCCTTGTGTCAGTAAGTACAGAGTACACACTTCCACCTCCAACTCTGTCAATAAGCACATAATGTCTGCGTTGGCTGCAGGAGTCTACAAGAGCAGGGAGGCGCGACTCACGTTGCAGCTGCACCGCAGTCAGATGCTGGCCCACAGCACCTACAGCAAGACCACAGAGGACACCTGGGCCATGGACGGCTTTGTGAGTAACAGTCAGAGCACACGCCCGCCCGCCGCAGGCACCGTGCCAACTCGCCTGTTGGGAGAGACTGAAAAAAGCAAACTCGGCCTACATATGTCAGTGTTATGCTAGCAAAACAGCAGTCGGTGTGTGTTGGGCTTCGGACCAGGTTCTTTTTAATTACCTCTCGAAAGTATTTTTGGTTAAAAGTTCTTAATTTAGGTCTAGGAGGTCAGGAGGTGGTGGCTGCACGGATAGGGTCATGCTGTTAGCAGGTAGGATTGCTAGAGGTCATATTTGCTAGGAGATGTGTGTGTGTGCTGTAAAGCTAGCCCTTGCTGGCTAACACGTACACTTCCGTGGCACGGTTGTGCAGTGGTGCATTCAAATGTAGCATTCTTGAAATTTCAGCAAACGGCTCGATTCAAGGCCCTGTGCCTCATCCATCAGCCACACGTAATATGTCAGCTGGTGTGATACACACACACACATAGACACACACACACACACACACACACACACACACACACACACACACACACACACACACACACTCACACACATGGCTAAATGACTACTGGCGGCCAGGCACACCACAGAGAGAGTTCATGCTGAGTGAGAGAACGTAGTGCCACTGATCTAGTGAATGTGTCTGGCTCACCGCCTCTGCCCGTCCTGCAATGCCATTTTGTAACGGGCCCCTAATGAAGCATATAGTGTTGTCTTGCACTGCCTTGTCAACAAAGACACAATGTTTTTGTAGGCAAAGTACTGTAGCTGATGTTTTTTAATAGGGTCCCGTTTTTGAATCTTACAGAATTCATAACTATTAAAGATATTAAATTTTTTGTATTGCATTTATTTAATTCCTATTTGTAATGTTTCTTTCATCACACCTGCTTTGACTAATAAATAGCTACAGTTGTGGCATATGGCATTAAATAAATGAAACAAACAAATAAACAAACAAACTGTCTATCCTGCAGGTTTCTGTCGAGCCCGACCGTGGGACTTACGTCTACCAAGGCTTTATACAGGGTAGAGATTACGGACCGTTTGGACTACAGAGGCAAGGTAAATATGGCGGATTGTGTCAAGTCCATCAATCGCTGTTTGGATTTTTTTTTGTCTCCACGGTGCTTTTCAAGGGTCACCGCTAATGGTAGTTTACATGCTGAGTGATTCATCCTTCAATTAAAGCTAATTGAATACAGTGCAACTGCTGAAGAGTTTTATAAAATAATTAGGCCTTTTAAATGAACAAAGCTAATTTGATTTGTGGTAACCACTACAGGAGGGTTGAATAGGCAACACCTTTTGTTTTGCATGATTTTGGATAATGCACAACAGGGACTTAGAAATGGTACTCTGCCATGTCAGTAGCCCTGATGTCATTGAATTATCCCAGTTCTGAGCTAAAACCCCACTGCAAGTGAGCAGTTCTTAGCTAAGTTCCACCTTCATCACCATAGGACTCTACATGTAAGCCCATGAGTTTGGAGTCAGCCTCCATCCCCTTTCCATGTACCAGGCACAGCCAATATAATTGGCTATTGCGGCTGCTTGTTTCCTGACTGATTAAAAATGTTAACCTGACTGGTCAAAGATATTAACTCCAAATTAACCTCTTCAGGTACACACTGCAAAGCCTAATTGCAAGTGTTACTAATAACATCCCCTTCAGTGTCTATTTATTGCTAGAAGTTTCTATAGACAACAGAATCTGCCAAATATCTTACCTGTAACCATATCTATTTTAATGGCAGGCCCTGACTATCTGTAACAATGTCATTGCTATTCTGAAAACGGCATTTTACAACCAAATTGGCTTGAGTATCGAACGGTACCATTGTTGTTAAAATCAATGCTTATTGCTTGTTGTCAGTGTGAAAATGCCCACTTTTGTTGCTGGTCACTGTTAGTTGTGCATGCAACATGGCCAATTAATTTCTAAGAGCATTTATGGAATACAGACGTAGCATGGTGTGCTGTGCTGTGCTGTGCTGTGCTGTGCTGTGCTGTGCTGTGCTGTGCTGTGCTGTGCTGTGCTGTGCTGTGCTGTGTGGTGCTGTGATTTGACGTGTGTCTATGTGTGTGTCCCTGTTTGGAGGTAGTGTATACTAAAACTGTAGCAGATGCTTCCCTTGTAGGTCTGAATGTGACGGAGGCAACCAGGACACCGGAGGCCCCCCACGGGACAAACAGCAGCTCTGTGGCCATCGCAATCCTTGTGCCTTTCTTCGCCCTCATTTTCGCAGGCTTCGGATTTTACCTATATAAACAGCGGTATGTAGGATGAAGCTCTCACTCCTGACCCACCCCTACACACACAGGCACACACACACATACACACACACACACAGGCACACACGCACACATGCATATCCACAGACACACACACACACACACACACATACATACGCACACACACGCAGGCACACACACACACACACACACACCCACTCACAGACACCCACCCACAGACACACACACACACACACACACAGACCCACACACACACAACAACAGAGGATTGATGGATCTCCCAATGTGCTGCACAAAAAGTCTTTTTTTTTTGTTTATCTTATTCCACTCACTGTATTATACCGATATATGGTACACCATATATTCAGCATTTAAGCACCATGCAGTTTGACTTGCGCAGTGCTGCTTACAAATCAACTTGGGTGTAGGGGTGCTCAATATTACCTTCAGTTATGTTCAGTGCCTTTGTGAGTACCAGGGATACAGTTGCAATTACTTGTGCACAGGCCGTATGTCTCACATTTGCTAAATAGCCTGCTGCTTTCAGAATAAGAATGAGCTCAGTTTCGAATGTTTGCAGGGCTGGGAAAGGAGGGTTTATTCAGGTGCGACTTGAACGTGGCTCTAAAATCCTTTTTATCCCCTCCATGGCCACCGTAGGAAGACCGATAAAACGGAGTACTCCGGCTGCGCCGTGCACGAGAACAACAATGGCCAGGCGACGTTCGAGAATCCCATGTACAACACCAACTCCAAGTCTATCGAGGGCAAAGTCGTCCGCTTCGACCCCAACCTCAACACAGTCTGCACAATGGTTTGATAACGGAGCCCTTCCTCTAAGATGGAACGTTTTTTTTTTCTTTTTTTTCCTTTCAGGATTGGGATGTGTGATTACCTTATTTTTGAGAGATAACGTGTCTGCAGAAAACCCAAAAGCACACTTTTCGAGGCGTGAACCTCATGACCCCAACTCATTGTGAATTTAATGGATATAGAGAGAGAGAGAGGGCGAGAGTGAGGGTGCCCATTTTCTTCACCATGTGAGTGGAGCCTTTCAAATATATTCCACACTCTAAGAGTGTATCGTTTGTTTTGTACGTTCCTTTTTTTCCCTCCTAATGTCTCCTGGGACTATTTTTTTTTTTTTGTTGCTGTTGTTGTTGTCTAAAATGATGTGTGTGTCGCTCAGTGGAATACTTTTTTTCTTTTGTTTTTGGTCATCGACTCATTTTCGATGTCCACCTTAACACGTCGACAGGCCTCAAGTCTTTGTTTTGTGTGTATTGATTGAGCTTCTTCTTGGCCGGCTGCTTCTGGTAGACAACAAACGTTGCTTTGCTTTTGTGAGATCAGGATCAACAACAGCCCTCACCTAATCCAACACACAAGCATCTGAAAAACAGACCAGGAGATCATCAGGACACGTATGGGGGGGGGGGGGGCTTCATTGCTAGTGACCTGTTTGTTTCCCCATGCACGTCAATTGTCTCTCCTTTTGGGCTCTATCAGTCTTTTTTTCTTGCCGTCTGCCTCATCTCTCACCTCTCTCTCTCTCTCTCTCTCTCTCTCCCACATCTGTGTCTTTTTCTCTTTTGCTCGCTTGCTCTCTCGCTGTCGTGCTCTCTTTGTCTTTGTTCCCTGCCGCAGACACGGAGGCTTTGTTTTCCCCGTAGATGAAAGCATCCCCCCGAAGCTCATTTAAACGAACTGCTGCCCCACTGCTGACTGAGGGGGCCGTGGTGAAAGGCGGGCGAGGGCCCACCGCGGTCACCGTCGCCACTGCCTCCGTCTCCGCCTCAGTCTCCGCCTCCGTCTCTGCCACCACTACCGCCCCCCCGTGCCACTGCCTTCGCCTCCGTCTCCACCACCACTACCGCCCCCCCGTGCACACTGCCTTCGCCTCCGTCTCCGCCACCACTACCGCCCCCCTGTGCCACTGCCTTCGCCTCCGGCTCCGCCACCACTACCACCGCCCCCCTGTGCCACTGCGCTCGCCGTCACCTGTTCCCGCTGGTGTGCCACTCTCAGCCATGCGTGAGTCATACGCTTGATGTGCTGGCCCATTTATGCACACACCCACACACACACACACATATGCATACACATACACACACACACAGATATACATACACACCCATACACATACATACTGTATACACACACATACACACACGTACATACACATACACACCCATACACATACATACACACACATACATACACATACATACATACAGTACACACACACACACACACACACACACAAACACACAAACACACACAGACCAAACATGACATAACACACTCTGCATACATCCAAAGACGTACAGCATTCATGCCACAACCTCTGCCATGATTGCACTCTCTGTCCTTGCGTGCTATTCGAGAGAGAGAGTGTTATTTTACAGTCTGGCATCAGTGTGTTCCTGAATGCCAAATCATCATGTTGAATTCTTCTCAGAGCTCTGCATTAATGCATGTCACAAGGTTTCACCTCATGTAGAGTCCAAGGTGCAAGGATGAAAAATAACATTAGGATTGAGACAATATCAGTTCTTCAAATTGAATCCTGTTCATCTATATAGGGAGTTTTTAAAAACCGGTCGTGTGCACTTTCATGCAAACCAGTTTGACTAGCCAAGTGTACCAAACGCCCACATATACGTAATGTGATTACTCTGTAAACAAGAATGGGTAGAATTTAAAAGCAGTTTCCCTGCAGAGGACACATTTCGCAGGCGTAACCTCAGGCATATAAAAAAGCTTTTTTGGATCATTCTCAGTCCTACGGCATCTTTGCTAGTCAGAAATATCTATTTGGTGTCAGGAAGTCAACTTGAAATTCTGTCTACTGTTTTTTCCAGATAAGTAAATTAAGTTTGGAGTGGTGTGCGGCAGATTCAAAGCATTCATCTGAAGTTTGTAGCCATGGATAATGACATTTGTTGAACTGATTCTCCAGTGTTGCTTCAAAGACTTCTCATGTTTGTATTTTGGTGTCTTGTAGACCACAGAGTTAAACAAAACAAGAAAAACAAAAGGAAATCACTAAAACACAAGTCAGAGCCCTGTCTTACTGAGTAATATCATCAAAAATGATAGTGCCTTGTAAAGTACTTTACTTCAGTTGAAAGATGCCATTTTGTTTGTATGCAATGTTTTCACATTTGTTCGTGTCTGCTTTAGTAATAGTTAAGAATGGACTCCATGTATCTCCAACACAGCTCAGCTGATCATTCATTTTGTTGCACATGCCAGCCAAAAATAATCAAATTTAGCATCGCTGCTATGATGATGTGCACTGACTCTGCCATCGAGTCATTTCGTTCGCATTTTGTATATTTACAAACAGTTGTTGTCGTTACTGTTGTTTGGCTGGATATCTGTTTTTGTTATTTTCTTCCTACACAAAAGGCTTTTGCTTTGAAAAATGCCCAGTGCTGTGAATATTCCACATATTTTGCCATTATATATTTCCTATTAATGCCAACCCCAAGTCAGACACACTGTCCTGGGAGAGAGATACTACAAAAGGGTTTAGAGAACAATTTATTTGTTTGTCTGGGCTCACCCACTACATGTAAGTATATTCATAAAAAAGTGTACAGATATTTAAACTTTTTGAAAAAGAGATATATTTTTGTGAGAGATATACATTTGTAAAATACAAGAAACTGTAAAGTGTCATTTGTAAATGTCCATTTTCAAATTAAAAAGCTGTTGCTTTTTATAAATATTTATAGTTGTTTTATTGTTTTTTTGAATGTCACACATTTCAGGATTTCTTTGTTTATTAAAACAACACTAAAGCACTTTTCCTCTTTGGTCACCCTACAGGTTGGAAGCACGATTGTCTTTCTTGTGTCTTGCGGTGATCCGCTTTTGCAAGCGTGCATAGTGCAAGGGAGAGCCACAAAGAGAGTTCAGAAGTGTTACGAACCCTGTTACGAGTTGATGAACCACTGAAATGATTTTAGAAACATTTTAAGGTTGAAAAAACTACTTAGTGTTGCTTTAACTAGCATTGCTTAGTTTACAAAGAACACAAAGTACTTGTGCATGTAGGAAGAGCACCTTAGGGAGAAACTATAGCTATTACACCTACCCCTACACTATCTATAATCAAGTAAATAGTTCAGGCTGTTAGTCCCTACTCCCAGGTGTAACACGCACAACTGGCCGCTCACTACAGCTATTCACGCAACCTCATGTGAGCTGTACAGGACAGAGCAGCTGAGGGGGTGGCCAACTGGAGCCGTACAGACAGATGCTCAACAAGGGTTAACCTGAACCAGCCGGCTACCATTACAGTGACTGGGGCTGCTGGGGCCGTTTACATGATCCACTCAGCAGCACCTACCTATCACTTTCCCCCATGGCTTTCACCATGCCAACAACATGCATCTCATCCAGGACCACTGGCAAGCCTTTGCCGAGTTTGCTGAGTTAATCATACAGTAAAAGAAGGTGATCTGATGAGTGTGAGATAAAAAAAATCAAGTGAAAGGTTAAAGTTCAAATTGGAAATGAATCTCATTCTTGCTCCTTTCCCAGTGCTATTGTTGTAGAGTGGTGCTATTGGTATGCCAACACTTGTTACATATGTAATGTTTTTATTATAAAGAGAAATCCCTTGTCTGGGTCAGCTTAAGTATGACAGTATGTGACACAGTGATGGGTCTTTACCTAGGTGCCTTGTGCTCGTACGAGTCTGTGTGTGCAAGGGGTGGGTGTGTCTGAAGTGTCCCTGCTCCGGGACACTTACCTAAGGCACATGTTTCCCCTTGTGTGTATGTGTGTAGTCGATTTACTCTGTGTTCCTCTACACTTCTGTTAGCTTATTATGTCCTCCTTAGTGTAGGTCGCTTTGGATAAAAGCGTCTGCAAAGTGTAATGTAATGTAGTGTAATGTAATGTACAAGGCCAGGGTTGATGAAATCTAGGCCAAACATGGGGCCATTGCCTTCTCAGAGCTCCTACACATGCACTACACAGACACAGAATCAAGAATAGAATCAGCAGGCTGTTGGAGTGTTGTGTTCCAACTTCAAAACCAAACTTACTTCAAATGCTGTCTTGGCCACGGCCCTCTGTATGATTTATGAGCGAAAGCCGGATGCTGCGCGCAAGGCCAAGTTGACCCGTGTCGCGTGTGCGCTTCTGTGAGAAACGAGAGATTGTAAATTGTCGGAAATTGCCTTGTCAATAATAAAAGCATCTCGGCAGGTAGAAAGTCTGCGGGTTTGAAGGGAGGTTGCGGAGGAAGGCGGGAGAGAGTGTCAGGCAAATGAGTCAGAAAACCATTTTCGCCGACGCCAGGGAAATGGGGGAAGAAATGGACGGAGTCTCACAGAGGGCCCATTTTCCTCTGGAAGACATTTGAGGGGCTCTGCGCGCTATAGCTGGCGGATCACACCCAGGGATAGGAGCGCTCGCAAGTGACAGCTGCACCCCGCTGCATGTCCGCTCTAGCATGCTATTTGCACCGCAGGCACGACGCACCGCAGAGTCACTGGCTTTTGTCTTTGCGTTTGAGGCTTAAAGGTTCGTGTAAGAATGTGATGTGAAGATAAATGAGGACACACAGCCTAAATGACTCTACCACTGGTGTTTCTAATGTTAGAGTTGCTAATGAGTGAGTTTTGGGAAAGCATCAAATACATGAGATGCAGGCAATGTGAGATATCTTGGTGTGCGTCTGTATAGATACATATCGATATAGTCTCTGCCATGCTGATACGCATGATAGAACGAGACAACCAAAATTCCATTTAAGTTAATAACTGTCAGAATTGACACTGACATTTTAAGCAAAATGAACATTAGAAGTTAACTTCTTTGGGGGGCTTAATTAAAGTGCTGTTAGATTGTGCAATCTTTCAGGCTTTGACTTTGCTGTCATGTAGAATTATGACAGAGTTATTATAGAGAATTTTGTTTTGCATATTATTCAGAATTACCATGTATCTTTAACCACCTCTGCTATTATCATACATATTGTATGATGAGGATGCAGGAAATACCCAGCATTCGAGTGAAATCGCCTTAATGTGAACATGTAAATCTGGACAAGGTCCATAATCTGTTTGTGAAACTAGACAGGCGCCAAGGAGCACCAAGTCCTGTCAGGTTACTTAATGGCATGCAATTTCACCCTCCATAATTGAAATGGCACACGTAATGTTTTATTTAGCGCCCTATTTTACAACAGCCGTGTTCTTTAGACAACAGTTAATGCAGGCGCCATGGAAACCAGGAAAGTATGACATGTAAGACCAACTGTAATTTGTCTGGTACATTATTACATAACAAAGAGGCACAGAGCTACTGCCATGTAATTATCTCACAGTGTAATTACTCAAACAAGGTTCCAATTGGGGAGTTAGTATTGGGTTTTAGGTAAATGATTATGGTTCATTTTGATTAAGTATCTAATTAACTCCTCTTGTAATGAAATAAAAAATCAGGTTTGTCATTGTTTAATTCAATACTCTGATA
>CM050218.1:12037500-12055000 GCA_027475355.1 Coilia nasus | reverse complement strand
CTGACTCCAACAAAGAAAAGAAAACCAGTATCTTAAATGTGATGGCTATGAATAGACTCAGATCGTTGCTTCAGAAAGAAAATAATTGCATGCATGACTGTTTTCACTGAAAACATTGCGTAATTACTATCTCGATGGAGTTACTGTCAAATATGGCATACAAAAAGAGTGATCTGAAAAAAAAAAAAAAGTTAGAGGCAGTCCATTGCTGTGGTGTAAGGACAAACTCAGCTCCTCGGGGGCAGTTGAAGAGACAGAAGACCTTTCGTTTCGCTTCTCTCATTCCTGCTCTCCCTCTTCTCCCCTAAAAGCAGATCGTCTCTGTTGCGGTGCCTTTGGATAATGAATATGGTGTCTCCAACGACGCGACTATTGATTTTCTCCTGGTTAATCTTTCCTCTTTATGAAGCCGATAAAATGAGACATAGAGGACTTCGGCAGAAGGATGCAGAATACATCGAAAAAGTAAGAGCCACACTGCTCCTAGAGAATTTCATATAGGTTTCAAGATCGCACTCAAGGGCGGCGATATTGATCCGGTCATTCCGATTCCTGGGAAGGTTATAAAGCCCAACTTGTAATGTATTGGTTCTGAAATAAATTGCTATAGTTTTAAACTAGCTAACAAATTATGTTTGTTTTGTTCATTACAGTGTATCTGAGGAAATGCATTTGCTTTATCATGACATTGACTTTTTCCAGAAGTTTAAGCTATTTCCAGTGTTTACCCTTGTTGCAAGAATGCATTATTTTGTCGCGATATGAGCAACTTTTTGATACATGACAGACATACTGGAAACACTGCAAGTAAAAACAGTGAGAATGCTTGTCGTCAGCAGTATGAGAGAGTCCCCTCTCCGTCTTATTCACATCAATTTACTTAGAAAGCCAGGAAGCCTGCGAATGAAAAAGTAACCCTTTTATCTCCATGGTAACACGCAGGATTGGTTTGAAACGTTAGACCAGGCAGAGCATCTCATAAGTATTGTTTGTCATCCTAGTGCTCAGACGGGGACTCAGGCAAACAGAACTGCACCAGGCAATCAGATGAAGCCCAATCTACTACCCACTATAAAATGGTAACATTTTGACCTCCACCTTTTTAGTTTACATTAGTGTCAGAGCAAAATGGAGTTGCACGGCACAGTGTGGCCTTGTGTTCCTAGAATATCAGTGTTTTCTTTGTAGCAGATAGCCTACTGTACATTTGCATAATGTAGCTCCCTGCAGCGCCATGCCTGTAGAAATAGCTCTTTTCATGCAGACAGACATCCAATCATTCACGCAGACACACATGTGACTAAGCAGACGTGCATGCACATCTGCCTGTGCTGGAAGAGTGGCCATTCCAGGAATGTAACTGAAAGCTCACCCCAGCTGTTTGTGAACTACGCTCGAAAGGCCAGCTCCTTATTTCTCCATGATATTGCTATTGCTGTCCTTCCTTGTCCCTTGAAGTGCTCGCCAGACACAAATCTAATAATACATTTCCTTCCAGTTCATTCAGCTCCATTCTCTTCCCCATGCTGGACCTCTCTCATGCATTATTTCCTGGCCTGCACACTCTAGCTGGCCGACTAAGGCCGAGCTTTGGCTTTTCTGTATTGGTCCTGCATTTTGTCCTTGTCAGGAGATGATGGTATGTAGAGAAAAGGCCTTTGGTTCTGTAGCCAAAATGCCGTCTCTTTTAGACCAGGGTGAAATGAGGCCTGCAGTCAGTACATCATCTATTTTAAATGTAAAGCAAAGGATGCGATTGATCATTTGCCTGAACATCACAAGCAAGCACTCGGCTGGTAACTGTCTCTGGTTATAAACAGCCAGGTCTGTCTGTACTTTGTGAGATGTTTTTTTTTTTTTGTGCATAGCTAGAGGGCAGTGGAGCAGCAAAATGGATGCTTCTCGTTTGCAGGCTTAACAAGAAACTGTTTGAGAGATGGATTTTATCAAATGATTAATTAGGTAGCGAGGAGAGTGACGCATCTTTATTTGAAGTGAACAGTACTACCCAAGGAAATAATCTGCTGCAATAGTGGATCACTACAATCCCTTCATTTCACTAGGAATCAAACTTAAGTAATCACAACCAAGACAAAATGGTTGGCCAGTCATGGAGAATAACAATTTTTCGCCGATTCTTCAGAAAATATGCATCATCTCAGTGCATCTCAAAGCTGCCTGTGATTCATGTTTCTGCTATATGAATATCAAATTGCTCTTCACTTTTCGTTAAAAAAAGAGAGAAATATCTGAAGAGCGCATCTCCTATGTGTAATCAATTAATCTAGTATTCTCAGTGACGCGTGGAACAGGTAATTACTATACAACAGAGCTCAATTTTTCATTCCCCTTCCCCTGATAGCAGTTAGGCCTGAGGCCGTTTCACAAGTGAGAGGAGTCCATAAAAGTAGAAACCCTTTTGTGTTATGTGCATTTTCATGCCTCATTTTCAGACACACTCATGCATGCTCTGTCAACAAATGGGGTGGGGTGTGGGGGGTGTTTCGGTTGGGGTTGGGAGGGGGCCAGCCTGTTCCACGGAAGCCTACTGTTGTGTATGCTTAATAAATATCAATACTCTCCACTTTATGGCCTCCGCATCCTTGATACTGGAACAATCTATCGCCTCTTTAAGGGCCCTTACTGCCCTCGTCTGTCCGCCCTGTGGCAAACTAATGAGGACTGTATTACTCAACTAGTGGATCTGCTATACGGCCCAGACAGCAGGCTTGCTAAATGGCGGGAGCAGACACTCTGTTACCACAAGCGCTCGTTTCAGCCTCTGCAAATGAAATTCCAGCCAGTGAATAAAAGCGGTGCGTGGTATTCATATTGATGTCTGCCCCCACCCCCCCCTTCTCCTCCTCCTCCTCCTCCTCCTCCTCCTCTGAGTATCCCCCCTTTTGTCTAGAATGTGAGCCGAGCCGTGTGCCGTGAATAACTGGCAGGGCTGCTGTTCAGCGTCGAGAGACGTTTGTTGGAGGTTTTCAAAAATAGCCTCCGCTCACACTGTGTGAATGTGTGCTCGCTCACAGAGGCCCAACATTTCTCCCCGTGATCAGGTGGAAGTATAATGTGTGTGGGCATGTTGAAAAGTCATTACGGTGACTCATCAATTTCTCCTGCCTTCAGCCATTCAACTTACAGTAAATGTCTCCAGCCAGACGGCTGCTCCTTGCCAAGTAGCTGTGATACATTCTCCCTCTGCAGGGCTTTAGGTAATAGGGAATGAGGTAATAATGCTCCTCACAAATTGTGAACCTCTGCAGCACATTGAAGTCAGATGTAGTTTGACACCTCAGAGACTGTGCTTGTGTTTGCTTTGAATGTAGTCACGTGAGCCTGCTGTGTGCTCTCTGCAGCAACTGTGGTCAGTGGGATATCAGTGAAAATGCTAAACATTAGTTACACAGTCAGCCATCAGTTGAACTCTACTGTGGGTTGAAACTGGGCGACATTGCTAACGGCAGGAAGCCACTATATAACATGTCATGGTTTCGCCTGTTGTCCATCTAATGCATACTGAAATGCAGTAGTGCGTGAGCAGATGGCTTCTGAGAAAATTTGTGAAAATACCATCAGATGGACTTCACGCCTCCCACATCAATCTTTGTTTAGATTATGCAACTGCATCAAAGTTCAAAAAAGAGAGTAAAATTAAGTTTCATCCACAGATCCTACAGCTGGTGTTCGAGATGAGGTCCGGCCACCTCACGCGTCACGCGGAGGGCCTATCTGTCTTCTCTTCTGGACTGTGACATATGACGGTTTCTCTGTTAAGCATTTAATCAGAGGGAGCCATCTGACTCTGGCAAAGACAACAGATGCACAGATGGGTTTCTTTCGGGTCTCTTCCCCTCTCCCAACACCGTCTGTGGGTGGTGCCGTGTCCCTGGCCGAGCAGACTGTCTGTGTTTGAGTCAGCCTGCGCAGGAGTCAACATCTGTCTAAACAGCGCCCGGCCTGAGATAATGACTTACTGCCTGTGGCCTCAGCCACTGGGCCCGGCACAGATGAATGATTTAGCCTCCTTGATTTCCCCTCCCTCTCTCTTTCACACACACACACACACACACACAAACTCTCTCTCTCTCTCTACCTCTCTCATTTCTTCTTTCTGCACCCCTTCGTCCGTTTCTCAGTTCCTCCCCCTCTCTTTCTCTCCTTCCCTCTTTCTTACACTCTCTTCTCTTTCTCTTTCCCTCCATGTCCCTTTCTCTCACCCCCCCTCTCTCTCTCTCCACCTCTCATTTCTTCTCTCTGCCTTCCTCCTTCCTTCCCCCTCAGTTTCTCCCTACTTTCCCCCTCTCTTTTCCTAACTCTCTCTCCCTCTCTCTCTCCCCTCTCTCTTTCTTTCCATCTCCCTTACTCCCTCTCTCACTCTCCTCTCTCCTTTTTCTCGTTCTCTCTGCAAGAGAGCAGATGAAATATTTGAGCCCAGTGTGGCGCCGGGGTGTTTGATCAATACTGAAATGTTGCAGTGCAGCGTTGGGCAAGGGAATTTGTCCTCACATTTCATGCGTGAACACAGTAACTGCGAGGGATATTTTTTCTACTGTAGGTTTAAAATGAAAAAAACAAACACCATATTTAGACCTATCTAGGAACTGTGTTTTGTGAAAACTCTGCAATTTTACAGCTTTTATCACGACTTAATTTTTTAGTGCAGGGGAATTAATTCATTTTCCAAGAAGCAATACCCAGCACTATTAATCATCATTATAGCAATCTAGCTGAGATCTGCATCTCTTTATTTCTCTCTCATTATGTTGCAGTATTCCGGCTGCATCCAAGGACCTGCGGGCACCCCGGGCAGAGAAGGGAATCCGGGCGTGAACGGCATTCCGGGCACCCCGGGGGTGCCGGGTCGCGATGGGGCGAAGGGCGAGAAGGGCGAGTGTGTGAGCGAAATATTCGAGGAGCCCTGGAGACCAAACTACAAGCAGTGCGCTTGGAACTCTCTCAACTACGGCATTGACCTGGGCAAAATAGCAGTGAGTGTCTCAGTTAGCAGAGCATTTGAATCAGGAGCAAATGTGAAGACCACCTAATAGTTCTGTTTGACCCTGTAAGGTGTACAGCAAGAAATCATAACATGGGTGGGCTGGAAAAAAAAATCAGATGAGCCTACCTTGGACATATATGCTATTATTATTATTATTATTCCCAAAACAGTCAGACAATGGTAGCCTTCTAATTGGGTGAACTTGATTGACAGATTGGTGGACCCAAGCTGACCGAGGCCCACCCACAGTTACACCTAAGCCTCTAATAGTCCTGATCTTGTGTAGATGACACACAAGAGGTGTGAGGTTTAAATAGTTGGGAACTGTATTATGTTGTCAGAGTGACATCTTATTAGCTGTACCTTTGGCCCTAAGCCTCTTTGGCTATACGTGAAGTGTGTAGTAAAGCAGTGTTCGTCTGTAGTAAGAAATTTTGTCCAGTAATAGTCAGTGTCATGCAGCATGATCCCTAAGTGTCCACAAATTATAGTGCACCATTTCTCCTCTAATCACCCATCCTGTAAACCTCTAAGAGGGTCATTCAAGTCTTGTCCCAACCTACTCCAGTAAAGCTGTCTCTCTGTATTTACCTCCCTGCTCCTGCAGGAGTGCACCTTCACCAAGCATCGCACAGACAGCGCCCTGCGAGTGCTCTTCAGCGGATCTCTGCGCCTCAAGTGCAAGGCAGCCTGCTGCCAGCGCTGGTACTTCACCTTCAACGGGGCCGAGTGCGCCGGCCCGCTGCCCATCGAGTCCATCATCTACCTGGACCAGGGCAGCCCCGAGTTCAACTCCACCATCAACATACACCGGACAACTGCAGGTACGCAAGACATAGTCCTCTCCCTCCCCCCTCAGCCCTTACATCATTTTTCCTCACTGAAGTGACTTTGTGACTCACGTTCATAACTTTTGTAGGTAGACAAGACAAAGTCCTGTCAATTCCCCTTGGCCCTTACATCCTTTTCCTCACTGAAGTGACTTTGTGACTCAGTAAAATTATTTATAACTTAAAGTACTGTAGGTACGCAAGACATAGATAAGATACCCTCTCCCTCCACATTCCACTTTCTTAACTAAAGCTTTATGATTCACTGAAACTTGTAATATCTTCCCAGCTTGAGACAGTAAAAAACCTGCCACGTATTCCTTCTGCCTGTGCACTTTATGCAGATGATTCCACTAATTAGTTCATCTACCTGTCAGATGATTTGTGCGCTCATTAGGATCAGCTGGTCCAGAAAATGGTTGGATTAAATATGTTTTTTACTCTTTTACTCTCTAAAGCTAAGATTGACACCTCTGCTTAACCTACACAGGACGACTGTAGGTACACAAGACCTACCCCCTCCCTCCTCCTCTCAATTTTCCTAATTAAGCTTTGTGACCCAAATCAGTAAAATCTGGACAACTGCAGGTACATGAAACAAACCATCTGCCTCCCCCCGTCCCTCCTTCATTTTCTTAAACGCAGCTTTGCGACTAAGTGAAACTTTTTTTCACTTCAGCTTTGTGACTCAGCATAATTACAGTAAAAAAAAAACACTACGACTGCCTGGTGAAGTTAGAGGGAGCAGAGGGAATAAATTAGAGGGAGGATGTTTTGTTTAGGTAAAAGGGGAGGTAAACAAGGAGTCGACAGGCCGATCTGGCCAGTGCGTCTAAGAGGCGCCCTTTTTAACATCTTGCTCTGTGTGCTACCTGCTGGCTCTCCAGAGCCTTACCATCTCCCAAAGCTGTGTTTAATAGCTCCATTCGTTTTATAATTTGTGTAATTAATGTGTTAACTTCCTTATGATTATGTTACGCAGAACTGACTCGGCTCTGATTACAGATTCAGTCCATTTCGGCATTTTCCATATAACACTATAAATACACAAATGACAAGGCACCGTGCACAAAATTCATTGCCATGCTCGAAATAGACTAAATGTGTGTGTTTGTGTGTGTGTATCATTTTCGAATACATACACGGCTGGGAATAGCTGCAGCCCTGAAGTATTCATCACGAAACGCTGGCGAGTGTCATGACTGAGCTATAATCAGAGACAATGCAGCCACTTTTGTGTGCTTAGTGGTTAAGCTTTGGCCTACTGAGGCCCATCCTCTCACCAGATTAGGAACACCCGCTTGATCATTTTGTCCTCTTTGTGCGGTGGCATCCATTACTAAACAATGGAGGCCTATAAACAGATGGGGTTCTGATCTGTGTGGGAGCACATTTGAGGAAGTGTGCTTTGGCTACCACCTGAGGTGACCCATGTGTTCTTGTTTTCTTGTTTGTTTTCTTTTTTTCCCGGGTGGTCCTTTTATTTGCGGCGAGCAGTGGAAGGACTGTGCGAGGGGGTCCGGTCAGGCCTGGTGGATGTTGCCATATGGGTGGGCACCTGTGGCGACTATCCCCGTGGCGACGCCTCGACAGGATGGAACTCCGTCTCCAGGGTGGTTATCGAGGAACTGCCGAAGTGAGCCTGGCCACGTTTCCAGTGTGAGAGACCAAACGTCATGAGCGCTGGGCGACGTGATGGAACTTAGTCACTGCTAATCCAGGGGACTGTTGGTCAGTTATTAAACACGTTAATGACAGAATAACAACACTGTTGTAACAATTGTATAATAATTTAATTAAGCCCATCATTTTTTCAGGTGTACTCAAATGTGTGACAAAGCAGAAGCAACTTACACAGTTAGGGTATCTATTCTGTTAGGAAGCCTTCTGAAAACTTTTTAGTGCACAATTGGGCTATGTTACCATTCTTGACTTTTATATGCTTCTGTTAATAAAATAATTTTTATAAAAAGAAGTTTGGTGTTAACAGGCTGGGTTACTGGGCTGTGACATCTGGTTTTCCTTAGAGTTTAGGATAATGAGACTTTGAGGTGCCTTTGAGGCTGTGTGCCTTTGTACAAAACACTGCAGTTTAGACACTGAGATTTCAACTCAACCAAGACTGATCCCGATTATACCAGCTTCGGATTTAAGCGGTGGATTCAATCGTTTGCTATCTGTTTACATTATGTTTTCTACTTTAGCTTAAAGTCAGTAAGCTGTTTTTTTTCCAGTTTTGAGAAAACACAAGATACTTGTGCACCTAGGAAGAGGAGATTTAAGCCTTCCTGACTACAAACTTTATTCTAAGATACTATTGTTTGAGAGAACACTTAGCACTTTAGGTATTATTTCTGTCTAAAACAGCTCAGAACGGTTCAAGACTTGGAAGTATGAGGTGCATAGAATAGCTGTAACGAATACAAAATTATAAATTATGCTACCGTATATACATTTCTTCATAATACATTTCTTTCAAGTGCCCTAGGCATGAACTATGCCACTTAGTTTCACTTGACAGACAGTGAAGTGAAAATGTTTGTGGTTTCAATAATTCTTATTTAATATAACATATGTCACAATCTGTATTCCTCTCAGTGCATTCTTTTTTTTTTTTCGAAGGCGCTTGTGCCAAGAAACAATAATATTACACTAGTTACTTCGTCCATGCATTTTTAATATGACATGAAATGATTTCGGTTGCCGAAAAAATCCATTAGGCTCCCTGGTGTAACTGCTGCCTTGAGCCTTTGCTTTGATATGTCACTGTGCTGGCCCTGCTAGCTACAACACAAAAGAGCCTCACTTCCTGCTGTCAAGGCAGCCGACACAGCATACAATGACATCTCGACTGAATATTTCTCTCACTCTCCGTCACACACACACACACACACACATACAACACCAGTGACCCTTTTATGCATGTGCATGTAAACCACAAGCACTTTGAGGAAAGTGGTGCAGCGGCCCAATATTGTTTGGTTGCTTGTTCATTGTTGGTATGTGTGGAAGAAGGCTTTCACTCTGCCTGCCTAGCCTTGTTAAACGTTAACTGCTTGTTCAGTGCGACGCCTACGTACACACACACACACACACACACACACACACACCCCGACCGGCTGCACATTCGAGCCTGCTTTGCACCGCCCATAAGAGGGAATGCAGCACTTCAATGTTCTCGCCAGCTTCGTTAGTCAGGACGAACCGCCTGGCTTTTCCCTGAGAAGTCCATGCTGTCACCACCGCCACTGTCACCGCCTGCCAGGGATGCTCCAACACAGCTCGCTAGCTGGGGCCCAGGAGGAAGCGCGAGACATTCTCGTACACCACGAAGGTGATGCAACAGGCTGGTGTAACTCGGATCAGGTTGGCCACCATCCCTTTGTAGAAGCCCACAGGGCCTTCATTCCTAGAGGGAAAGGACATGAAAGGCAGTGGAAATATTGACATATATTTTCATGATATTGGCATACATTTTTTCCCCCAGCTCAGTAAAAGAAAACCCTCCAATATATGTTTGTCCTTAGTTCACCTCCAAGTCCTCCTGATAACGTCGACCAACCCATCGTATTTGTTGTGCTGGTCTTGTAAACGAGCTCTGACTACTTGATACGGGTATGTTGTGGCGACGGCAAATATTTTGGAGAGTGCCGCCATTGTGATGTATTCCAGTAGATCCTGACAGACAAGGGAAGAGATTGGAATGGGAGGTTAAGTGTGAATCACTCTTTTTTTATTTTTAAACGCAGCTCCATCTGCGCACCAGAGATATAATAACATGGCCGTGGTATGTTTATATGTACCAGTTGGGAGCCTCTGCTGAGAACCATTACTGCGCGA
Source organism: Coilia nasus (assembly GCA_027475355.1). Lineage (NCBI taxonomy): Eukaryota > Metazoa > Chordata > Actinopteri > Clupeiformes > Engraulidae > Coilia > Coilia nasus. The sequence goes on along the minus strand of CM050218.1, from coordinate 12,045,325 downwards.
ACAACTAAAAAGGTCTGGTGGACTGGCAAATGTTACTCACCAATTTTGCGTCAGATGTCTTATTTCTGTACTTGTTATAATCTCTCTTTAGCTCCTCATAGGCCATAAACTGCAGTGCACCATGGGACGTACCAAACAGGCCTGGCACAAAGCCCTGTGGGGAGAGAGGTGGTATTATTCAAGCCAATCAGGCAACAGGATATAACAATTGTAAGTGAGCATGCAGCACCGCTTGATCCAACATTCTGTCAGTTATTTTGGAAAAAAAGAAATGGTTTCTTCCTACGCCCTGTCTTTTTATCCCTTACAAGCACACAAATACTTCAGTGATACAATACACCTCCTAGTGGCGATCTGTTCAATTTCACCAAGTCGTGCAGCTTATGCAATCTGTTTGTAACATTACCTAATGTTGGGGTACAGGTGTAAACCAGTCATTCTGGATTTCAAGCCAGTAGTAGAAAACACTAGCACAGCCATTGTTTCAAGACAGTTTTAAGCATAATATGTCATGTTTGGTGTGTGATTGCCTACCCGGTATAATCCAGGTATTCCCTCACGCTGGTAGATCTTGATGAGGGCATCCACCATTCCCTTATACTGCTTCTTACTGCGGTCTGCGCTGTACTGTAGAACTAGCTGTGTCTTTGTGACCCAGATAGGATTGGTTATGCACATCGTCAACATACCTTTGAGAAAAAGAAAATGTGTCGGAGGGGCAATCACATTATTCGTGTGCTCAATTATGCACACATCATTGCGTTTCACACATGGGTTCTTAGTTGTAATGCAGAGAATAATCTTTTAATGGCTGTCAAAAAATATACAGAAGATTATCCTCAGTGAACCCTCTGTCTAACTCAATACCTTTAACAAAATGGTCATTAATTATTGTACAGCTCCGACAACCTAGTCCATTGTTCATTAAATTGACTTTAATGGAGGGCAGTTAAAACCAGTAGGGACTGATTTAACAAGTGTGACGGTAAGATTCACACACTCAGGACGTCTATAAAAATCCTACAAGAAGAGTTCAAATTAATTATACTTTATTAGTGTCACATGAGGGTGATAAAGCAGACGTAATCATGAAGTAGCTTTCTAAATGGAATAACCTCATTATAGCCAATCTGGGCCTAAGGCATAGCCACATATTCTCACTTACAAAACTGACGCTGTGCAATTTTGTGTTTAACTTTGCGTTGAATACTTTCTAATGACAAGGATTTAAATATGTATAATGGATTGAAAATCTGTGTGAATAGTCACTTGAACTGGGTATATGTAGAGTGGACAATATAAACAGCAACATTTCATTCAGAAAGGCCAGGAATGCAGTGGTGGGATTGACAGCTACAATTATTTATGCATTGCCTCAGCTGAACTCTAAGTTTGGAGACTCACAGATAAAAACGCATTTCACAAGACACCACAGCTCGTGTCCACGGAAACCAGATTTAAGCTGTACTGACCCGCCTCTGCCGCTGACACCATGTGCTCTGCTGCACTCAGTTCGGTCTGGCGACCTTCCTTGGTGTACGCTTTGATGGCGTTGTAACTGAAAGAGAAACAGTGTTTCTAAGAGACTGTAAAGTGTTTGCAATGGGACACACGTGTACAGAATAAGTACTCGTCTGAGCAGCAGTAAACACTTACAAGAAGAAGTATAGTCCCCATGACGCTCCGGCTCCCCAGACGTTAGGTGTCACCCCCTGGTAGAGTCCGCGGATTCCCTCTTGATGCCAGACACTCTTCATGCAGTTCATTATGCCACTGTATTTAGGCCTTACCTGTAGGCCATCACTTACTGCAAGAGCGACCCACACACAAAAATAGCTTAGCGATAAGCATCAGCATGTGAATCAACATCGTTATCTATGGACTTCTGCAATGTCTTAAACTGGCATTCCAACACTGCCTGTTCCTGACACCTAGGGCTATCGCATGTGCACGCGTGAGAAAAATAGAATGACTGACATTTTACGGAGGCTGTTTTCGCCAGATCTCCATTGACTCCGGCAGTCAGAATGGCTAGCCATCAACAGATACATGGCAATATACACTTCACAACTCCTGTATCTCTGGTGTAATGCAACACTGTGTAACCTATACATAGCCCATGTGGTATGGATATTGTACAGCAATAACTTGTCAGCTACTTGCTGATGCAACAGCTTACCTGCAAATCTAATTTTGACAAGATCCAGAGGATGCAGTATCAGAGTTGACACGACTCCCCCACTTAATCCAGCCACCAGATTCTCGACTTTGACATGGCTCACGAGTCGCAGAAACGATTCTGTAACAGTTCTTGAGCTCCCGGAATTTTCGGGGGTGATTGGAAGGGCTGCAGTGGTCCCCTGACTAGAAGCGGGGCTCATGGTTTTCAATTGAAAAAAAGTGCAAACGACTACTGGTAATGTAAAACTATTTACCTATAAAATATCTATCAAGTCGTGGCCTGGTGGCACTCTCATGCCCATGTAAACTAATTTCTCGTACCCACGTTTCTTCAATGACCTTTTCTATTGCTGCCATAGGTGAAAGCTAACTAGCGGAGAGACTACCGGTCTCCAACGCAGACTGGAGAGCATCGAAACGTCACCAGATACGCCCATTGGCTTTTCCGGAGTCGGGGGCACATAACATGTCATAACAAAAGTCTTCATAAAGCAGTCAATGCACATTTGTCGAACATTTTATATGAAAAGCGCATTCAAAAACATTCGCTAGAAAACTTGCATTTCCATTTAAAATTACAGATATTCCACAAACCCAAAACATAATTAACATTTGTGCTGACAAGGCAGCAGATGTAGACATAACACATATGCAAATAGCAGTCTGTAGATATTTTTGATTGTACATCATATTAAGTCCTTATGAAGGAAAAGAATGAACAGGCTACATTTTACTTCCACTAATATAAACATGTCTCTGGGTTTATTTGACTTTGGCTATCTGTCTCATTGGCTGACTTTAGCAGCCAGCTGTTTTCCGATTTGATGGCTGTCCTTGGGCAAATCTCATTTGATTTTGTTTGTCATCATGTCAAGCAAGCCAGACATCTAGCCATACAAGTTAAATTCGGCCATTTTGATTATGTGGCTGCGCAAAGCTCTGACTGGGACAAGAGAGACGCTTCAAAATGTTACACAGTCCATGGTGTGTCAATTACACGTGGCTTAAGGCATGTTGAGCAAACCTCCATGAGCTGGCGGAGGGGGGGCTACGTAGGGGTGTGGAAACGGGACCCCGGCAGCGACTAGGGGCTCGGGCTCCAGGGGGGGCACCTTGCCCTGCTGCTGCATGTGGAAGTAGCTACAGAGCAGCGAGCGCACCTGCTCCGCGTTGGGGTCGTCCATGTAGGCCGGCGAGGTGACGCTGGGCTGGGGGCACTCCAGCTGCCTGACCTCCTCCAGCCACTCGTCGCGAAAGGGGTCCCCGTGCATCTCGCACACGTTGTGCAGCACGCAGCTGGCCAGCGCCATCATGGGCACCAGCTCCAGGTGGCTCTCGCTGCGCCGGTGGGTGCACTGCCAGCGTCCCCGCAGCCGTCGGAAGGCGTGGTCGATGGTAGCGCGGCAGTTGTTCAGGTGCCCGTTGAAGTTGCACTGTGGCGTGGTGAGCTGCGGGGAGGCCGGGTAGGCCTTCATTAGCCAGTTGTGTAGAGGATAGCCCTCGTCCCCCAGCAGGACGTAGCCCACGGGCTGGCCCATGAGAAGCAGGGACGGCTGGGGCGACAGGCCCCCGTCCCGGGCCATGATCCACAGCTCGGAGCTCTGCAGGACGGTGGCGTCCTCGGTGCCACCCGGGAAGCCCACGCACACGTCCCAGAAACAGCCCTGGGCGTTCACCACCCCCTGCATGACCACCGAGTGCCCTCCTTTCCTGCTCCAGCAGTCGCGGGCGTGGGGGGGCGGCGAGCGGATGGGGATGTGAAGGGTGTCCAGGACACCCACGCAATGCGGGAAGCCCCACTTCATGTGGAAGGCGCGGGCGTTTTCGGCCAGCTCCTGCACCCCAGGGTGGTGCATGTAGAGCGGCTTAAGCAGCATGATGATGGCGTCGCACACCTCCCGCACGCACTGGCTGAGGGTGGACACGCTCTCGCCGAACAGCTCGCCGAGCAGGCTGTAGTCCATGTTGGTGGCCAGGCGGATCAGGGCCACGGCGACGCGCTTCTCCAGAGGCAGGGTGAGCTTGCTGGGGCTCATGAGCAAGCCCGACTGGGAGAACTGCGGCTTCAGCGTGTTGCAGAGCAGGTAGAAGGTGTCTTTGCTCACATGAAACCTCTGAAGCCACTCCTGGGGCCCAAACTCAGCGAGCACCACCCTCTCCCACCAGTCGGACTCTCTGTGACTGTGGCTGGACACGTTGGAGACTTCGCTGCAGGGGCTATGCGATGAAGACACGTGGGAGATTGACACTGGAGCCATCTGACAAGGCAAAGAAAAACAAAGCAAAGAAAATAAGATGAAATTCATGACATTCACTGACTTTTACAGCAGCTGTATCTTTATGCCCGTCTCTTGGAAATGTTTTGACTAACACCTCTTCGACATGCTGAAACTTTAGATGATATCAGGTAGTTGACAGAACTAAAGACACTCCAATGAGACATTTTTCTCGGAACATCTATTTACTACCCAGTTGTTCGGTTATCTGTGACTATGTTGCTTTGTGATCAGAATAGTTTGCTTGTCCGTGTTCAGTGAAGAATTATAAATTAGCCAACCTCTCATCAATCATGGACGACACGCCTACTCAGCACATCATTAAATCAATGTTTATGTAGAATAAATAAATATGTCTAAATGCAAACGTTATACGAAGCGTGCGACACAACAGCAAACAGTACACCTGACCCTGTAGTGGCAGGTAAGTTACGAGGGTCAAATAAGTACCATTCATACCATTTGCATCCGCTCGAATTTGTGGTAGAGATATCTTCGATGTCTGATTTGTCTATGAATAGCTGTACGTCTTTCCATAATAGAGTTATTTATCACTTCTTTGCGCCTCTTAACTGTGAACATCAACCTCGTCTTTAGCCTCGCGAGCGCCTCCTCCTTTTCCTTGTCCATTGTTTTAAGTATTTACAAGAACAAATAGTCGGATATAAAGTCTGGCTTTAACACTTAAAACTTATAAAATACTTGCAAGGTTTATGGAGCTAGTAAAAATTGCAAAATAGCAGAGCAGTTTCATTCTTGACGCAAGCTACGGTGATGCCTATTTTTTGTATGTCAAAATAAAAGTTTCTGTTTTATTATTTTCCAACAGCTGAAGTGACTAGTGCCCCCTATCGAGTAAAAGGTAGCTGCCCGTTTTTCTCAGGCTCTGTTTTCCGTAGCGTGGGCGCAGGGGGTCAACCAGAGACAGGCGCTATTTCAAAATCATTGATTCCTCCCTGTTCTCTGTTAACCTATTAGACTATCATCTAAAAGTAGGTATTTAATTCTGGCACAACTTTTTTTATTGTCACAACTTCAAAACAAATCACAACCACTGTCACTGTATAATCCTTTTACCTTATTTTATCCTGTCAGTGTAGTGTATCAGTATCATACTCTACAGGTATATGTGTTATTTTGAAGTAGTCAAAATTTGACTTTTGTCAAACTAAAAGCCAGTCATTTCTTTGAATCCATATATTAGTCAACATCAGCCTGGGTAGACTATTGCAGTAACTGTTTGGATGGGTCACTGTGTAAAATAACTGTGCTTGGTTTTAAGTTTTATGCTGCCTTTTGTACAGCATAACATACCTCATTAGGACAACCGATTAAACATACAGCAGTGTGCTACCTGCAAGTTTTCAGTTGTGAATTGTCAGTGACACATAGCTTATACAAAACTAAATGGAATGCACTTTCATATACTCAGTAGAGTACCTAAAGCAGTTTGCAGAGAATTCCTCTGCACAATCATCCATACAAATAGGGACAGGCTGCCATGCAGGACACCAACCAGCACACTATGGGCAGTATGGGTTCAGTGTTTTGCTCAAGGACACCTCGACCTAGTCAGGAGGAGGTTGCTGGGTGACTCCTCTACCTCGAGCCACTGTCACCCCAGGTACAGCATACATGTCCTGTATCCATGGCAAAGTTTGGATGAGGAATGGAAACCCATTCCTAATGAGCTATTTGTGCTAACTCAAACCCCATTTAAATGTTTCAGGTTCTTATGTATTTTGACAGCTCCACTTTATAGCAAAAGTTGAAGATGTCACAATGGATGTTAAATTTTAAATAGTGGCAGTTGGTCTTGGTCCAGCTGTCTCAGCAGGTTGCTGTGTGTCTCTGTCCATCTATTTCTGCCTTTTTCTGTGTGTCTCTCTCTCTGCCAGGCCACCACCGCCTCCCATATCACTACACACACACACACACACACACACACACACACACACACACACACACACACACACACACACACACACACACACACACACACACACACAGCTGTTTGTCCATTCATTTTTTCCTTTCCTTTCTTCAAAAAGGTAGAGGAAATCTACCACTTCGAAGGCTAGAAGTCCATTTCATGTAGTTTAAAAGAGAAGTGCTTTGAAATCTCCCTTTTAACCCTTTACATCATCCACATCTTAATTTAGAGGTTTGACATAGTTTAAAGGAGGAAATCCTCTTTTATTTATTATTCCTTTTTCTTTTTTTTTTCGATTTTTTAGACAACTTCTGTTCTATTTTTTAGACAGCTCCAGGGACTACAGTGCAGCTAAAGTGGGTCATGTCACAAAAGCTGTTTTCAAATCAATCAGCCCGGTGTTGGAGCTGGTTCCCGCACCAGTTACACTGGGAACTGAAGTGCTTGCCCGTAAACGGCCCGCGTTCATACCAGTATGCGAGCCCATGACGTGCCATCAACAGAGGGCGCTGCTTCACCAACAAAACAAAAATAAACGTTGTCACAGTTTGCTCCGAAAAAAAACGTTTTACTGGATGCACAAATTTTCTGTTCCCCAGGGTTTTGATTTTCAGTGTGAACACATCAGCTGTTTCAAGATGGTGCAGGAACCAGCACCAGTGCGGTTCTCTGTCGGTCTGCAAACACCTAATGTGTCAGTGTTCAGCCGTTTATTTTATGGAGGCGTAACATACATACACTGAAAGACACAGCTTGCTTTATAGATAAATGACTGGCCACAATACAGTCTACTTTCAATCAAATTTTATTTTACCAACATAATGTCAAAATAACTGAAATTGATTGGAGCTCCTTTATGGAGCCTAGACCCTGAACCTCCAGGTGAAGGAAGGTCAAGGAGAAGGAGACGGTCAGCAGGAAGAACCAGAGTGCATTAGCTGGGGCAGGGTTGGAGATTGGGGGCAGGATGGGAGGGCAGAAAAAGGAAAGAGAGAATTAAAAGCAGGTAGATTTGTTTATACAGATATCAGGCTAAACCCTGTAAATGCCACTTACATGCACATAACACAGAAGAATATAACATCTGAAATACCTACAAGGTACCCTATTGGATGTATGTAAAATTTATTTTGTGAGACTGTATCATTAACAAAACAATACTTATTTGAATTAGTAGTTTACATGCAAATACAAAGCATGATCCCAAAATATGCATGGATGGTTTAAAATTTGTATATGCTGAAATCATTAGCCTAAAATAACTCTTCTCTGCTTAAATGTACGGATGCAGTGGTGTCTCTAAGACAAGAACAGATTAACTAGCTAACAAACTAAATCTAATAGCAAACTCAAATAAAATCAGAGTTTCCCTATAATCTATCCATGGAGCAAGTTGTGTCTGTTAGTTTGTCAGTGTGTGCATGTCACACCACCA
>CM050218.1:12022500-12027500 GCA_027475355.1 Coilia nasus | reverse complement strand
CTTTGTGTATTTTTGTAAACGTGGTAATCCTCCACACTAATGCCTCTCAAAATGTATTTTTCCCCTTTATTTTCAATCTTTTTGCCTACATAATTGCCAGCTGAAATGAATTTGGTGTTGGTGCTATTACAGACATTACACAAAACAGTAAACAGAAAACACTGTGAATGTGTGAACGTGTTTCTTTTTCTATCTCTTTGTGTGCATGTGCACATGCATGTGTGTGTGTGTGTGTGTGTGTTTGTGTCAGTGTGTGTGTATGTGTTAGGGATGGAAATTAGCCACCAGCCAGATGCTGGTAAAATATGAGAGTGGCTGGTAAATTTTGCACAGAAAATAATGATTAACTGTTGAGTTAATTTCCACCCTTGGTGTCTGTGTGTGTGTGTGTGTGTGTGTGTGTGTGTGTGCTTGCACACCCTTGTGAATCCATGAGAGTGGAACGATGAGTATGTCCGTACAAATGCACAACAATACACTGACAGAATAGCTACAAAACTGTGCAGTTTTGTGTGTGTATGTTTGTGTGCATGTGCATGCATGGCATGTGTGTATGTTTATGTCTGTCTGTGTTTGTGTGAGTGAGTGTATGTGTGTGTGTGTGTGTGTGTGTGTGTGTGTGTGTGTGTGTGTGTGTGTGTGTGTGTGTTTTCATGGTTTTGCACCCCATCCATCTTGCTTTATGTATTCAAAGCAAGTGTTGTTGAAGAGGCAGCGGCAGAGGTAACAAAGAGAAGAGCTCCATTCACAACATCTCATCTCCGCTCCATCAGGCTGCTCATCTCTCCGCCTGGATAGGGGCTAATGGCCGCCCTATCTCCCCTCCCCCTTTGCCACGGTTACTCAAGTTTTTAAAGTAGTAGCCTAATGGCAACAATAGCGGCATTCCCATTCCGGGGCCGGGCCGGCCCGGGCCTTTAGGGGCCACCCTCGGTTCTTGTAGCCCCAGGGCACTAGCCCCATGACCTGAGAGCACCGGTACACCCGTGTCGGCTCGGGTTTGGCCCGGTAATGGGAACCCCGCTACTGCTACTGCTCTCTACACCACTCTCACTCACACAGCGGAAAAAGAGCAGGGAAAAGAGCGGGCAGACACACACACACACACGGGCACACACACACACACACATACACACACACACCCACGCGCACACCCACCCACACACCCACACACACACACACACACACACACACACCCACACACACACACACACACACACACACACACATACGCACACACACACACACACCCACACACACACCCACACACCCACACACACCTACGCGCATACATACACACACACACACATACCCACACAGTGCTCAGGGCACAATCACTGGTGGGAGAAGTCAGAGACGGCTACAGTACATGCGGTGCATAAAAGCGGGGATCGTTTGCTTCGGTCTTAGATTCACAGGGCTAGGAAATGGAATTGTGGGCCGCTGGGGGTGGGAGACTACTCAGTGAAACTAAGCAGAAGATTAGCCCCCGTTTCTTTTACATAACACCCCTTTGAGTCCCAGCTAAGCTGGGCCGTTTGACTGGTGCATACCAGGGCGTGCTATAGCTTGCGTGTGTATGCACAGGTCTGGATGTGCCTTCTGCAGATGGGCCTGCGAGGGGTCGAGAGGATGATGACAGGCTGAGAAAAGGCCAACATGCAAACACACATGCCTCCCCCTTCTCAGAGTCTGTCTCTGTGTGTGTGTGTGTGTGTGTGTGTGTGTCTGTGTGTGTGGCTGTCAGACTCTGTATACAGTATGTGTGTGTGTGTGTTTTTTGTATTGTATGTGTGTGTGGGCTTTCTCTCTCTCTTTCTCGGGGTTTGTGTATGTGTGTGTGTGTGTGTGTGTGTGTGTGTGTGTGTGTGTGTGTGTGTGTGTGTGTGTGTGTGTGTGTGTGTGTGGCTGTCAGACTCTGTATACAGTATGTGTGTGCATGTGTGTGTGTTTGTATATGTGTGTGTGGGCTTTCTCTCTTTCTGTGTGTGTGTGTGTGTGTGTGTGTGTGTGTGTGTGTGTGTGTGTGTGTGTGTGTGTGTGCGCGTGAGTGTGTCTGTCTGTGTGCTTGTGTGTGTGTGCACATGTGTACTGTAAATGTGGCTGAAAGAATGTTGCGAGGAAGTTGAACCCTCAGGGCTCAGAAATGAATGAAAGCACAGTGTTAAAGAAAAACAAGTGCCGCATTTAAAAAACAGCTTACATCCCCTGTGCACCTGCCCACATGTTTTATTACATTCCAGCTCGACTGCGTGGTCTCTCTCACTCTGCCTTGCTCTTTCTCTGTCTTTATTTTCCTCTTTCTCTTTATTTCCTCCCCCCTCTCTCTCTTTCTGTCACACTATTTTTCTTTCTCTATCCCTCTCTCTTTCTCTCTCCGCCTGTCTCTCTGCCCCTCCTATCCGCCTCGCTGTCTCTCTGTCTCTCTTTTGCTCTCTGGCTGTCTCTCACCGTAGCTCAGACGCTTCATCTTGTAATACAAGCAAACACAGCCGAGCCCCTGACACTACCTGTTACAGATAGTTTTCCTTGGCAGGGTAAGCGGATGCATATGGGAAAGTAGGGAAAAGGCTGTGCCTTTTGTAGAACTGCAGCATGCATAGAGCACAGCCATACCCCATGACTGGAGGTGAGGTCATAGCTGTTTCACTCTGGCGTGACAACAAAAGCCAGGTTCCTTTCGGCAGTAAAAGCAAATGACATGACTGGGGTTATGCTCAAAACAACAAAAGACATAAAGTGTTACTAGGGTTCACACCAAAAGCAACTAAGGCTGTGAGTTTGTAACGCCTAAAGCATAGCTACTTAAGTAGTTCTGATTGCTTTTGTTGCTCAAGTCGCCCATGACGTAAAAAGATTTAAACGTTCGATTTTGCTTATACAGTTAAAGGACATCTACATTCCATTTGGGTATCAATGTTTTACAGCCAACATGTGTCATAGCTAATTTGTATAAAGTTCACCTGTTTTTTAGTCCCTCTAGTCACTCAATTACGGAGCTCATTGCTTTTGTAGCGTTAGTCACTCTGGCCCATACAAAATTAATGAATTTTACAGATTTAGTCGCTTTTGGTGTGGTTATGATGAAAGCATGTAACTACAGTGCATTGCAGGATATACTTTCCAGAAACTAAACTACTGTAATGTAATGTGTGTGTGACAGACATTCCACCACCCCTACCCCAGACCTGTCAGTGTGTGTACATTTGTGTGTGTGTGTGTGTGTGTGTGTGTGTGTGTGTGTGTATGTCCCATTCCACCACCCCTACCCCAGACCTGTCAGTGTGTGTACATTTGTGTGTGTGTGTGTGTGTGTGTGTGTGTGTGTGTGTGTGTGTGTGTGTGTGTGTGTGTGTGTGTGTGTTTCTGTGTGTGTGTGTATGTCCCATTCCACCACCCCTACCCCAGACCTGTCAGTGTGTGTACATTTGTGTGTGTACATTTGTCACTGCCAGGGTCTGCTGAGTGTTAATGGGAGTTGGGCTGGCAGGATCACAGAGGGGCACACACAAGTAGCTGTGTTCGCTTTTGGCGCTTAAGTCACCCATGACGTAAAAATATTTAAACGTTCGATTTTGCTTATCCAGTTAAAGGACATCTACATTCCGTTTGGTTATCAATGTTTTACAGCCGACATGTTGTTGTAGCTAATTTGCAATTTAAGTTCAGCTGTTTTATAGTCCCTCTATTTGCTCAATTACGGAGCTCATTGCTTTTTTAGCATTAGTCACTCTGGCCCATACAAAATTAATGACTTCAAGCATTTTACAGCTTTAGTCACTTTTGGTGTGGTTATTATAAAGGCATGTAACTACTGTGTGGATTACAGGATATAGCCTACTTTCCAGAAACTAACCTACTTTAATGTGATGCGCTCTTTGTCACACAGGCCCAGATGCAGAATGCAGTAGAATGCAGACACTGTTTTCGAGTTCAGCTAGTGAGATATGCTACTGCAGATAACATACGGAAGAACTGATCTGTAAAGCCCACATTAGCTATCTTATAAACAGCGTTGTGTCCCTCTGCAGAGTTGTGTCGATACAGAAGAACTGATCTGTAAAGCCCACATTAGCAATCTTATAAACAGCGTTGTGTCCCTCTGCAGAGTTGTGTCGATACAGAAGAACTGATCTGTAAAGCCCACATTAGCTATCTTATAAACAGTGTTGTGTCCCTCTGCAGTGTTGTGTCGATCCCCCCGGGCCTCGCAGTGGCTGTGCAACAGCCTTTAGGTGGTGACTGGGACTCAATCGGCTCATTAGTTACACCTGTGTCTGTAAAAGCCCTTGCCTGTCTCTCCCTCTGGCTCTCCTTGAAGCTCTCGCCATGATCTTTGTGACCTTTTTGTTGTTGCTTGTGCTGATGCTCATTCCCACAGTTGTCTTGGTTTTCACCTTGACCTTATTTATTGTAATTAAAAGAATATTTTTGTAACACTCTGTTGTCCGTCTCCATTTTATGTTGCGACCTATGAGCCGGGTCATAACAACAGAAACACAAAGTGCAGTGAAAATGTAGCGTTGTTAAGTCTACATTGCACAAGCGAGCATTACTGTACCTGAGGATGAAATGTGTATTATTTTGGCTTCGCGCTTGAAGACATTGTCATTATTGTATTGATTGTCAATAACTGAATAGCCTAAGAAAAGAAGACAGAGGTCATCTATTACGTCTGCAAAAGTACCACACAGAACCAATGCTCACCCTGTCACTTTCACTTCTTCCTTCCTCCCCCTGTCTCCCTGTCACCTGCTGCACGTGTCATTTCTTCTAACTTGCCTAAAGGAGTACTTCCACAAGAAACCGTTCAGTACTCGCTCGTTTGAAATACGATAGGTCACCCAGAGTTGCACATGTCTGCTGCATGTGAAAATGTTATTCTACCCCGATTGCTTTTATTAGTCAGTGAAAGAAAGTAGGCGGAAAAACGAGTGGATAAGAAAAAGGCCAACAAAGTGACGTAAGTTTTTTTAATTAGAAAAAGGCATACCACAGTT
>CM050218.1:11997500-12017500 GCA_027475355.1 Coilia nasus | reverse complement strand
TTAATGAGATCTGAATGGTCTGTTTTGAAAAACGCTGTAAAAGATATGACATAAAGCCACTTGTGTAAGACTGCCAAAAAGGTCATGATTGAAAACTATCTCAAATGAATCCCAGTTCCATAACGCATGCCTTAGCCATCGAGAAATTACACCGAATGCCCCAAGTACTCATCACACACTCAGTTGCTCAGTTGGAGCATGTTAGTGAGAGAGAAGCTGTGAAAAAGATGGCTTAAAGAAATTAATGTTTTCCTGAGAAGCACTGGCGTTTTTCTTTGGGAAAGCCCTGTGGCAGATGGTCACAAACACAGACCCACAGGTTGTGTGAAATACTGTGGAAGAGATGTTGATATTCTTCGCAGAAAGCGTTCCTGCGAGGCACTGCACAGTCTGCCTGCGCGCTGGGGCAGGTAAGTGATAAGTGTGCCTCTGAAAGAATGTGAGCCGTGCAAATTGCCAGTCTGCTTGCCTAAATGCAAATGACTGCACAATAAAAACAAATAGGTTTGTCTCCCCCACAGCATATGTCTGAGAGCAACTGTGTGTGTGTGTGTGTGTGTGTGCGTGCGTGCGTGCGTATTTCTATGGTTGTGAGGGCCAAATGTACTTAGAATGATGGGAAAACTAAAAAAAATGGACTGGTGAGGACATTACCATGGTCATTGGCCATTTTGTTGTTATTGAAAAAAGTAAAACTGCAAAAACATTTCTTTACTGACAGGTTAGGTATTGTTTCGTTCTGGGCACAGTTAAGCATAGTTAGATATGAATTGGAGTCAATGTAAGGTCCTCACAAGCATAGAAAAACAAGTATATGTGTGTGTGTGTGTGGGGGGGGGGGTTACAGTAGATAGCAGAAGCAGTAGCACGTAATGGGGCGTACAGGAGAGCATGCCACAGCTGCTGCTGTTCCTTCAGGGCAGAAAGCTCACTCACAAAGTCTCCATCTCTCTCTCGTTCTCTCCTTCATTCTCTGTCTCTTTCTCATTCTCTCACTCCCTCTCTCTCTCTCTCTCTCTCTCTCTCTCTCTCTCTCTGTTTCACCTTCTCCTCCTCCTCTGTATGTCTCCCTTCCAGTGCTAATTAACTGTTAGACGTGAATACAACAGCAATGGCTACTTTCCCGCAGAGCAATACCGTGTGATGGAGTTAGAGTGGCCTCCTGCTGTTGCAATCCATGAAGAGTTTGTGCATCAGTGTCAGTGTCAATGTCTGTGTTTTTTTGTGTGTGTGTGTGTGTGTGTGTTTGTGCGTGCGTGCGTGCGTGCACAGTTAATTGGCCCTTACACCTTTGGTGTGGAGTCATGCAGTCAAACAATGTCTCCATGGTCAAACATTATCATTTTACCGGCTTTTGATCTGGCCCTTTTCAATCAATTGATCTTTATCCACCTGGTGACACCTCCCTGTATGAAGTCCTGCTGTACCTCCCTGTATGGAGACACCCCTCTCCCCCAACCCCCCTACCCGATAACTACCCAAAAATCCTCCCCACAACCACCCCAACTCTTCCTCCTGGCTCCCCCATCCCTTCCTTCTGGCTCCCTGATAGAATCAATGAGGCAGTGTGGGCTGTTGATCAAACCCGAACAGGCAAAGAAGCCCAGCCCACCCACAGAGCAACAGATTATTGACTGACAAGCTTTACTGAGGCAGATAAGATGCAAGCTCAGATGCAGGCCTGTGTGATGAGAATAAATCATCAACCAACAGGCACTTGTTTCTGAGTAATGCCAACTCTCTCTCTCGCTCTCTCACTCTCTCACACACACACACACACACACACACATGGACACACATTGCTGCATGAATTTGAGTGGGTGACCTCTGACCCTGGCTGTGATTAGTCCTAGGCTTAGCCATGGGATGGGCTGATTGATGGCTGCTTGTATTCCATGGGGGCTGTGGTGTTACCTTGCGCTGACATTGTCCATCACTACCCTACCTGTTAAACAGTCAACAGCCCTCCCTCAGGCAAGAGCATTAAGTCAAGGCTCCTGTTTGCCCATTCGGTGGACAGGCGTGGTGGTGGTGGGGGCCATGATGTCTCAGCATGTCACAGCATGGACACTAAATTTGACACCATGACGAGATGAGAGAGAGAGAGAGAGAGAGAGAGAGACAGACAGACAGACAGAGACAGAGGCACAGAGGCAGAGAGAGAGACAGAGAGAGAGAGAGAGAGAGAGAGAGAGAGAGAGAGAGAGACTGTGTGTGTGAGAGAGAGAGATGAAGAGACAGAAACAGTGAAAGGGAGTGAGGGAGAGGGGGAGTGAGTGATGGAGAGAGAGAACAGAAACGACAAAGGGAGGGAGAGAAAGAACAAGAAAGAGAGTGAAGGAGAGAAAAACAGAGAGGAGTGACAGAGAGAGAAAGACTGAAAGAGAGGGAAAGATAGAGGTGGGGAGAGAGATGGAGAAAGACAAAAAGGGAGAGAAAGAGATTGCAGGAGGGAGAGAGAGGGAGAGAGAACGAGAGTAGGTGAGAGATAGAGAGGGAGAGAGAGATGGAGAAAGACAGAAAGGGAGAGAAAGAGATTGCAGGAGGGTGAGAATAAGAGAACGAGAGTAGGTGAGAGATAGAGAGGGAGAGAGAGATGGAGAAATAGAGAAAGGGAGAGAAAAAGACTGCAGGAGAGAGAGAGAGAAAGAGTGGGTGAGAGAAAGAGAGATCAAAAAAGGTTAAGGAGCTGAAGTTCTAGGAGTAAATTTACTTAGGCTGTGCAGGAGGAGGCGGAGGTGGAGGGGGAGAGGGAGGCAGGGAGTGTGTGCAGGCCTGCATCATCACCACCACACCATCCCCCAACCCACCAGCCCCCTCATCCCCCCACCTGTGTGGAGCGCCGCGATGCTAATAGCTTCATTTCATTACTCTTTCAGCAGCCCCCCGAGGCCAGCGGGGTAATAGCTTCATTTCATTACTCTTTCAGCAGCCCCCCGAGGCCAGCGGGGAGGATACACCACAAATCAGCAGCCCGGCGCATCCCACAGCCCAACACAGACCCACTAAACACACACACAGACACACACAAACCCTTTAAACATAAACACACACACAGAGACACACACACACAGACACACACACAGACACACACACTCACACACACACAAACCCTTTAAACACACACACACATGCACGCACACATACACATACACACACAGACACACACACACACAGACACACATACCCTTGAAACACAAACACACACACACACACACACACACACACACACACACACACACACACACACACACACACACACACACACACACACACACATTTACACCACTACCACCACAAATGTACAGGTCAGTACTTACATGTGCATAACAAATTCCAGTCTTAGTGTTCTGGCATTTCTCTTTGTCACAATAACAGGCAACTTGAGTTTAAAAACACACACTGACCACACACACGCACACACACCCCACAATAATCTTATTTTCCACTTACGGGTATATACAAAACGAAAACAGGAGTTATACTTAGTTGATGTCAACACAGACATACAGGTACAATTCTTGCTGCTAAAAACATAAACAAGAAAACCAAAGACAGTGTTGAACCAGACACAGGGAGCAGGCCAGCTTTCATTTCACAGAGCAGGAAACCACCTGAAGATGGACAGCTACTTTCCTTAATGTAGGATAACTAAGGGACTAAATCGATAGGAAATGAGCCAAGCTCTTTTTTTTTGTTCCTGTCTCAGCCTCCTGCTCTCATCGACAAAGCGGTGTTTCATTTCCTGCGTAGGCTATTGTTGTTATGGCTCAGGGTAGAGAGAAGAGTGCGTCTGATCTACTGCAGCGTCGACACTTTCTTCCTTTTTTATCTCTCTGCTTCCTCTCTCTCTCTCTCTTTCTCTCTATCCTCCACTCTCTCTCTCTTAATGTAATTATTTCATGGAGATTCTGTAGTGACTATGTGACATCATCCGTCCTTCTCTCCTCTTTTTTTACAGTATTCCTCCATCCTTGCATCCCTCCATCCTTGTATCCCTCCATCCTTGCATCTCTCCATCCTTTCTAAATCACACTTGGCTGCCATTTACATTTTGCACTCATCACCTCCTATCAATTTCCTCTTCCTGTGTTTGCTGTCAGTCTCACTTTGTCCTATGGTGTATTTATTCCTCTCTCCCTCTCTGTCTCTCTCACTCTTTCTCTTCATCTCTCTCTCTTTTTTTCTTCATCTCTCTCTCACTCACTTTCTCTTTTTCTCTTCATCTCTCTCTCACTCTCTCTCTCTTTCTCTCTCTCTCTGTCTCTCTCCACCTCTCTCTGTCTCTCTCTCTCTCTCTCTGCCATCCCATCATCCTGTCTTCCTCTGCCAGCTCTCATTGAATGTCATTCCTGAGCGTGTGCTCGATAGAGCTGTCACATGATTTATTTGGCCGGAATCAATATTCATAGCCGCTTTATGCTTTCATGCAGGCCTGGCTATCTGGTTGTTAGGGAAACAGGAGTGCCCAGGCTAGTTAAGCAAATGAGAGGAGGCAGTTGGTCTCGTCGTCCTCCTTACTGGACTGGTGGAGCGATGCTGTGGGTGGGGGTTTGGGGGGTAGGAGGGGAGGGGAGGGGGGTTGGAGGGGGTAGAAGGGGGGGTGGGGGTTGGGGTTGGCGTGGGCGGAGGATGTGAATTAAATAACATTATGGTTGCACACATCTCCGGGGTGCTGTAAATAGGCACGCAAAGGCTGCATCAAGGACAGGAGAGGACACCTGGCGAGCCAGGGGAAACACAAACAACACAACAAACACAAACATGTGCCCTGTCAATGTACTGTATACAAACCTGTGAAATATATGTTTAGCGGGGTGCTTGATTATAGTTAAAAAATGACTATATCTGTAAATACAAGTCATAGCGTAATTTCTTTCTCATCAGTCTCTTTATCCTGCAGTGTTCCTGAAAAGTCTTGTTAGACTGTATAACATAATGTCATATCACCCAATACATTTTTAGCTCCCTTTCGATGTCTCACAGTTTAGGCCAAAATTATAAACATCACGTCTCCGCTATTTCTAGTCATGCCTCTTGCTTTCTCTGTGTGTCCTACTGTATCTTCGAGGATATCTCCGCTCACCGCTCTCCTCCATTCCCCTTGCACTCCTGCCCTCAGGACACAAATCACTCTCCCCTCCCTGCGATCGTGGAGATGAGGAATTTTAATATCTTAATGGCCGCCCGCTTGGCTGGCTGGCTAGCAGGCTGGAGGAGGCACAGCAAGCAGGAACAACACCACCGCATCAGCAGATTGTGCTGTTTGGAGAAGGTTAAAAAAAAAGAAACAGGAAAAAAAAGAAAAGAGGCCCCTGCTCTGGAGCCAAACGATGGAAGAAATGTTCACCTCTTCTTCTCCTCTGTGTGTGCTTGTCCTTCCTGGGCTCAGATTAAACACATTTAGCTTTGACTGCTAAAGGGGGAACACCCAGCTTCACATCACACCAAATTAAACTGAAGACATCATACAGTATGATATTATAGATGTAAATATGTGCTGGGTATATTTGCCAATGGAACCTACCCAGAGAAAAGCCTTGTCTGTGTGTTTTGTAGTGCGGGCAGTGTGGCTAACAGAGTGAGGCTAGGTCGCTCTGCTGGAAACACGGTGGGATTCAGGTGTCTGAGGCAGACTGCCGGGAACAGGATTAGCCCTTTCTGTTGCATAAGCCGTGAAATAGGTTGTCATGACAGGGTACCCCCTGGGAGGCTTAATACTGGAATATATTACAACAAATTAGCGGCTCTCTCTTTGTTTTAACCCCTTTGGATGCGCTGGTTCGGTGGAATTACCGCAACACTGACTCATCCGGAAGACTTCAAAGGGCTGCTGTGCAAAAGCCCCTCTCTGCATTTGCCACCAGAGGCACACTGTTCGGAAGGCACACTGCTAGTATTCATTTGTATTTCTCTGAGCCAAGGGCTCAATGCTTTACATTGTTTCAAAGAGGAAAGTGTAGTTGGGTCAGTGAGAGTCTTGACAAGGACTTACTTTCTGTTTTTTTAATGAGCTACTCTCTGGTGGTGGTTATTTTGGATGAAGGCTGGGCAGAGATATCTTTTGGGTCATATTTTGTCAAGCAAGAAAGCACAGATACGTCAGGTTTTTGGAAGGTTTCTTTCATTGTTTTTTTCTTTCTGTATAAATTCTACACCATTCAAAAAAAAGACACCATAACAAGCTACAAAGCACACACTGCGTACCACAAAATATACAGTATATTAGAAAGGGAAAATAGGAACTCACAATACTCCATAAAACAAGACAAAATATCCAATTAAAAATAGCTCTTTTTTTCTCTCACAAATTTATGAAAAGACAGATGCAAAAATAACAAAAAAAAAACTCAGTAGTACAGACAACAGTCCCCTTGTTTGAAGCATTCAGTGAAAAAAAGGCTAATAAAATATCACAATATTCTGTAAATTGTCACAAGATACACAATAGACCGAAATTCAAGGCTTGTATAATATGTCTGTGTTTGCCTTCCATCACATGTTTTCGGTGTCTTTCACAATCATTCAGTTATGGCTAATCTTGAATCAAATCAGTAGATTTTTTGTGTAACCATATCAAAGCGAATGTCACGAGCTCCTACTGTACTACGCACATAATCCAGTGTTTGAAGAGAAGCGTAGTGGGATAAACCGTACAATCACAGAGCTCTTAGCCGGCCCATCCAGGTAGCGTAATGCAGCCTGAACTACAGCACATTACCAAACACATTCTAAGCACCTTCCTTTAAGCGAGTAACTGTTCATCTGTGGAGCTTGAATTTAAATTAAAAACAAAAATAAAACAAATAAAAAAAATCAGAAAGTGAGTTAACGTCACACACACACACACACGCACACACACACAGAAACTTTGGTTCCCGCCCTTGATCCGTGATCAAACTGTGGCTGGGGCCCAATGCATGTGATGTGTGTTAGCACTACTCTGCTCACTGGGTTGCCTTTGTGCCCCTGCTTCTGATTGACATTAAGGAGGGCAGAGCGCAGCTGCAACTGACTGGGTAGAGCATGGCCATATTATTTGTGTGTGTGTGTGTCTGTGTGTGTGTGTGCGGGTGTGCGTGCGTGTGTGTGTGTGTGTGTGTGTGTGTGTGTGTGTGTGTGTTTGTGGGAGAGTGAGTGAGTGTACATATGGATGGGGGAATGTTTTTTTTGTGTGGTTAGAACACACGTTTAGGTGGGGCTAATATATGTATAATGTTTTGTGTGTGTATTCAATAAGCTCTCTCACACACTAACTCACTGGACAGGCAACAGAACACAGGGATGTACTGTAGCTGATCGTGACAGCAACAGCAAACATGTGACTCACTCTAGACAGGAGGAGCGCTGTGTGCTTCGTCAAGATAAAAAATAAAATCATCATCACAGAACACAGAACACAGAAACCTGGCACATAATATACACCCCTAATGGAAATCACTTAATGCAGTGTTTAGCTTTCTGGGTATTTCTTTTGGTTACAAATAAGTATAAAATCAGGGGAGTGTGGGAATTTGTGTATTTAGAGGCAGGGAAAGAAAACATTAATCAACTCCCGATACACCCACTGCCCTCACTTAAGATTATTTTCTAAGCTCTGTATGTGCGAGTTCAATGTATTTCACACACAATGTATTTGCATTTTGAAGAAATATTGTCAGTGGTTTGTCACAGTCAATTAAAAATAAGCTAGAAGTAGTCAACAACTCAAAACAAATGGATATGTTCGAAGAAACTTTCAGAGCGAGTGCCAGAAAAGAGTACAACAAAAACACCTATCAAACTGGCTTGGAACAAGGCCTGTCAGTCAGTCAGTCAGTCAAAGCAAATGAACTGACATAGTCTGGAACACCAGGTTATGAGGAGGACAAAGCTTCAGAGATCTGAAGCGTGAAAAAGACAGCAAGGCCAGTGGTTGGTTTCTAGAAGATGTAGCTGTTTCGCACAAGATCTTCAAACACTTGTCTGAGGTTTGTAATTAGGCATTTTACAAGAGCAGGCCCTTTTAACAAGCCCAGGCTGCCCCTGCCTGGCTAACCTGAAGATAAGGAGAGGAAATGAGCTAAGTGAGTTACAGACGTTGTGACTGAGGTGGCATTCAGTGGAGTTTGCCACATAAAGATGCTTTAGAGGATTCTACAGGTCTTTTTTCCTCTCTTCTTCTCTTCAGGTTTTTGAAGGTCAAGCTTTGTGTGGTGTTTAAAGGCGATCTAATACTTTTATGCAAATCCTTGTACTGAGATTTCAATTATACCCCACTCACCTCCAACCTTCGCACCCACCCAAATTTCCCCCCAGAAATAATCCTTTTGGTTTTAGCTTGAAAAAAAAAAAAGGGCCTCTTCAAAGCCTTTACCGTTCTGATTGGCGTTCAGAGAACAGTTAAACTGCTGGTTGATAATTTGGCGACACAGAGTGGTGATGGCTGTTTCTAAGATGGCTGCCTGCCGTGAAGATTGCTGCATGCATTTGCTTGCACCCGTAACCATGGCTACCTTTGTTATTTATGGGTTTTTTCAGAGAGAAATAGCAAGAAAGAGAGAGAAAATGAATGGCTTTGGCAGGTTGTGCTCTGGTCCAATCATGTGGTGCCATTAAGAAAGTGGTAACGTTTTGCCCTCTTCAGGGTGTCAGCCGAAGAAATAAGTGCAGAAATGATGCAGAATAGTTGAAGGCAGCATTGCGCTGAACTCTGAATGGCATTTCTAAAAAAAAAAAACATGCAGAGTGCAAAGTAAATCAACTCGGACTTCTGACCTGACAGTGCATCGAGAGGCACACATATGTCTCAGCTTGGGGTAGGAAGAAAATGTCAGTCTCTTCTGTCAGAAGTTCCAAACGTATTGTGCTGCTCTGTAGCGCTATTCTGCAGGTTTGTACTTGATGGAAGAAGATAACCCTTTGTTCTGATCACATGGTGCTCTTCACTGACAAAATTGGTTTACCAGGAGTAAATAATGCCAAAAATTAACCCAACCCCACCATCCCACTCATCTTACCCTCTACCTCCCCCTGTGAAACCACCCCAACATCATAGCCCCTTTCCCCGACAACATCAATGCAATTGTTCACGTGAACCCATCTTGGTTTCCCCCCCCAAAAGTCCTCTTTCCAAATTTCCCTCTTCTAGAAATAAAAGTCGAATCAACACAGGCTCCCCATCATCCTTTCTCCTCCTTCTCCTCCTCCGCTGTCCACCTCTCCTCTGTTGATCTTCTCCTTGGCTTCTTCACCTTTCATCACTGCAAGAGGAGAAAGAATGTGTCTGTAAACACTTGGTCCTCCAGCTGAAGTATAGACAGTACAGCTCAGTACCAGCCACCCCTTGGTCCAATGTGGGGGTCCAATTCAACAAAGACAGACAATCTGATAAAGAGAGATTATTTTTTTAAAACTGTGCTGCAAAGAGCTATGGACGAAAGTGAAATGGCTTGATCTAATGTAATGATTTTAGGTCTAGATCCACTGAGAACCTCTTAAGTGCTTCCATTACAACCTCCCTCTCGCCGGCCCCTCCAAGAGCATTTCCATCTGCTCACTTCTTCTTCTTCTCACCTCAGCTCTATCTGTCCACTCCGTCATCTCTGCTGATCCTACTACTCACCTAAGGGGATGTTCACCCCTTCTTCTGAAAAACCACTTGGTGTCAAAGCCCTCACATTCCATCTGACATCAACGAACTAAGACAGGCCTGAGTAGCCTTTGGCAGTTCTGAATTTTGACCTTTTGCAACGCCGGTTATTGCTGTAAGAGGAAGCGGAATCTCTTCACTACACTAGAGTTCGGATTTGAGCTGTACAAAGCCTTTGACCACCAACTGCCCCAGGGAGTTATACAGTGTCTGACAGCAAAATAAAGCCTATGAAGTATTCATGAAGAAAAAACCTACACAAAGGGAACCTTGAACAGACCACAGGTCAAGGAAAGCTGACTATTTTTAGACAGATCTCCTCCTCAAAGAGACACCCTCAGGACTTCAGGACTTTCCCCTCCACCGTAAACAGAGGAGCACCTGACATCTGCACGTACAGTACCTGTGCTGACTTGTTGAGGAGCTCTGACTCTTCGTTGCCCTTCTCTCCAGACTTCATTTCCACCACGATGTCGTTGTTCACCTCTCCACCAGCACTGCACGGCAGAAACACAGCGCATTAAGAACAATTTGCAAGTAGGTTGAGGATGACTCATGCAAAAGATAGCAGTGATGGTACACAGGGTTCCAATAGGCAGCTCCACAAATATCAGTACAGTTTTCTACAACAAAGAATGGAACAGAAAGTAATCAAGTGAAAACTGTGTTTTTACTTGTTTTTACAAGGAAGTAGTTACTGGGAAGTTCTATTGTGGAGTATCACTACCAGTTAACTAAGCCCTTAACTCTGGGGTCTGGTGCTTGTTATTGACTGACATGCTCTATTTCTGTGGTACACCGTTTGATAGGGGAAGAAGAAAAACAGTAGAGATTAATCCCAAGCTAACCATGGCTTACTGGCTTCAGATACATGGCAAAAAGGCTCTCCGAGCTGCCTCCACTTTCCCCTCTGATCTGCGACCCCCCACTCGACCCCTTTGATACTCACACTTCTTTTTTGTCCTTCTTGCCGCAAGGCAGCTTGCCCTTCTTCTGCAGGAAGTAGAGCAGAGCCACCACGATGAGCAGCAACAGCACGCAAATCACCACGGCGATCACCACCCCGCTGGAGCCGCCCTGCTGCTTGTCAGCTATTGTGGGGAAAGGAGGGAGGTAGGTAGGGGTGGGGGTGGGGCGGGGGGGAATTTGGGATGGAGGGGATTTGGGATTTGGGTGAAGGGGGCAATATAGAGAGGAAAGAGCAGGAGGGTTGGGGCAGGGTTTTTTTGAGGAAAGACCAGGGTGTTGTGGGTGTAGGTGATTTGGGAAGTGAAAAATGGGAAGTGGGTCAGAGCAGGGTTGGTGGAGGGAGGTGTGGATGGTTGGGGTGTTTAAAAGGGAGGGGAACGAGGAAGGGAGCAGCATGAGGAAAAGAGGTAGAGAGGAAGATGGGGGGGAGGGTGAGCCAGGGGGTTGAGGTTGGGGATAGGGATGAGATGGGGATGGGGGAAGATGGGGTTGAGGTTGGGGATAGGGATGAGATGGGGATGGGGGAAGATGGGGTTGAGGTTGGGGATAGGGATGAGATGGGGATGGGGGAAGATGGGGTTGAGGTTGGGGATAGGGATGAGATGGGGATGGGGGAAGATG
This sequence comes from Coilia nasus, assembly GCA_027475355.1. Classification (NCBI taxonomy): domain Eukaryota; kingdom Metazoa; phylum Chordata; class Actinopteri; order Clupeiformes; family Engraulidae; genus Coilia; species Coilia nasus. The sequence continues at coordinate 12,006,279 of CM050218.1, read as the reverse complement.
GGGTGTAGGTGGGGGTTTCGATTTGGGTGGAGAGGATGTAGAAGAGAAGGAATCAATAAACAACTTCCATTACGCTTTGATTCTTCTGATTCTTGTTAGCAGGAAAAGCAGGGGATGGGGAGCCTTGAGAGAGAGAGCGGTCAAAACACAAACACACGCACACAAAGAAGCTCCAAGCACGCATACACACTTGGGCGTATTTATGCAAGCAACCGATTGTCTTTCGGGCAGCCGCAAATATCATCAGAGGCTAATAACTTTTTTCCACTCACACACACACACACATGCATACACACACACACACACACACACACACACACACACACACACACACACACACACAAGGAGGGCGGAGTGAGTACAGACCTGTAGCATACACAGGGTTTCCTTTGAGCAGCGTATTAAAGAAAAAAGAGTTCCTGAGTCCCAGTGCATTTCCAAGAAATATCCCCACCACCACTACCACTACTACTACCACTACTACCATCACCACCATCACACATAGACATACACATGTACATGTACACTACGCATAACCTACTATCCTACGTACTAGGAATGTGACATTAGGACAAGCAGGAAAACACACACACACACACACACGCATACACACACACGCACACGCACGGAGAGAGCCAAGTCGAGGAGGAAACACACACCAACCACACACAGGACGACGGTGAGAGCAGAGGGGGGAAAAGTGAGTGTGACGACAGACTCCAAGACAAAGAAAGACAGGATAAGAAGAGGGAAGTGTAAAATAGAATAGATTCCTTTATTGAAACCCCAAGGCGGGAAAAAAAATCGAATCGCAGCATCCACAAAATATAGGACGGACATCATACAAAGATGACATAGAACGGAATACAATATACAATATACACAGTGCTCGGTACCAATACGTAATATACAATGTACAGAGTGGTTTTTGGGGAGAATTAATTACACGTTATATACAAGAAAGAGTCCAGAGAAGAGGGAGGAGAGGAGGAGGAGAGAGACGGATAGGTGTCTACCTCTGTTGGCTTTGCCAGCCTCATTGGAATCAGCTGCTGTGGGGAAAAAGAGAAAGAGAGAGAGAGAGAGAGAGAGAGAGAGAGAGAGAGAGAGAGAGATTACATTTAGCCACCAAGGCCACACTTTGCTGATATACCATTATCACAGGAAACAGGAGACAATAGAGGCAATGAGGGTGAGTGAAGTATTCATCATGTAACGTTAACTGAAGCAGAAAGGGGAACTACAAGTGGGAGGCTAAAACAGCTGAATAGATGGACAAGCAGAACGAAAGAGAGAGAGAGAGAGAGAGAGAGAGAGAGAGAGAGAGAGAGAGAGAGAGAGGAAAAGAGAAACAACATTTTTGAAAGGAAACAGAGTGAGTAAAAAAGAGTGCACCTCACCTTTTTTGAGGACAACTTGGAAGGTTTTGGAGTCTTCTCCGTACTTGTTGCTAGCTGTGCAGACGACACCATCCTTCATAACGGCGGCTGTGGCATCCAGGGTCAGGGTGCTCACCATCTTATTGCCAACCATGTTGAAAGACTAAAACACAAGAGCCACTCAATATTAGACTCTACAAGCACTATATATTAGACTCTACAGGCACGCAATATTAGACTCTACAAGCACTCTATATTAGACTCTACAGGCACGCTATATTGGACTCTACAAGCACTCTATATTAGATTCTATGGCTACATGTTGTTTTATGCTGTTTACGTTGTTTTATAGTGGTGTAGGCAGTGTATTCCCTGTGCATTAGAAACAATAAACATAAAGGTTCAGACTAAGATGTATACATGTACCAGACAGCAAGACCACACACACACACACACACACACACACACACACACACACACACACACACACACACACACACACACACACACACACCTCTTTGCCAGATGGTTTCCAGGTGAACTGTGGAGAGGGGTGTCCCTGAGCAGAGCAGCGGAGAGTCACCGACTCCCCCTCCTTCTCAACCTCTCCATTAGTAGGGGCGTCAATCTCAGGGGCCCCTGAACAGGGACAGGGATAGAGGATAGATAGATAGATAGATAGATAGATAGATAGATAGATAGATAGATAGATAGATAGATAGATAGATAGATAGATAGATAGATAGATAGATAGATAGATAGATAGATAGATAGATAGATAGATAGATAGATAGATAGATAGATAGATAGATAGAAAGAAAGAAAGAAAGAAAGAAAAAAGAAAGAAAGAAAGAAAGAAAGAAAGAAAGAAAGAAAGAAAGAAAGAAAGAAAAAGAAAGAAAGAAAGAAAGAAAGAAAGAGAGAGAGAGAGAGAGTGGGAGAAAGAAAGACAGAGAGCGAGAGAGAATTAGAGGATATACAGCATTAGTTTTCTACAGTAGTGCAGTATATCTGGGGAAAAAAACATGAAAATTACACACAGTTCAGGCCTTTGTCCTGGCCTTCACTTAAAAGTGCATATTAAAGTTCTTGTTTCAGTTCCAGTGCATATTAATGTGCATATAATAGTGCATATAAGTTCTTGACCAGATCCTTCTCCTAAGCTGCATCTGCCCACCTACCATGCTACCCCCTACCCCCCCCCTGCCCATCTCCATCTCTGCACCCTCTCCCCTTCACTGAGCTCATCCAATGATGCCCATCTCCCACCCAAGTCTTGGGAAAAGAGGGGCCTTAATAGCCTGGTAAACCCGCCCCTCGTACTTCATTTCATTTTGTACAGAGGGTCTGGACCGGAATCTCTTGAGGGTCATTTAGCAAGTCCCAGCAAGACCGATCCAATCAGCAAACAGGGGGTGTGTTCGTTAGCCGTGACGTTGACCTTGTGTGCTACATTTGAATTGCAGTGTGTAGGTAGGCTAATTGCATATGTGACGACCAGGCGTTAGCGATTGGGTAAAGGCAGAGCCACTTTTTTAAAACTTCAGCAGAGTCCACACCTCCAGCAAATCGTTTCTGTTCCAGACCCTCTGTACAAAATGAAATGAAGTATGAGGGGCGGGTTTACCAGGCTAGGGCCTTAAAGCAACGCTAAATAGTTTTTCCAATCTTAAAAAATAATGTTTCCAAAATCGCTTGAGTGGTTCATCAACTTGTAACAGGGTGAAAGGCACCTCTGAATTCACTTTCCAAGTTTGGAGGAGCGGAGCATCTCTCTGTACTTCTCTATGAGAGACAATTCCACTTCAAAACTGTTGAAGTGGCGACCCAAAAAAAAAAAAAAAAAAAAACGTAGCATTGCTTTAATCTCAGTAATGCTCAGGCATGATAGTCATCACTTCCCACCCATCTATTGTCTCCACTATGTGTCATCGGGGCATCACCGTGATGGCTCAAAGGCCAATACCGCAGACACACCCTCCACAAAAACAGACATCTCACATCCTGCATGAAGACAGCAAACGCCTCAACGAGGAAATTATGCTGGATGTCGTGACAAGAATATCCAAAGGGACTTTTGAGGGGATTTGAAGGAAAAGCTATGGATGAATGCATATGCCACTCTGGAGATTACGATATATATGGAGGGAAAAATGTGTTTATTGCGTGTTTTTTCCTATACGTTGAAATGGGTATACAGAGGATGCAGGAAGGGACTTAAATGAATGTTTAAAATAAACATAAAAAGTTGTGCCTGATGTGATGCCATTGTGTGTGCCTGGGAATGGGAGGCCACTGGGGAGAGCCTACGAAGGATATGGCTGCCCTGGAAAATATGTAGCATTCCTCATGCCAAATTTAGATTGGAGACATACTTGTCAAGTCAAATATGTGCTACAGAGACAGTGATTATACAACTGGATAGTTTGGCCCAAATCTGTTAGTCATATTTCAATCACAGAAAGGATTATGTTTCTTTGAAACAACAAAGTTTGGAAAACAACTTGTCAGATAATATAACAATCTGTGACAGAATACACAATCGTCGGATACAATGACAAGGGCGAAATATATTGACGCATTCTAATGATGTGGGTTTGTGAATATATGTGCATTTGAATGTGTGTGTGTGTGTGTGTGTGTGTGTGTGTGTGTGTGTGTGTGTGTGTGTGTGTGTGTGTGTGTGTGTGTGTGTGTGTGTGTGTGTCTACAGTGTGTGTATGGTATGAGCACATATGCATGGGTATTTGAAATGTTACCCGCGACAACCAGCTCCACGGTGGCCTTGTTCATCAGTCCGGGCACAGAAGGTACGGCACCCTCACAGGTGTACACGCCAGCATCTGCCAGCGACACCGACTTCAGCGACAGCGCTCCATCTCTGAACAGCACTTTGGAGTCCTTTTGGGCAGAGAGAGAGAGAGACAACAGAGTAAGCCTGTATTAGCGACCTAATGAAGCATGCAGGCTGGAGTAGGCCGCTACACCGATGCGTCAACAGGCAAGCAGACAGCAGCACATTTATCATTTGTAAGATAAGAACTTTTGTTTTCACTTTTGTTTTCATTGTCTCGCACAGAGATGGTGTAGCCGTATGAACAAGAGGGTTTGAAGCAGAAAAAGATAGAAAGAGAAAAAATCAGAGAAAGGATAAAAGAGGGAAAGATAGAAAAAAAAAGATAAGTCCTTATACTATTGGTCTTCTACATTCCTTGTATCGGATCGCATCTTGGACATTCTCACATTGTAAAGCAACAACTTCCACAACCCACAGTCCATGAAACATAACAACTCTCTTACAGCCACAACAACAACAAAGGCAGACAAAGCAATCAGCAGCCCAATTACAGACCTTCCCGTCCGTATGGAATCTATTCTGAAAATGTCGGATGGCTGGATGGCTGGGTGAGCACCATTACCTTCTTCCACTCCAGGGTGTAGTCGGTGGAAGCTTTAGTCTTGCACTGCAGCTCAACGGTGTCTCCCTTCTTGGCCTCCTGGGGTCCAGCTGGCTCGATCTTCACTGGGTTCAGGTCTGAGCCAAGCCCAAGGGAGCGGAAAGAGAGGAAAGAGAGGAAAGAGAGGAAAAGAAAAACGAGGGCATATTTAATGGAGATAGGGCACTCCACGTGTCAATGCTTGTGATCTGCAGAATCTGGTACTTCTCAGTAGGACCCAGAACATAACACAAGAGTCTTGAGTCTGGAGCACACCAATAACTCTTGCTTTTTTTTTTTTATTTGTGCAAACAAGACAACTAACATTTCAAAATACTGACTTTATCATGAGATTTCATTGAGACTAAGGACACATTTAAATGATTTTAGTGACTGTCAAGGGAATGAGAGAAGAGTGGAGAGAAAGAACAAGATTTACTTTATTGATCCGGTGAGGGAAATTGGTTCTCTGCATTTATCCAAAATCCTGAATTAATGAATTACACACATTAACCCAGAGCAGTGGGCTGCCTGCCTCCAGCAGCACTCGGGGAGCAGTATGAGGTTAGATGCCTTGCTCAATGGCACCTCAGCCGTGGCCTGGTCAGGGATCGAAACAGCAATCCTTTGCTTTCAAGGCTGTATCCCTGACCAGTAGGCCACAGCTGCCCCACACATTTAAATAATTTTATATGCTGATTATTATCACCAGTGCTGCATGCTCATAGATGTCATTTACAGACATCCCAACCTGCAAAAACTCATTGCAGGGAGGTGTCCCAGAACTTCGAGGAGACTTAGGAGGATATCTGCATTTGACAATGTATGCTTTATGATGTCTGCATGTGGTGCTAAATGGCTAACAGTGTTTGATGTTTATAATAACATATGTGATACTATTAACATGCTAAAGGCTGACAGCATTTAATGCTAATGATGTGATACTAATAACATTTCATATCATGGTAAAATGGCATTAAGTGTTTGATGGTAATGGCAGCATATATGGTTCTAATAGCACTCCTATGCAGTGGATTTAGTGAAGGCTAAGCAAGGCTAGGGTCAGTGAGTGACCCTACTGAGTGAGTTAGTGTGAATTACAAACTAACTAAACAAATGTTGAAGATTTTTGTTTCTTGGAGGCTCTGTTTGGCAGCACTCACAGTGCACAGACAGCGGCAAGGTCCTGGTGATTTCTTCACAATCGCTGAAGTCGCAGTCCAAGAAGGAACAGGTGTAGTTGCCCGCACTGTCACGGGTCACCTTGGGTAGGGTCACAAGTCCACCATCGCTAACTACACCATCAAGAGAGTTTCCCTGTTGGGGCAGAGACATTCTTGGTCTAACAGAACTCTGAGACTGTGGAATAAAGTCTCTGAAGGGTTTAAAATGAATCAACTGGACAAATAAAAAAACGTGTGGATTACAGTAGTAGGGGTTTGATAGTGACTGGAACAACATATTTCTCTAGAGATGTCTACCTATTAGTCAGTCACTTACGGCTTTCAAGAAGTCAAACGAAGGCTGTGGGTTTCCGTCAGTCTCACACTTCATGGTGACATTGTCTCCCTCCTTCACTGGATCCTTGTTGACCAAGCTGAAGGTCATGATCTCCATGGGGTCTGAAAGAAGATGCACACAGTGCTTGAAACGCATTGCTGTCAATAAACTTTACAACACATTACTATACAATAAACTTTACAATGCACACATACTAAATCTAAACTTTACAATAAGCACCTGCTGAATCTAAAAATCATCAGCAGTCAAGAAGGAACACAGGAAGTGAAGAATGTACCAAACAAGATTTTAATGCCATGGCAACTGTACCTGAACTTTATCTTTATGTTTGTGAGAGCTGAGAAGCCATTTCTTTTGTGTACCCCTAAGAATCGATCCAAGTACCCCACAGGCTACACATACCCCAGCAAGGATAGAGAAAATTCAGATAACTACCCAAATACCACACATTGTCATGCTTGGATAGTGAATATGGTACGCAGAATGATTTGCTTGGCACTGCAAGGAGGACAGTGGAGGGGGTTGGGACTCACAGTGCAGGTTGAGGGAGAAAGAGGGGGAGTTCTTCTGTAGAGTGGCGCTGTTGGGCATCATGTACTCCACCACGCAGTGGAACTTGGAGTCCTTGTCAGCCTTTGTCACCTTCATGAAGAGCCGGCTGTTGATGGTGTAGAGACCTGACGACTCCTTCACCACAGATGGAGCCATGTACATGTCTGGCAGCCAGAAGAGAGGTGGGAGTATGTCGAAGAAGGAAAGGACAGGAGAGGAGAGGAGGGAGTATGTCAAGGAAGGAAAGGAGAGGAGAGGAGAGGAGAGGAGAGGAGAGGAGAGGAGATGAGGGAGTATGTCAAGGAAGGAAAGGAGAGGAGAGGAGAGGAGAGGAGAGGAGAGGAGAGGAGAGGAGAGGAGAGGAGAGGAGAGGAGAGGAGGGAGTATGTCAAGGAAGGAAAGGAGAGGAGAGGAGAGGAGAGGAGAGGAGAGGAGAGGAGAGGAGAGGAGAGGAGAGGAGGGAGTATATCAAGGAAGGAAAGGAGAGGAGAGGAGAGGAGGAAAAGGGGAGGGAAGGGTAGGAGAGGAGAGGAAAGGAGAGGAGAGGAGAGGAGAGAGGAAGGGAGTGTAGGAGATGAAAGAAAACAAAAAAAAAGTTAAACTTTGGTCTGCAGAATAGACTAAAATAATGTGTATATATACCTAGATGACATGATATAGATTTAGAGAGCAGGCCTTCCATGTCCCTCAAGAAAAAGTAAAAATAAAACATGATTCTATATTAATCTTTGAATATACAGATTTTAAAGGAAATTATGACGTTGCAGACAAAAGTAGAATTGAATTGAGAACAGAACTAATTCCAAATCTTAAATGATTTGGTGCAATACTTATTAATTAATATGTATTAATTATTATTTACAGTAATTACAGTTACCTTCATTAGTAATTAGTAATTAGTAATTACAATTACCCTCATTGATGTCCTTGACCTCAGGCAATGGGCTGGTGTCCTTGTACCAGATGATGCGAGGTTGTGGGTGACCATTCTTAGCTGTGCAGGTACCAACCTAAACACACACACACACACACACACACACACACACACACACACACAGATAAACACATGAACATTTTTATGTTGCACCTTCAATTAATCTTTAATACCAAAATGTGTTCAAGGCTGTAATGGTTTGAGACTCTCTGAGTGTCTTCAAGCATGACATTAAATCATTCTTTACCTCTTCCGGTTTATCATTCGTCACAGAAAGAAGCTGGGAGCTTCCAACGGCTGCAGGTTCCTCTGGTTCAGCTGAGGGGAGATAATATGATACAGTAAGCATATACTGTAAACCGGTATATAAATACACATATTACATATATATATGTATGGCACACACACACACACACACACACACGCACACACACACACACACACACACACACACACACACACACACACACACACACGCGAGACACATCTCATAAAATCTGATTTTGTCAACAAGCAGACATTTGTTACATGTCGACATACATAAATTGAACCAGCAGTATACATAAACCCACTTGCATTACGAATCGTACCTCATTCTAGCTTGCTATCTCTACTAGCAACCCTCTCTTTCCAGCAAGGTCACCATATCGCTGGACCCAGCTGTCATCCGTTTATAAAAATAAACTTTTAATAACATTTGTGGCCTTTCTATCTCTGACTCTCCCTCTCCCTTTCAGTCATTCTTTCCATCCATCCATCCATCCAGCCAGCCCTCTCTCCCTTCCTCCATTGGACTCTCTGCTATCTCCTAAGGGCTCAGCCTGTCTCACTCTCTCTTGTGTCTGTCTCTCTCAGAAACTCCATATGTTGGTGCTCAGTGAGACAGCTGGTTTCAAGCTAAATGAGTAGTTCCTGGTGGAACCTTTCCAAAAGTTGAGAGGGGGTCACTGGTGGTA
>CM050218.1:11990000-11992500 GCA_027475355.1 Coilia nasus | reverse complement strand
GACAGACACACACACATACACACACACACACACACACACAAACTGAAACACACACACACACACACTACACATGGTGCTCTAATACTTACAATATGCCACTGAAATTCTCACACACACACAGACACAGACACACACACACACACACACACACACACTACACGTGGCATGGCGATACTTACAATGTGCCACTCCACCAGCACCATGCTGGCCCCCGGGGCCTGGTAGGTGCAGGGCAGCTTGATTGGCTGGCCCTCCATCACCTCCACCTTGGGGGTGACTGCCACCTTCACCGTCACCGCCGCCCAGCACACTGCAGACATGGAGGGAAAGGGAGAGAGAGAGAGGAGAGAGAGAGGAGAGGGAGAGAGAGATGGAGGGATAGAGATGGAGGGATAGATAGAGGGGAAGAGCAAAAGGATAGAAGGATAGAAGAAAAGGATATGGTTAGATCTACTGTTTTTCAAACAAAACAGAAACAACTAGAAAAGTACTCGGAGAGCGCAGACTTCCGGCAAGCAGTTGAACCCCCACCCCCCTTTCATTTTGTCAATGGGATTTCCTGTGTTAATTTTCAAATTTTTTTGTGAGGTAATCAATGAACTGATTTTCACTGAAAAAGAATCACCTCGAGGCTGTCAAAATTTCAGAACCTTTTGAGTTATTTCGGTAACAAACAACAAACAGACAGACACGGGCAAAAACATAAAACAGATAACAGCCGGCAAAAACATAACCTCTTTGACGGAGGTAATAAACAGAGAGCAATGGGTGAACTGTAACTCTTATGCTCCTATGTCGACAATGCAATACTAATCAATCAAGTGACCTGCAGACAGTGCTGGTAAGCTAATTCAGCTGAATGATACACGTTTTAGCCAATGAGAGGACAGTGTATTTAGGCCTGAGGGCAGCGGATTGGTGGACGGCAGAGAGAGGGGCGTGCCAGCCTGCTGACTGGCAGGCGCCCTCAGGTGCCAACTGCACCCGAGAGCAGGTGTGGAACAAGACGGCGCTGCCGCTCAACACTTCAAGGCTTTAATGAACCTGAGATGGGATGTGAGAGGGCCACTTGTGTGGGAATGCCTGCCCGAGAGATTCACACACGCACATTCACACACACACACGCGCACACACACACACACACACACACACACACACACACACACACACACACATTTTCTTGTACAGTGTTGGGAGGAAGCTATTTCTGGTTCAGTAGCCAAACAATTTACAGTCAGTTATTAAGTTTCTGTGTGTGTGCGTGTGTATGTGTGTGTATGTGTGTGTATGTGTGTGTGTGTGTGTGTGTGTGTGTGTTTATGAGTGTGTGTGTTTGTGAGAAACAGAGAGACAGAGAGAGAAAGAGAGAAAGTCAGAGTGAGTAAGTAAGTGTGTGTGTGTGTGTGTGTGTGTGTGTGTGTGTGTATGTGTGTGTGTGTGTGTGTGTGTGTGTGTGTGTGTGTGTGTGTGTGTGTGTGTGTGTGTGTGTGTGTGTGTGTGTGAATAAAGGGGAAAGTATATGTAGCCACGTCTGTATGTTTTTGAAGCATTAAAGTGCATGAGGCAGGTTGGCCTCGCGGGCTTCCTGTCGTTACTGCGGATGCGAGACGGAAAAAAACGGAAACTGGAGCTCCTCTGTAGTGGCATCCAGGCAGGTCTTTATCTGCCCCACTACACGCCTCCCTCCCCACAGTGATCCCTCAGGCAGATAACACCAGCCCGCTCACAAAGATCACAGAGGGAGAGAGAGGAAGAGAGAGGGAGAGAGAGAGAGAGAGAGAGAGAGAGAGAGAGATGGAAGGAGAAAGAAAGAGAGATCACACACAAAGTAGGAAAACATGGGCCAGCTTGACACCAATTCCTACACACACACACACAAACACACACACTCGTGCTCGGAGAAATACACCTAGAAGCTCAAACAAATACTCCCTTCCTGCCCTCTCTAATGGGAGGAAGCCAAGGCCTTCTGTCTACTGCGGCAGCGCTGCGCTCCACCTCTGAAACGTCCCTTAGTTGGAGGGAAAAAATAGCCTGAGACGAAAAGACGCAAAAAGGCAAAAAGACGAAAAGAGGAAGACGAGAGAGCTGTGAGCACTCTTTCCAAAAGACCACCGAGAACACCAAGCATCTGCCCTGAGTCTCTCTACTCAGTATCGCGCACACAGGCTTCTGGGAACTTTCCGGAAATCAAATCATGTCAGGGCCATCGGTGGCCTTTGGAGAGCTGCGTGAGATGGCCCAGGGTCCTATAAGTAGCTTATGGGGAAGCAGAGTGGGCACTCTGTGGTGTTATGTTTCTTTGTGCCAGGGACAAAGATACCCGCAAGTGCTTGTGTGACTTGCATGCAAATTAGATTCTGTGTGTGAGTGTGTGCGTGTGTGTGTGTGGTGGAGGATTTAATGTCTACAAAAGCAGCATACACACACAAACACGGACAAACACACACACAAATCCAAATCCCCTGAGCAAAAACCTGGTGATACGCCCCCTCCCCAG
>CM050218.1:11980000-11982500 GCA_027475355.1 Coilia nasus | reverse complement strand
TGTGCGTGCGTGCGTGGGTGTGTGTGTGTGTGTGTGTGTGTGTGTGTGTGTGTGTGCATGTAATCTGATGTTGAGTGAAGCTGGATCAAAGTGTGTGTTCAGAAGGACAGGCAGCATTGGAATCAGGGTGTGTGTGTCGATGGGAGGTGTCTTTGAGTGCATGTGTGTGTGTTTGTGTGTGCTGTGTGTGTGTTTGCGTGTATGTGTCAGCTGTGTGTGAGTGAGCTGTGTGTGTGTGTGTGTGTGTGTGTATGTGTGTGTGAAGCAGTGAGTTGGTTCCATGTAGGGCCTGGCATCCGTCATCAGCAGTGTGATGAGACAGGAACAGGTGCAAAGCCCCAACAACAGCTGCTGGCACTCTGTCGTCAACACACACACACACACACACACACACACACACACACACACACACACACACACACACACACACACACACACACACACACAATATTGCTTTCACACTCACTTGTGTGCAAACACACACAGACCACAAAGGCACAAGTATCGCCCTTGGAAACCACAAAGCCAGTACACACACACACTCACACAAACACACAGATTTGGCACATCACACAGATACATTCTTGATACTAACATACTCGCCTCTGGCATACCGACCTCACCACACATGCATGCGCACACACACACACACACACACACAGACACACACACATGGCTAGGGAATGGGGTGTAGACATAGAAATACTTGAAGGAGCATAGATAGAGAGGAGAAATGAGAGAGAGAGAGAGAGAGAGAGAGAGAGAGGAAAAAAGAAACAGAAAGAGAGAGCATGAGAGAGAGAGCAAAAAAAGCAAGGAGGAAAGAAAAAAAGAAAGAAAGAAAGAAAGAAAGAAAGACAGGAACCCTGGAGGAGAAGTAGGAAAGGGGGCGATAGAAAGACAAAGAGGTACAAAAAGAATGAGAGCAGTCGGGCTGTGAAGGAGAGCGAGGATGGAGGCCTATGTGGAGAGCAGAGAGGTGGGCGTTCACGGAGGAGTGAAACTGAGGTAGCAGACTGCAATACGCAGAAAAGAGGAAATGGCAAACGGGACACGTGAAGCAGGCAGCGAGGACAGGAAGCATGCGCAAAGTGCATGAAGAGGGAAATGGCAAACGGGACACGTGAAGCAGGCAGCGAGGACAGGAAGCATGCGCAAAGTGCATGAAGAGGGAAATGGCAAACGGGACACGTGAAGCAGGCAGCGAGGACAGGAAGCATGCGCAAAGTGCATGAAGAGGGAAATGGCAAACGGGACACGTATAGCTAAATGTGCCGTCTTCGTGCCATTCACGACCCTCAGAGTTAATACTGAGTTAACACTCCCATATGTGGATTTGCATAGCTACCCGCACACACACACAACACACTCTCCTGCTCTCTCTATAACACACACACACACATGAACATGCACAACACACTCTTCTCTATCTCTTTCACACACACACACACACACACCCACACACACACTTTTTGCACACAACGAACTCTCTCCCTCTCTCTGTCACACACACACTCTTTCACACACAAACTGTCGCTCTTTCTCGATCTATTTCACACACATGCACATATACAGTTTACACACACACACACACACACACACACACACACACACACACACACACACACACACACACACACACACACACACACACACAGAGGGAAGCCCCTAAACTCTCTCAAAATCTCTCCACTGATCCGCCATCAGGGGAAATCAATGACTGACGCTTGAGTTGCTCTGAATGGCTTCTCTCTCCCACCTCCCGCCTTTATCTACGTCTCCCAGAGCCCTCTCTGGAGCAGGCAGACAGGCAGGCAGGCAGGCAGGCAGGCATGTCCGAGAGAGGCTGCTCTGCCAGAGGATGATAGGGGCCTACCATGCGGGTGGACTGACTGACTGACTGACTGGCTGACTGGCTGACTGACTGACTGGCTAATCCTGGCCCACACCGTCACTTGGAGATACTGCTGGAGATTAGGGGGCCCCCATGGAAACGGAAAGGGGGAAAAAAAGAGGTACCCACATATTACCAATGAATGCACCCCTCTAACACCCCCGCTCCCTCACCCTTGCTCTCGCACCCCCACCATTGTTAGCTCAGTACCCATATATACCTGGGGGACCAAAAGGACAAAGGATTAGCCCAGCATTTAGAGGGCTCGGGAACACATATGTCCACAGATAAAAGCCATTGGAATTAATGTTGTGATAACATTAATATGTATTTGAATATTCTTAAAGCATTACTTCTCATCTGTATGCTTTAAAGGTGCAACTGCATTGTTTTTTCATTAATTGTGAGGTGGTTTAGGAGACTCCTGTGGTAATCACAACTATAGCACAGGTTTTTCTAATTCACGAATTTAGATCACTTCGTTTGCCCTTTTCTTATTCGCTCGTTATTCCATCTATTTTCTTTCATTGACTGATGGAGGCAATCAGATGAGGTAGAACAACATGTCATGTGGAGCACACATATGCAACTCAGAGTGACCCATCG
>CM050218.1:11972500-11975000 GCA_027475355.1 Coilia nasus | reverse complement strand
ATGCCCTCCGTCTCTTCTCTCTCTGTCTCTCTCTCTCTCTCTGTCTCTCTCTGTCTTTTACTCTTTCGTGATCTCTACTCTTTTCCATGTCCCTTACATGCCAGTCAAGTCATTCTTAGTGAACTTTAATACTGCTGAGGCGTGGGATCAACTTCTCCAGTTTAAAATAAGACTTGGCTGCAGACATGCAGTGTAAACAGCAAACACACCCCTGCAACCCCACCAACACACACACACACACACACACACACACAGAGGCAAAACTTTTTGACTTTTCCAAAGTCCTGCTCCTGTGCCCCTAGCTTAATACTAGTCTGCTGACTTCAATTCATATCAGCACTTTTCTTCTTTCCTCTATTTCCCTCCTCCTCCTCCTTCTTCTTCTTCTTCTCCTTCTCCCAACTCTGCCCTCCTCTGTTCCACTGTTCTTTTCTAGTCAACATTCTCACACTCAGGTGGTTTGTTGGCATGGCGATGCAACACTTGAGTGGCACACTCACACGTCCTCTAGAGAGCTGCCCGGTAAACAGTAAACAGTCAGTGCGGTTACATGATGGCAAATAACTGGATTATAGCTTTAATTCGACTATCCTATTAAGGTGGGCAACCGCAATTGTCCAAGTATACATGGCAGTGAGTAATTCGAATCATTGGCCAAAAGCACCTAGTACCCCGGTACGATAGGTAGCGCTGTACCAATTTCAACGAGTGTTAATAGAGCTACTTTCGGTTGACCTCTTCACCACCAATAACAACAACGGCGTCAAGCGTTCCTGAAAGATGGCGAACGACAAGGTAGAAGCTATGTTCCCCATGGCATGGCTTATCAGCGTGGTTAAAACAGTAATGGGATGCCAAACGGCACTCTTAGTTTTGCTAATTGCTGAGGAAAGGTGCACAAGAAAGGGGGTCACATAAGCATGCGCAGAACACAAAGTCCTAATCCCAATCCGGTTGACCGTATACATGCACCCCTGATCCGATTAACAATCGAGTTAATTCGACTATGGCCGTCCGATTTCTAGGCGAATTAAGGTGTTTACATGAAAACAGTAACTCAATCTTAGTCAAATTAAGCCAATGATTCAAATCATCACACTCCCATGTAAACGCACTGAGTGAAGGAGGGTAAAAAACAAACAAACAAACAAACACATGTGGCAACCTACTGTGCGGTCTCTTTCCTTCAGAGTCTCTGAAAGAAGGAACCTTGGGAAAGTGCAGAATCTGCAGAACCCACCCAGCCACCCAGCCAGGCAGACAGCATACTTCTGAGTGTGCGTCCTCTGAAGGATCCTTACGAGTGTGTGTGGCTCGTGGAGGATCCTCCAGCTGCCACTCTCCATGAGATGCTGATGTAGACGTGAGGCAGCCTCTGTGAGTCCCGCTGTCTGGCCTTATTCTCTCAATTTCTTTTCTCTGTCAGTCTCTGCTGACATCTCCCTCTGCCTCTGTTTCTATTACTCCACCAATCTTGCCTTCTCCAAATCCTCCATCTTTCTTTTGTCTGCTCTGTCTTGTCTATCTCTCTGCCTCTCTATCGCCCCCCAAACTCTCCATCTTTCTCTGTAGCCCTGTTTTCCTCTCCCCTTCTCTCTCTCTCCCCATCTCTCTCTCTCTCTCTCTCTCTCTCTCTCTCTCTCTCTCTCTCATTTCCTGGCAGACAGCCAATTCCATTTACTCAGGAATCCTTGCAGCACTAATGAGGCCGAGTTTGGCTGAGGAGACAGACAGCAAGAGAAGAGAAGAGAAGAGAGGAGAGGAGGAGAGAGGAGAGGAGGAGAGGAGGAGAGGAGGAGAATAGAAGCGGAGAAGAGAGTGGAGACGAGGAGATACGAGGGAGGATGGGCAAGGAGAGATCTAAATTCACATTGCCCTGGAGCTGTTTTTGCAGCTACTGTATTCCACAACCTTGGGGAGACAGGGAGCGGGAAAGGAGAGAGGGAAAGTAAAAAAAGGAGTAGGAGAGAGAGAGACAGATAGACAGACAGAGAGAAAGAGAGAAAGAGAGAGAGAGTGACTCCCCAAGGATTGACACACATGCAAAAAGTCTTGCTTTAATTGTCCACACATTTCGTTAACATTTTATTAACATTTTATTAACGCTCAACAAACGGCTAAGCTCTGAGGGCCTACTCGGACTCGGGCATTGTGTAATTACCGCCCGGGCGCATTATCTGCCTCGTAATCTAATAAGGAGCCAGGAAAGCCTTCAATTAAAAGCACGACAGTTCTCCCGTCGCCACAGCAGTGGTGGTGGTGAAACCTGAGTGCTGATGGGCGAGAAGCCGTGAATGGGAAATTGGGGCAGGAGGAGCTCCCTCAGGGCTTAGTTACTGTGTGACATGTCAATGTGGCCATGCCGAGGAGAGGTGAGCATGGCCACCAAGGGGAAGGTGGATGGGTGGATGGAGGGATGGATGGAGGGGGGCTAGGCTGGGTTGGGGTGCTGTGGGGTGGGGTGGAGTGAGATGAGGTAGGGTGGGGTGGGCTGGGCTGG
>CM050218.1:11962500-11967500 GCA_027475355.1 Coilia nasus | reverse complement strand
TTTGTTTCCATGGGGAAACAGCTCTGAACCTGAGCGAATGGGATGTTACCACGGCGACAGACTGAAGGTAATTGTTGTTGCTGGATTGACATTAAAGAGGCAGAGAAGGCGGGGGTGGGGTTGGTGAAGAGGTGAAGAGAGAGAGAGAGAGCAAATGGGGGGGGGGTAGAGAGAGGGAAAGAGAGGGGGGATAGAGAGAGAGAGAGAGAGAGAGAGAGAGAGAGAAGGGCAGGGTCAGGTTAAAAGGAGGTATGAATCGCTTTGCCACAGGGGCCTCGGTCGGTCACACTGCCACTGATTGCATTAGGAGCTACACGGGAGTGGTGCCGGCAGGAGCCGCATAAATTGAGTTTCGGGGCATCAAAGCTGGCCCCTAATGACAGCGGGGGGCCCCCGCAGGACTCAGTCCCCCCCCTGACTCCACCAAAGACCCCGCAGGCAAGCAGGACACACCGCCACGACCGCCACCACTTACGCCAAGATTTACGAGCTGTGCTGACCACAACCCGAAAAAGAGATAAAAAAAAGAAAGAGAACGAAAGAGAACAAAAGAGAGCCCTCAGTATAATGAAGCTGAATAATAGGCAACATTAATGCCATTGCAAGTGTAATGCTATGGATTTTGGAAGAGCATTACTATGGAAATGAATACACTAATACTAGTTTAAAATTCAGATGAGGAAAGTTAATCCTCGCTATAATATTTGCCCATCTTCTCTCTCGCTGACATTTCTTTCCCAATCAAACACACACACACACACAGACACACACACAAAAAGGGAAATATATTCCAGCAAGGACGAGCTCATTTATGAGCTCAGGGGGAAGTCAGATTACAAATGGCGGTTTGGAAGATGGCCTTTTTCTCTGGAACGCGGCTGCCGCAACGCGGCGGGAGGAGTGGAGAGGCTGCCTGACAGAGATCGCTATCTGAGGAGCGCTCACTGAAGTCGACGCTATCTGGAATGTTCTGAAATCCGAGAGACATAACAACACACGTCTGAACCTGCAGCGCTGCCGCGCAGGTGAGATGGACGATTAGGAAGGGGGGAAGTTAGTGTCAGGTAGATAGTGGAGGGGTGGGGGAGGAGTTGGTGAGTGGTTGTGTGTGTGTGTGTGTGTGTGTGTGTGTGTGTATGTGGGTATGTGGCGATTAGGAAGGGGGGAGTTAGTGCCAGTAAGTAGCAGAGGTGGGGGTGGAATTGTGTGTGTGTGTGTGTGTTGGGGGCATTGAGTGAGGGAGCGAGAGAAGACGCACCCAGGGGGCTGGAAAAGTCCACGTAAGAGAGAGAGAGAGAGAGAGTCAGACGGAGAGACAGGCGGAGACAGAAAATGGAGAGATAGACACAAAAAAAGACACAAAAACAATGAAAAACAGAGTAACAAAGACTCCAGTGAGGAGAGAGAGGGAAAGGGAGGTAAACCCATACAGAAAAAGATAAAAAAAAAAAAAAAAAAAACGAGAGACTTAGCGAAGTGTGTGAGCACCACACACGAAGAGCTCAACACCACCACACACACACACACACACACACACACACACACACACACACGCACACACACACACACACACACACACACGCACACACACACACAGACTGACTTAGACAGAGGCATGTGACATGGTGTGTTACTCATGGTCGTACAGTATATGGTGACAGGACGGTGAATGGCCTACAGGCGTGCTTTCAAAGGGCTTTTGTGGTGACGTGACCGCACCCAGCATGTGTCCATTCACACATACCCAACCACTGACCAGCTCCTACACTTTCTCTTTGTCTCTTCTTCTTTTCTTTCTTTCATTCTTTTTCTCTCTCCATCTCCTTCATTCCGTCTATCTTTTTTTTGTTCTTTTTTTCCCGTGACCCTTTCCCCTCCATACCCTCTCCCGCTCTTTCCTCTGCAACTCTCTCTGTCCATCCACCAGAATTACTTTCCTTTTCTTTCCTGTGACTTTTTCTTGTCCTCCTATTTTGTCTGGTCTTCCCCCTTTCTCTCTCTCTCTCTCTCTTTCTCTCTCTCTCTCTTTCCTCTGTGACCCGTGCTCTTCTGTCAGTGAGACAGGCTCAGACGCTAATTAACCCCTCAGACTCTGACGCTTCCCGTGCCACAAGCAGCACTTCCTGACTCTCGGCAAACACACACACACACACACACACACACACACACACACACACACACACACACACACACACACACTGCGCTACATTGGAGCCTTGTTTCCCCTTTCTCCTGCCAATGCACGTGCTGCTGACGTCCCTCGCGGAGCCTCGGCATCACACACACATACTGTAAAACACATACATACATTCATACACACACACTCTGTCTCTCTCTCTCTCTCTCTCTCTCTCTCTCTCTCTCTCAAACACACACACACACACACACTGTCCCACCAGACCGGACATTCCTGCTGTCACGGCTGACTGTACACGCCTCTGTTTCACTTCACAACAGGTAGAGAGGTTCTGTAAACACCAGCTAAACCCACTCACATGACACTTCCTGCTTCACACACACATCAGGCAAAAAGGTAAACAATCATTGTGAGTGCCACCCACACACACACACACACACACACACACACACACACACACACACCAAGGTGGTGGACATACACATTGTCCTGTTTGGTAGGAAGCACTTATGCAATTGTGTTATCCATAGGGACCTATACAGTCCCGGGGGATGTAAATTGATGTGACAATCTAAAACATGCCACTCCTGAGATTGGTGTCAGTGGAAACACACACACATACAGGAAAAGACAAGGACATTCCTAACGAGCCAATATGCCCTTGACCCTCATAACCCCACCCCACCTACCCACCCACCCATCCACCCACAGCAACACACAAAAACCCACACATACAGTAGTCACAGACACAGACCCACACATGCACGTAGACACACACACACACACACACACACACACACACACACACACACACACACACACACACACACACACACACACACACACACACACACACACACACACACACATACACACACATATTGGAGGTGAGGTGACCACTCTGCTATGCTTGCAGGCCTCTTGACTAGCCTAATGAAACACCTCTCTGTCTCTCTCTCTCTGTCTCTCTCTCTCTCTCTGTCTCTCTCTCTCTCTCTTTCTCTCTCTCTTTCCCTCCCTGATTCCCTCACCTCCAGTCACCACCACCCCAACCTCCTCCACCCCTCCTGCCCCACCGAGAGACCTCAGCCAGGGCCCAGTCTCACGGGAACAGAGCAGGGGCTCTGGAGAACTGGCCCGCCCTTGACCTTCAGAAGCCCGATAACACGGAGCCCTGGCCTGGGCCCTGCAGTCCTTGAGAAGTGCCTCCCACCTGTCTTCACAACAGGGCACACACATCCTGGTCTCATGGAAAACAAGTGTGAATTCTTCACACCAGCCCAACACACACACACACACACACACACAGATGCACAAACACACACACACACACAAACACACACACACACACGCATAAATTCACACACAAACACAAACACACACACACACACACACACATAAATTCACACACAAACACAAACACACACACATACCGGGACACACACACACACACACAAATGTACAGTAGCAAAGAGGTATGTGGTGTACAAAAAGAGAGAGAGAGAGAGAGAGAGAGAGAGAGAGAGAATGCACAAAGGCAGGGAGGAGGAGAAGGGCGGAGGAGAGGAGAGGAGAGTTGACGCTGCATCGATAGGGACAGATGCAGGTAAGCGAGGTGACAAGAGGTAGAGTGGAAAAAAACTGGCACGGGCTGAAACAATGGCCAGAGAAGTTCATCTCAGTGGCACCAGATGAAGGAGAGAAAAAGGAGAGATGAAGGGCAGATGACGGAGAGATAGAGAAGAGGAGTGAAGGAGTGAAGTCACAAAGAAAAGCTTGCATCTGTTTCATCAGCGTTCCTGGTGGGCAGGCTTTTATGAAGGAGGAGGAGAGGGAGAAGAGTGAAGGGTGAGAGAGGACAGGAGGAGGATGTGTGTGTGTGTGTGTGTGTGTGTGTGTGTGTGTGTGTGTGTGTGTGTGTGTGTGTGTGTGTGTGTGTGTGTGTGTGTGTGTGTGTGTGTGTTTGTGTTTGTGTTTGTGTGTGTGTATGAATGTGTGTGTTATGTGTGTGTGTGAATGTGTGTGTGTGTGTGTGAATGTGTGTGAGTGCGTGCATGTGTGTGTGTGTGTGTGTGTGTCTGTGTCTGTGTGTGGTGGTTGGGGGGAAGGACAAGGGAGTTAATGGTTTTCTGTTCTAATTATCAGGAGAGATGCAACTATGGCAGAATGAATGGTGTGAAAGACAGATTAAGAAAGGTAGAAAAACAAATAAAGACAGTGAGAGAGAGGGAGGGGAGAGGAGGGGAGCCCCACATGCCCCTGTCCTGGCACAACCTCCTCCTCCTCCATTTTGGCAGGACCAACAGAACCTGGAGCATGTGGTGATAAAAGCAAGGGAGGGATGGATGGAGGGAGAGATGGATGGAAGGGAGGGAGAGAGAGAGAAAGAGGGGGAGGGGGAAGGAGAAGAGAAGGAGGGATGGAATGAGAAAGGAGGGAGGAGGGAGGGAAGAGCAGCAGGCTGGAACCTCATTTAAAGCAAGCCAAGGGAGCGTAAAAAAGAAGGGGGTAAAGGAAGGAGATAAGGAGAATGGAGGAGAGGACAGCTACTGTCCCGTTCACTTATCCTCCGTCGTGCTACAGTGACGAATGGAGAGAGAAGGTGAAAAAGGAGGAGAAAGAGCAGGAAGAGGAGGCGAGGAGGAAGAGGAGTTGAACAGGAAAAGTTCAAGGCCTTGAAAGTCGGTGTTACAAAGAAGGTCAGGACTCTTGATCAAAGCAGAGGAGATAGAGAGATTGAGAGAAGAAGAGAGAGATAGAAAGATGGCCGACGAGATGGGAGAAATATGAAAGGCATGCTGCGTGCCCCGTGACTATTAAAGGAAACTTTCTGACGACATTCAGCGCCAGCCTCCAGCCCCAG
>CM050218.1:11950000-11960000 GCA_027475355.1 Coilia nasus | reverse complement strand
TAATTAGTGTTTTTTTTTTTCTTTGCAGGGCCTTGTCGGTGTGTGAGAGAGAGAGAGAGAGAGAGAGAGAGAGAGAGAGAGAGAGATATTATAAAATTATTATCTTATTTGCCTTTTCATATACTTGTTTTTTACTTTTTTCATTTTTACTTTTGTTTCTGTTATTAATGCTTTGCCAATGTCATAGTCATGCCAATGAAGCTTTTTTGAATTAGAATTTCACAGACAGAGAGAGAGAAAGAAAGAGAGAGAGAGAGAGAGAGAGAGAGAGAGAGAGAGAGAGAGAGAGAGAGAGAGAGAGAGAGATTGAGGAGGGCATTAAAATGTAAAGACTGAAAGCATAAGTGGCTTTCTCTTTGTTGCTGGACAATTACATTTCTGTGCAGGCTCTAGATGTTTTTTTTTTTTTTGCCTGATTTTCAGACAGTCACGCATTTTTTGCTTTGAAAATGGAGCCATTTTCAGCCCATTTCAACATTACCCACCTCCATCACCAGCATCATAAGAGGCATTTCTGTAATTATTATTTTATTTTCTCTGCTGCTACCACCCACCCACCAACCCCCTGTGCCTGGTCCTGGCATTGGGAAATGGAAAATCACTCGAGTCCTCTCCCAGACATCAAGAGCCAAAATCACTCACCCCCCCCCCCCCCCACACTTTGCATCAAATATGTACCTCATAAAATATCTCAATTACTCTTTTCAATTGCTCACATCACGTACAGGGAGGGGTCTTGATGGAGGGGGTGAGGGTGGGGAGGCAAAAATTGGCCTGGGCTTTGGAGCACTAAAAGGCACACAAAGCAAAGTCACGGGGGGTTGGGGGGTGGGACAAGGTGTTGTGATGTTCAAAAAAGATGTGATTTGTCCTCACGTCTTCAAAAAAACTGAGCATTTCAATCGCTAACGGCATCTCTCTAACATGACAGTCGAAACAGGATGTGGAGGCCCAGTGGTATATTTATAGAAGAATAAAAAATCCCCTATTTGTGGGACTTGTTGTCCCTTTCTTCTCAGAGATGGAGCCTACTGTAAGGGTTCATTCACAACAAACGCTCTCCGTATACAGCGCGTAGACAGCTAGTGCCCGTTTTCTGTCCGTATTCGTTTAGAATGCACGTCAACAAATTAGACTATTCACACCACATACGTGATCTGAGCATATTCTGTCACACATGCACACATATTGTACATGGTTACGTGCTTTTTTTTTTTTGTACATGGTTACGTGTATTGTGCACAGTCAAGTTGGTGTGAATGAGGCCTAAGGGCTCATTTCCACCAAACACTGCGTGTACAGTGCGTGCCCGTTTTCTGTCCGTATTCGTTTAGAATGCACGTTAACAGATTAGACCATTTTCCCCGCACGTGTGATCTAAGCATATTCTGTCCCTATACAAACCTCTTGTACACGGTTACGTGCTGTACACGGTCAAGTTGGTGTGAATGAGCCCTAAGGCAGACTGTGAAACACAGCAGAAAGATGAAGAGCACCAGCAGCAGCAGTGGTCGTGGATGGGTTAACGTGTGGTTTGGCTTACTGGCGACAGCCTTCCGGGGTTCCCCTCCTTCCCTCCCTCTTTAGAATGCTTCACTTTGCATAATGAAGCCCAGAGCGCCAACGGGGCACGTGGGCGGGCACTCTGACATTTTCCCCGTAGCTGCACTCGTGCCAGCCTAAGATAGAGTCACACAAAAGGGACACTTATGACTGGTCTCTGCCCACAGCTGTCCACCCGCCTGCGGAGATGGAACCGTAGGAATGACATGGCCATGACGGGGCTCTGAGCCCCACTGACCAAACACTTCTGTGCCCAGGTCAGAGGTCACGGCAACAGCCGTGTGGGGAGGGAGGGGGGTTTAAGATGCAATTTCACATGGTCATTAGAGAATAAAGGGTTGAGTGGGCTACTGGGCAATTTGAGAATGGCTCCCCTTTAAAAACCTCAGATGCGTAGACCAAACAACCGTGAGGACTTTGCTTTGATAGCACAGCAGGCTTGCACAAATCACCAAGACAGTTTGGAGCATGTTAAGTTATTCCTTCCTCTTTGAAGAAGGTCAGAAGTTTAAAGTTAAAGTTTTTTTTTAAAGTGCAAAGTAGTAGCCAAGTCATAAATTGTAGACTCCAGTTGGGGTGAAATGGTTTTGAAATTCTGGGCTGGGGACCAGGTAGGCAGCCCTCTCAGCCGTGACTTCAAAACATGCAAATGTGTCCTTCCTTCAAAGGGAGAGTAATTAATTTTAAAACACCTCAACTATAAAGCATTGTGCCAGAACCAAACCAAACAAGACAGGGACAGAAAGGAATTAAAGTCTTCCCTGAAAGGCAAAAAGAAACACAATAGAATGAAAAATGAAGAGAGAAGAATGAGAAATATAAAAAAGCTTGTCTGCTCTGCCCCTTTCCTGCTTGCCTGAGGCAGTGAGAGGCATAAATCATATCAGGACTGATAATATTGCAGCCACGAATTATTACGACCGCTGAATTGCAGCCAGCTGATTGAGCAGTCTTACCGACTGCTGTTGCTACAATATTTTTTAAAAAGGGCTAATGAATTAACCATTTTGCACAGTTGGCCTTCATCAGTCCAAGCAGAATGAAAAAAACCTTTGACAACCACAAAAAACCTTGACGCTACAACTAAAACATAGTTAGTAAGTCTCATTACAAACCTTTCAAAAATGCTGTTCAAAGGCGTTCACTTTAAACCAAAACTGTAAGTAAAAGATTTTTACTGTTGATATGCATTTGTAAAAATATAACTCCACCTGCCAGGGGCACAGTAGCTGGCTATGTTATCTGCAGTTGCTCACGCGCTCAAGCAAACGGGGAAATATTTGGTGTGGCGTAAGATAAGAATTTGTCTGTGTACATTCCGTGCCTAAGCCAGCCGCACAGTCATCCTTGGCTGTTTATCCACCTGTGTATCTGACACTCTATATGCAACTGTGTGTGTGTGTGTGTGTGTGTGTGTCCACGTGTGTCTCTGGTGTGTATGTCTGTATGTGTATGTGTATGTGTGTGTGCGTGTGTGTGTCTGTGTCTCTTTTGTATGTGTGTGTGTGTGTGTGTGTGTGTGTGTGTGTGTGTGTGTGTCCACGTGTGTCTCTGGTGTGTATGTGTGTATGTATATGTGTGTGTGTGTGTATTCGTGGTGGTAGCCCCATCTGTGTGCGCAGTGAGTTCTGTTGTCCTCCATATCTCTATTGAAGTCACGTCTACCCCCAAGAGGGGCCTCGTCCCCTGAGGTGTGCAGTCAGACGTGTGGCCCCCTCAGCCCAGCCCCCACCGGCCCCCGGTCCCCCTTCGATCCCCGGCCCCCCAATCTTCTGCTCCTTATTGATCTCCTGGCCACAGGGCCTAATCTCCAGCCTACTTCTCCTTGTCACTTAACCACCTAGTGCACTGCACCACAACCCCCCCCCCCCCCCCCCCCACTGTTCTTTCCCCTCGCCAACTCAGCCTTCCCCCCCAGATACACTACCCCCCCCCTCCCCAACCCTTCTCATTTTTAAATCCCTCTTTTTTTCTCCTCCCTGGCCTGCTTTTTACCCCATTTCTCTCTTCTATCCCTCTCTCATACATCTTTAAACTTTTTACCTCGGCTCCTCTACTCAGTTTCCCTAATTGGCTTGCACTTATCTCTCCATTACACTGCAACCTGCACTCTCTCTCTCTCTCTTCCTCTATCTCTTTCTCTCTCCCCCCCTCTCTCTTTCTTTCTCTTATTTTCTACTATTACTCATAATGGGGGTAATCATAGTATTATAGCCACAGTGACTGCATTAAGAGATGAGAAGCCATGACACATGCACACACAGTGACTGTGTACCAGCAACAACTATGTGTATTTTTGTATGAGTGTGTGAGGAAGAGAGAAAGAGAGAAAGAGAGAGTGTATGTGTGTGTGTGAGTCAGTGAAAGAGAGAGAGAGAGAGAATAACAGAGAGTGGTTGCTTGAAAGAACGAGAGAGAGAGAGAGAGAGAGAGAGAGAGAGAAAGAGACTGTGAAAAGTGTCTGTGTGTGTGTGTGATTGCTTGAAAGAACGAGAGAGAGAAAGAGACAGATAGAAAGTGTGTGTGTGTGTGTGTGTGTGTGTGTGATTGCTTGAAAGAACAAACCAGGCAGATCTGTGGGAGGGCTAAGAGGGCTGCTTGGCTCCCGAATCTCTAGCTCAGGAGTCTGGGATGGCACAGAAAGTAAGGGCTAATTGAGGCTCCCGAGATGATTTAGCACAGACCCAGCCTGCCAAGGGGATGAAAGAGAAGGGCAGACCAAAGAAGAGAGAGAGACAGACAGAGAGAAAGAGAACAAACGAGAAAATGATTCAAGCCTGTGTGGCGTGATCATTAATCAGTCTTGCTGAGACACCACGGTGGAAGGTTGTCGCGTGGTTCCAGATTTTAATCAGCCAATCAGCTGATTCATGCTCCGTAATGAATTAAAGACACGCGGCAGACAAGATGTCCTCCAAAGTCCTCCAGAGCTGAAAGAGCCGCTCAGATGGTCTCATCTCGTCTCATCTCGTCTCGCGAAAACAAGTCGAGCGTGGCGAGTATGGTGCACCTCTCCACTGTAAAGGGCTAAAGGGCTTTAAATTAGCTGAGCGATATGAGAGTAAATCAATAGCAATAGGGCCGTATAGTAATCGATGTGGGGCAGATGGACACGTCTAGGGCTCGTGCAATATGAGCGACTGCATTGACCGATTGTCCGTGGCTCTGTGGGGTAGCGTGCACACATGCTCCAGGGGGTGGGGGTGGGAGGTGGAGGGTGGTGGGTGTCGGCGGATGTGGGGGTGGGGGTGGTTTGTCTGGCCCCCGTGGAATGCCCTGGTGCCTTTTGATCAACTACACCCAAGTCCCACGGACAACTTAGGTCTCTGTATGCCTCTTCCCAGGCACGCACAAATGATGCTATTCAGTGGAGGGTGGGATGGGTGGGGGGAGGGGGGGTGGTATGTGTATGACTCACACGTCCACTCATCTTTCCTGTCCTTAAAGCAGTGGCTCGATGATGTCATCATCAGTGGCCAGCGGTAGCGCTATTACGCTATTGTGTCATGGTAGCCCGTCAGCGTTTTTTATCCCTGCCGCGAGCAAAGCTCTCGTGCCGATGACCTCAGCTGAGCTCGCTTCTCCTCGCCCGTGTCAGCATCTACGATGACCAGGCGCTGTGTCATTTCTCTGAAAGATCGACCCAGCGAGGAGAATCTGTGCCATATTGTGCTGTTCCAGGAAGAGGGGGTAAGAGGGAGAACGTGAAAAGACAAAGAGAAGAGGGTGAATGAGTCTTGATGATGGGATTAACTTTATTTTTCATAAAAGATAAATTAGTCTTAGAACCGCATGCTGCAGTCATTCCACACTAAACAAAAGAACCACACAGAAGAGAGGGATAAAAAAACACAAAATGAAAGACAAAGTAAAAGAGAGAGACAAAGAGAAAGGACTGAAAAAGATTGAGGACGCACAATGAACAATTGATCTGTCTGAGTGGGAAACTGAAGCGTTTTACAGTAATCGGAGTGGTTTCTGATTGTATGGCCTCAAGAGGGGACATCACCCCACCATCACACTTTTTTTTAAACGATTCCTCTCTTTTCTACCACCTTCCACCCCTCTGCACTCATGTACCCTTTTTCTCTTCTTCCTCCACTTTTCCTCTTTTACTTTTTTCTTCCTCAAACCTGCTCCTGCCTGTTTGTTCTCTCCTCCTCCTCTGAGTCCGAGCCCGAGCCCGCCACATCCCCCTTCGTCTGCATGCAAGGCGGGCCGGCTCCAGCTGTGAACGAGGGATTGAAATGGAAATGGAGGAGAGAAAGAGAAGATTACACTCCTCCAGCGCACACTCTGCCTCCTGGCTGCGTGCTGCCTCAGCCACCACAAGCAAACGGAAAGTGTGTGTGTGTGTGTGTGTGTGTGTGTGTGTGTGTGTGTGTGTGTGTGTGTGTGTGTGTGTGTGTGTGTGTGTGTGTGAATGTGTGTGTGAATGTGTCGGTTGAACAGTGAAGTGTGTCACACTTTACAAACCATGGTGACTGTTTTTAAAGGAAGGGGGTGGAGTGGGGTTGTGTCACACTCTCTGTCCTAAGTTGCCTTGTAGGCTAAAACTGAAGCAGCTCCACAAGACTGAAAAACACTTTCTGTGGTGGGGTAGAGTTAGCCTGGTAAACCTGTCCCATCTACAACATTTCATTTTGTACAAAGGGTCTGGCAGTAGCCTGGTAAACTAGCCCCTTGTACTTCATTTCATTTTGGACAAAGGGTCTGGACCAGACACCGTCAGAAACGATTTCTTCCTGGAAGTGTGTACTCAGCTGAAGTTTAAAACAAGTGCCTTCGCCTTTACCCAATCGCTAACGCCTGGTCGTCACGTATGCAATTAGTCTACCTACACACTACAATTCAAATGTAGAACACAAGGTCAAGGTCATCGGCTAACGAACACAATCTCTGTGCGCTGATTGGACCGGTCTTGCTGAGGCCGACTACATGACCCTCAAGAGATTCTGGTCCAGACCCACTGTACAAAATGAAATAACGTACGAGGGGCGGGTTTACCAGGCTAGTCTGGCAGTGCTTCATTAAGAAACAATTGCTGTCTGGAGGTGTGGACTCTGCTAAAGTTCAAAATGATTGGATCTGCCTTTACCAGTCACTACCGTGTGTCATGATACATGCAATTAGCCTGGCGATCAGCCTGCCTACGCACTACAATTAAAATGTAGCACAAAGTCGACATCATCACTCAGGAACACTCCCTCCATTCGCTGATTGGCCCGGTAAATTCTACCAGAGTCATCGATGTCAATGAAAGCACAGCCAGACCCTTCGTATGAAAAGAAATGTGGTACAAGGTGCTGGTCTACCAGGCTAGGGCAGAGGCTAGGGCATCGGTCTTTTTACCAATTGTGTGGGAAAGAGAATAACCTACACAGAAAACCCTGAAAAGCATGCCACCAAAAACACCCAAAGAGTGCAACAGAGAACCCCCAAATGTGCGTCACACAAAACAACCACAAACGTTTTATAGCAAAACACCCAGAAACATGTCACACAAAACACCCACAAACGTTTTATAGAAAATACCCAGAAGCACATCACCAGGAGCTGAGGCTGTTGGGGTGTTCGTTTTTTTTTTTCTTAATCATGCTGACCAACAGACGGGAAAAATAAGCACTACTGCATCTTGCATCTTTCATCGCAACACACACACACACACACGCACACACACACGCACACACACACACACCGCACTGCACACAGACGTGCAGGCAATCACATACACATGCATAGCTGGCATTCTTTGACAAATATTCTTTTCATGCCCATGTTTTTTCTTGTGGGATTCCTCAGTTAAGCATTTATCTCGAGTCAGGGCACAGCATGTACCAAGAGCTCCGTAATCAAAGATTTCTACACTTCGCAGGGAGAAAAAAACACAGAATCCCACAAAAAAAAAACATCATTCTAGGGAGCCACACAGCTAGCAGTGTTGCTGAATTAGGCGACTCTAGACTTCTTTCCCCCCCCCCAAGAAAAACACTGCCACGCTGTTCTCCATCTGGCTCAGATGTCCTGGGGAGTGTCATTTGCGCTCAGAGATACTCCAAAGCTGACAGGGTCTCGCGGCGTATCACCGAGACATCGAGGGACGGCATGTTGGAAGCGGTAGGTGATAAATGGCACAGATTACCTGACAGAGGCGCTGTTAACGGAACACGTCTGGTGATAATTGTGATAATGGCGATGTTATGTTGTTGTGTTGTGTTGTTGCCATTTTCGTTTTGGGCTTTCTGTTTCTTTGTTTCTAGGGGGGACTTTGGCACATGTCCTCATTTGGAGACAAACTGTAAGTGTGAGAAAAAACGACGGCCGATGCTTTGTCAAACGCCAACGCCGCTGCAGGCAACAACAACATAACTGGACCCCAGACGAAGACAGAGAGAGAGTTTCGCCCCGAAAATGTATCGACAGAGGAGGAATAAATGGGATGGGCTAATAGCCTGACGGGTGGGGAGTCCTGGAGTTCTGGAGCTCACACACTCACACACTCACACACACACACACACACGGGTGGCACCGCAGGCTAGAGTCCTGCGCAAGCCCAAACGCTGAGAACAGGGGCCCTTGCTTGGGTGCACAGGTTTAATAAAGGTCAACTGGAAATGAAATGCAAAGTCAAGTCCTCATTAAAATGTACGTCCCTCCATGCAATACATCAAGGGTGAATACATCAGGGGTGTGTGTGTGTGTGTGTGTGTGTGTCTGCATGCACTTCTGCTGCAGCACATGCTCACTAAATTACACACACAAACTGGTTGACAATGATACATTGACACACTTGCTGCCCTAATTGCCATGACACGTCTGGGGTGATTAGGCCCAACCTGCTCCCCAGTCAGTCGCCGGTCTGCAGGAATGAGACCCAGGCTACCCCCCTATCGCTCTGCACACTCAGCCATGACCCCCAGCAAAAACCCAGTGCCAGCAAAGAGGTGTGGAGCTATATATATATATATGGACAGATTTCATTCTTTGTGTGTGTGTGTGTTATTGTCAGTGTATGTGTGTGAATATGTCTATAATGTGGATAGTGGCCTTTTTTTAATGTCTACATTATAACTCTCTGTTTCGGAAACACCAAAAACTCAGCCCACGTACATTCAAGGACCATATGGACGGCTTCACCATCCATACCACCACCAATGGTGACTATTTGATAAAGAAGCCCTGACTCTGGGTAGCTGCACAGTTTACACACCCACTAAAAAAATGCAAAACCATTCTCTGTACACACACACACACACACACACACACACACACACACACACACACACACACACACACACCCACACACACATACACACAGCGGTCTTACACGACCCGAGGGCTGTCTATCTTGCATTGGTATTCATGAGATTCTGTGAGCGGCCGTGGGCTGGCGGGGCGGGTGGATCTACAATGCGGGCGGGCCGGGTTCACCAGACACAGCTGCTGCAACAGCAGAGCGCTGCCTGCTGATGAAATATATAAAAAAAAAGAACAATTCATATATCACACAGGCAGGGAAGCGTGACCTTCTACAGTCACCACTCCGCTTCGCACTTGCGCCCCGAGGGCTAGCGAATAATATTACACTAAATGTCTGTTATGTTACGCCGATATTATAGCGTGGCTACCACCAAAGCAGCGAGATGGATACCTGCGGTCTGCCTGGCATGCAGTGTGAAGAGAAAAGAGAAGAGGAAAAAAAAGTTAACGGGATTACAGGGGGGTGCATTGCAGGACGCAGCACAACCACCACCGGGCTCCTTAATATATTTATCGAGGGCGATTCATTTATCACCAAATAGTGCAGACTAATCAATAAAAAAGCGGTAAATGCCCAGCGAATGGCGAAAGATAAATGTACTGCGTGTAGGTAATGGCATTAAATACACGCTTTAGGGTCTCTATTCTTTTGTTTATCCAAAAGAAGCCTGCGCTAAAATAAATGCATGAATAGAGAGTGAGGACACGAACCACAGAGAGAGAGGAGGACGGTGACTGTGGGATAGAAGGGAGACGCTTGCAAATGAAGGCTTGAGAGAGAGAAAAAGAGAGAGGGGGGGAGAAGAGACAGAGACAGACTGAAAGCAATAGGGTACAGCTTGTGGCATAGATAGAGGGCAGCCATAGGTAGCCATGCAAATGATGGACTGGGAGAGGCATAGAGATAGAATAGGAAAGAGAGAGAGAGAGTGGGAGAGAGAGAGTGAAAGAGAGAGAGACAGACAGAGAGCGAGAGAGAAAGAGAGGGGGGAGAAGAGACAGAGACAGACTGAAAGCAGTAGGGTTCAGCTTGTGGCATAGATAGAGGGCAGCCATAGGTAGCCATGCAAATGATGGACTGGGAGAAGCATAGAGTGGGAGGGAGAAAGAGGGAGAGAGAGAGAGAGAGAGAGAGAGAGAGAGAGAGAGAGAGAGAGAGAGAGAGAGAGAGAGAGAG
>CM050218.1:11922500-11947500 GCA_027475355.1 Coilia nasus | reverse complement strand
CACGGTTAAAAGCACTGTGTTTGCAAATCATCAACATTCTGAAAGTGTGGTCTTAATGCAGAAGTTGACAGAATGATCCAACAGCTTCGTTTGGGAAATACACTCATGACACCATTTAAGTTACAAAGGCTTAATTCCTCCAGGCTCCAATGTAGTCAGTGAAAATTTGTTGAACTATCACACAGTATGAGAAAAACTGGCCTCAGATCCAAGATCTCATGTTGGATTACTCTTTTACGGCTGTGCGCAAGAGAGAGAAACCGGATGACTCAGGAATCCAAACAATAGCAAAGCATAAATCAAACAGAAAGTGGATTCTGAACACGATAAAACAAAAGCAGCGTACAACGCACAAGGCACACTATCACTCCTTCTGAAGGAGAAAAAGGGCAAAAATATTAATTAAACACAGCAGGATCCATAAAACATTCAAAGTTTTCCAGTCTTGTACTTCTACACTTATTAAACAGCACTCAACAACAACAAAAGTAAGGATGTGCAAAATGTTGACAGGAACAAAACGAAAGACCTAGGAAGTGAAGGAGCTGAGAAAAAAGCTGCTATCAACAACTCAGCACTCACACTAGACAGAATATAGCTCACATAGAATGTCTTTCTCTAGCCATAAGCCCATGCAATGACTTGGTCAGTGCACCACATCAACAGAAGTTGGTGGAACCATAGGCAAGACTTGAAATCCAGTACCATGATAATGGACCTTAAAGGAGAACTTCGGTGTAAAATGAAAATTGGCATGTTAAAACATCATACCGAGTTGGTATGTGTACTGAGGAGCAAAATTGATTAAGCCTGTTGCATTCAGAGTTTAACTATTTTTTATCGTTTGTCCCAGAAGGCTAACAATGGAAGTGGTAGGTGCCCTTAGACGAAGCATGATGACTACGCTATTTTTAAACCATTAAAACAGCTTGAAGAAACTCCACACTCCATTGGTAGTACAACAAAGGCTCTGGTATTCAAAACAAAGCAGTGACAATATTGTAAATGTACACAACATTTATTTAAAAAACGGTTCTTACATGCAGTAGTTTGCAGTTGTTTCTCGTCGCCGCCATGATGAAAGTCCAAACAAGTCGACTGTACTACCTCTCCTCCTATTCTTCCTGCTGGTTCGTGTTCGTCAATCGACTTGTGCGGACTTTCATCATGGCGGTGACGAGAAACTACAGCAAGGTACTGCCTGTCAAAACTGTTTTATTAATAAATGTTGTGTACACTTACAAAGTTCTCAGTGCCTCGTTTTTAATGTCAGGGCCTTTGTTGTATTACCGATGGAGTGTAGATTTTCTTCGAGCCGTTTTAATGGTTTAAAAATAGCGTAGTCGTCATGCTTCGTCTAAGGGCACCTGCCACTTCCATTGTTAGCCTTCTGGGACAAACAATAAAAAAAATGTTAAACTCTGAATGCAACAGGCTAAATCAATTTTGCTCCTCAGTACACATACCAACTCGGTATGATGTTTTAAAACATGCCAATTTTCATTTTACACCAAAGTTCTCCTTTAAGAACCATTCTTCATCTAGGTTCAGAAGGGAGACTGTTACAGAGGGACTCAAACATAATCAGTTCTAACAAACATGACTCAAACTCTCAGTATAAATCAGATAGAAACAGGATTAAAAAGAAAATGTTGATGCAGCAGCCATGGTGAACATTCAGGGCATAACTGAAATTATTCCTTTTCACCCCTGCCATAGTTAAGATCAGTTTCCTGCCCTAAAGTGTTTCCGCTGCTTGAAAGCACAGAATTTCACAGGTAGACAGACAAGCACCCCTCAAAACCACAAGTGCTGCTCATGCCCCACATACACCAACAAAATGCTTTCCATCTCTCGTGACAAATGTCTCCTTTCAAGCGTGGAAAGCATTTTTCACAAGACTCTCAGAAATAAATCAGGATTGAATTTTAATCCCTAAAATAAAATAAAAAATGACTGTCATTCTATTCCAGTCAGCACCCCCCACCCCCCTACCCCCTCCAATCACGCTCTAACAATTACTCATTAGTTTACCGCCTGGCAAATTACACTTAATATCAACCGACCCCGAAACAGTCTCGGATTATGAAGGAGCACAGGGGGGAGAGAATGAGAGAACGAGACTGACATAAAGGTCGAAGCAGAGCCTGAGGTAAAAAACCATTTGCGTTTGTGCGTGCGTGTTTGGGTTTCGGTCAGGTCGAGGCAGAAGTGCACAGGCAATTCAGTATGTCTCCAGGCAAGGGCTCAGACGAGAGATGTTCAGGAACTTAAACACACACACATACACAAACACATACAGATGAAGAGAGAGAGAGAGAGAGAGAGAGAGAGAGAGAGAGAGCAAGAGTGCATCTGTTGGTCTGCCTAGTTCAATGTGCTGCTTTACACAGAGACAGGTGTGTTAGACACAAGTGCGTCTGGAACTTAATGAACCCAGATCATGTACCGTTTCCCTAAACACATACACTGGTGTGCATATGCACACAACCCCCACCCTATACACACACAGACACACACACACACACACACACACACACACACACACACGCACACACACACACACACACGCATGCACACAGTGTGTGCCAGGTTTTGTACTGGTGCATCTGTTTCCTGGCCTCCCTTGCCCTCTGTGACAGGTGTGAGGTTGTGGGAGGGCAACAAACCTACAACGAAAAGCTCTTGAGCAAAGACAACACACACACACACACACACACACACACACACACACACACACACACACACACACACACACACACACACACACACATACAATAAACTGCTAAGAGTTGTGCCACACACACAGACGGAGACAGTCCGGCTCCACACACACACACACACACACACACACACACACACACACACATACACACACACACACACTCTGTCAGATGTATAAACACACGCACCAGGACTTAGCCCCACCTGCCCTGAAACACAAACAGGGTGTAACAGACAGATTAGAAGCCCTGCCTCAACAGAGGCTAAGCACGGGGGGAGATTCCATCACACACACACACACGCTCACACACACAAATGTCTGACTAATGCACACAACACAATACGCACCCGCAGAGAGGACACCTTCCGTTTTCAGATGGCGTGACTCTTATGCAATTTGTTTTTTCGGCTCTCAAGGAAATCACAAACACAACAGAGAAGAAACAATGCGCGGCCCAGCTCACAGTCCTCCATCATGACACAGGAAGGTGGACACTGTTTGGAAATGATGTTAACAAAACTATTGGCATTGATCCTTGTGTATTCAGCACCCAGGACACAGTGGGGCCCAGGGGGATGAGGGAGTCCTCTTAGCAAACATGTTCTGGAAAAGTGAAGCTTAAGGGGGGAGGGGGTGGATTGGGGGTGGGGATGGGGTTGGGGGGGGTCAAGCAGCAGCGGCGGCAGCACTTTATGGGAAAGCTTTGTTTCTGGCAGGCGAGGCCAGATCTTATCCTAATCTGGCCAAGCATTTTGTGTGTTGCAGTGGTGGACGGGCCCCATCAGGCCACCGGGCCCCTGTGGTCTTGAGTCTTGACCCAGCCGTGGTGGGAACCGCGCTTGCTCTCCTCTGAGAGACGACCCAGGAACACAGAGAAGGGGTGGTTTGTGTGTGGAGGCGTTCTTACACAGCAGACGCTGGGAACCCTTCTGATAGCGCTGCTATTTTGGTGCAATGATAAACCTCCTCCAGATTGTTGTGCAGCACTCACAAAAAAAGATAAATAAAACTCAACACAAAACATCAACCAACATAATGATCGATTTGCACTTCAGCGTTTGTGAGATAACACTATCAATGAAAATGATTTTCTATAGAAACTGCTATTTCAGCCAGGTTTTTCGTTTCCTTTTTCAAGAATAGAGGCACTGTCTCTAACGCTAAAAACGATCAAAAGGCACTAGGTGCTCGACAAACAAGCCATGACATATCTGAGGAGCATAATTAGAGCTCTGTGGAGACTGGTGGGACGGTAAGGAGGCTTTGGGGAGTGCTCAGGTGGCGTCTGAGCCCCAGCTAAGCCCCCTGTTTGCTGATATCAACTGTGGGCACCAAGGCCACTGGCGACGGAACATCTGCCAGTCAGAGAGAGATAGAGGAATTACAGAGACAAAAGAAAGAGAGAGAGAGAGTAAGGGAGACCCAGAGAGACAGAGAGAGAGAGAGAGAGAGAGATCATGGCCTGCACAGTCCCAGTGGTAGCAAGTGAACAAACAGCCAGCATTCCACACATAGCCCTCTATCACTCAAGGCACTGTTTGTCTTTCTCCCTCTCCTCCAAATTACAGGCCTGGAGGAAGAAAAAAAAAGGCAGAACGCAAAGAGAGGGGAGAAGGAGAGAGAGAGGGATGGGGTGGCAGCGTAGGAGGAGGGGCTCAGGTGTTCCATAACAGCTGCTCTTCCCAAAAAAAGAGGGAAGAGGGGAAAAAAATGAATGAATGTCTTGCCGTGCAGACAGGGAAAAAAAATGAAAATTAAGAGCTACGGATTAATATGGCGTGTGAGGTGGAAAATGAATGATGAAGTGTGGCAAGTTAAGACTGACAGCGGCACAGAGCCGGCGATGTGTTTGTGTACTCATCAGAATAGTAAATACACTGGCACACTGGCAAAGATGGCTGTGAAAACACACACACACACACACACACACACACACACACACACACACACACACACACACACACACACACACACAGAAGTGGGAGCCAAATTCACACAGGCTGTGATGAAGGATGGGCAAACACATGGAGCTTTGTTTTCGGCAGATCAGGGAAATGCAGTGTGCCATGCACCACCGCAGCTAATACAAACACCAAACACACACACACACACACACAATTAAACACACACACACAGACACACAATTAAACACACACATACACACAGACAGACTGTAGGCTCAGGGGAGTGTAAACCCAAAAAGCGGCAGACCAAAAGGACAGTTTCTCTCCTCACCATCTCATCGGACGAATTCAGAGACAAACAAAAGCCACACAGTGAATAGTACATGCTATTCCCAAAAGCACATCCTAGGTTACCATGCCCCTGCAGGTGATTGTGTGTGTGATTCTTTGAACAACAATGCACTACATTTTATTCAGACAGAATGACACATTCATGACATAAAAAATATATATATGGTGGAACATCTGGGGTTGCCAGAAAAGTAGGACAATAACTGAAATCCCCTCTCCCTAGAACTACTTTACAAGAATCTGTACAAAGGGCATCTGAAATGAGTGGTTATTTTCCTTCACAAAATTTCTCCAAGGCAAAATGACTTCACCAAAGGCCAAACAGCTCTGCTAAAATGTGCTGTAAGAATGAATTCTTTCTATTTTGCTCGTGTTCATATCTGCAGTTTCTGTTATTTATTAACATGTTGACAAACTTACATGATTTCCTTGATTCGAGTCCAAGGACTGCTCACGCATAATGAATTTACAACTATTTTCCAAAAATCCCCTTGTGCAACCATTTCAAAAGGAATTTTAAAATAATCAGGATTGGTGTTCAATGTCTCCCTCAACGCCTCATGGGCACAGATTCTGTTTTTACACTGAGTTATGCTGCCCTCTGCTGGCTGAGGCATTTCTAGCAGGTGTGGGTAGAACACCAGCACTCAATGGACTGCGTGTGTACTTACACAATCATGGCAACAAGGCACAGGTCTTTATATAGATACACAAATGGGCACAGAAGTGCAGTAAAAAGCCTCAACATGGATGGAAGGCTTTAGTTCCCCTTTACGATGGCTTGGAGAACGACACTGCATCAAAAAGCCATTTCCACTGCAAAACTACTCAATAATGGGTAACTACACAACAGTTAATCCTCAATTTGCATGCCACATCATACTAAATATTGAGTCGATTGTCTGACGACTACAGCTCAATACCAGCTGGGCTGCCATGGCAGCAGGCAACATCCTGTCATAACTAATCTGGTTAGTGTAGGGGTCTGTGCTTCTCCGTTTACAGATGAGCCTGGCACAGTTCCAACTCAAGATGTCCTCCATACTAATTCAGTCTGTACTGGACTGCTTCAGGCAGCCACATCACATTTTAAAAGGCCAAGGGAGCACATTTAATAACACACCAAAAGTAGGGCCATTTCAGTTTTCAAAGCCAAATAGCCCAGCTCTTAAAGCTGATGTGTTGCACCATGCCATTCCAGACACTGTAATTACAACACTCATTTGGAAGAAAAGCACTCAAAAGCCACTCCAGTGCCATCGCAGTCATTAATAACTGTCGTCTTCAGGCAGCCACTGGGGGGAGCTCTTGAACAGCTCTGAGTCGGCACATGTTGCCACCCAAAAATTACCGATTCATCTGGTGCTGAGCCGCACCGTAGGGTGGGTGTGCGTACGTGTTTACAGACCTGGCTGCTCCATTTCCAACTGAAGCGAATTTAATTAACTACCTAGAAAAAAAAAGTTTTTGGAAACAATTTTGGAAAGGTGGTGGGAAATATCAACCCCCTTTATAGCTTGGCCTCTGGGGAGGTACAAGCATACAGACAGCAGCTGGGACACAAACTTGCTAATCAAGAGCAGAGGCACAAGAAAAGACGAGGCGGGAGACAGAGTCAAGTTTTTCAAAAAAGTGTTTTTTTTTTATTTTTATATCTTCTTGCTTGCAGCTGCAACCTGGTAGGGGAAAAGTAAACAGGAGGGAGAAGGGGAGGAGAAGTATGGAGAGGAGGGGAGGGGGAGAGAAAGGAGGGGAAAAAAAAAAAAAAAAAAAAAAAGACATTAATATGAGTGAAGAGTACCATGTGGTAAATTTTTTTTTAATAATGCCGTAGCTTAATATGCAGAGAGCACGGTTCTGCACGCACCCACATCATTAGGCTGGCAAATAAGGGTACGCACATTTTCCTCAACAGGCACTTTTTGCAACGAGGGCACACGGAATACCGGAGCCGTTGGTCAGGTGTGTGTGTGTGTGTGTGTTTAGTAGAGGGTACAACTTAGAACCAGCGATGGCTCAGCAGGTATTGGCCGAGGCCCCCCTTTCGTGTCACGACAAACAAAGTAGGGGCAAAATCAGGTAAGCGCATCTAAACTCAGCTCATTACGAGGGACCAGGCGGAATAAAACAGCGGCCGGTGGCGACGTACGGCTGATCAGCCGGCATGCAATCCAGTCGCTTTGTTTACTTTGCTCGGCTCTGTGGCTGGTTGACGCTGTGAGGGATCCCAGGGGGACAGAGAGAGAGACACTGGCATCGCTGCCAACCACCGCCGCAGGGTGGGTGGTGGTGATGGAGCGGAGTCCCCTTGTCTTCTACACAAAGCCCATCACACCGCCGATTCTCAGTTAAGCACAACCCTGCATGCTGCGGGTGAATAACACCACCCACCCACCGATTATATTAATACAACTGGCAGCGAAATTACATTTCAGCAGAGTGCTCGGGAGATGCGTGAGGGAACACAAATTCAGTGTGTGTGTGGATGTGGGGGCCTGCTGGCATATCTGAGGTTTGATTGCACCGCATGTGGCGTTGCACTTAACGAAGACGGAGCTGCCAAGCACACACCTTGCTTTTTGCACTCCACTGGTGGTGCGTGCGTGCACTACACGTGGCCTACACACACACACAGAAACATGGGAGTGCTTATCCCTCCTGGACCACTCTGGATGTGTCCAAGTGATTTTACCCTTCAGTCAGTGGATTTAGAAATATGGAAATATGAAAACAGAACGCATTAACTTGCTTATGCCTCAGCCTCCAGAAAAAAGCCAAAAATTAAGTGTTTTTTAAATATTTCATCATTTACCCAGTTGCACATTGCATTTACCCAGTTGCAACATCAAACATTCATGGTTTGAGAAATAAAACGTTACGTCACTATGTTACATCAATCACACATGGATTATGGATGCTCAGACAACTTCAGGACCTGCTTGGGAAGACCAAGGGACCAAATCAGAAGACTGCAGGCAGCATGTCTGATGCCCGAGTGCTAGTCAGCTCAACTTTAAACCCACCACTCCTGGGCCACGTTACCACAGCATGCTGACAACTGACCACTGCTGTCTGATTGATGTGCTCGCCATCAGACTTGACCCTCTGTACCACTGGGTCCAGTCTGAGAACGAGCCACGTGGCTCGAAACGTTACAGGTATTAAAACAGAATCATAAATCACTCAAGTATTGGAGCTAGACGGTGTGTGGACCTTTTCCGATTTCTACTTGACTGATGGGTGACGCCTGGTGTGTCTCAGCTCCTGTGCTACAGCTGCTCATCCTGACGTGAGATGTGTGGAGAGGGAGAGTGGAGATGTTTGGGTCACAGCTGACTAAAGAGAAAACAAACTCACCTGGCCAGCAATACGGTCCAGGTCTCTGGTGCCCTGGGAGGTCAGTCTGCGGCCACTGCAGAAAGAAAGAAAGAAAGAAAGAAAGAAGGAAAGAAGGAAAGAAAGAGACAAAGATAGAGCGGCAAAGAGAAAGAGACAAAGAGAGAGAATGTGTGTCAGAGACAGCATGATTGATTTAGTTGCTCAGAGAACCAAGCTAAACCAAAGTCATTACACGCCGCCACAGCCAACAGACTATTCTTCCTCCACCGTCGACAGCACACCGCTGGAAGAGCACTGAGGCATCTGTTCGTTTTTTCCAATTCGTCACCAGCGGCGCTGAGGGGGACAAACTAGCCAGACGCGTCATTCACATCCCATGATTCAGGCAGAGCTGAGCCTGGCAGAGAGGTAGGCAGGCAGGCAGGCGGCAGCTTGTCGTGCTGCTGTGCTCCAGTGGGTGTTATAAAAGTATAGGCAGAACCGTATGGCCAACCAACACACCCACCAGCTGTCCCGCCTGACATGCAGGTGTACAGGCTCTGGAGGCTGCTACTTTAAATAATTCTTTGGGACCAGGAGGAGGAGGAGGAGGGTGGTGGGGAAGGATGCACTAACAGCAGAGGAGATGATTACCTGACCGAGTCATCCACTCTGTGGCTAACAGCCCATTCCTGAATGATTTCTACAGCTACTGACCTTGGGCATAACTTAAGCGATAAAAATCATTCTGATAAAGAAAAACCTAATTACAAAACCACTTTGTGCGCCAAATTGTCCTGTAAGACCATCTAATGAATTAATGATTTGCCATGCCTGGAAAATGCTGTGAACATTTGGAGCTGCAATGGGCCTATTGCCTGCATGTAATGATGATCAATATTGCCATCATTTGGCTGGCTGGGCCAAGAGGGAGGCTAGTGTGAGCTGGGGCCATTGGCTTACCCGTTGGGGTCCTTCTCTACCATCTTGAGGGACTCGAGTGCCTGCAGCACCTTGCGAGCCACGTTTTTGGAGCCTTTGCTAAAGTGGGAGGGGCACACGCCGTTCCTCTTGCGGCCCCCGTAGATCTTGGTCATGGAGCCCACACCGACACCGCCGCGCAGGTACAAGTGACGCGCTGTGGAGGCTGTGAAGAACAAGGACACAAATGCAGGTAGTGACATATCCATGCAAGAGTGATATTACACTTTGTAACCAATGGGCCAAGACCACATTTGCTGTGACCAAACATTATTTTATTTTTTTCACAATGAAAAGACTTTTAAACACAAGACTCTTGATGTACATATTTAAAATAAATAAATAAATCAATTACTTTCTCAATGGTGCTTAACCTGTAAACGCAAAAATGCAACAACCCAGAACCACAGCATATTCTTACTAACTGAACACCTAAAATGCCCAAGCCTTATCTCCCTAAGAGCATGACTAAACCAACCATAGTGGGTACTATTCACTCATGATTTCTTAATTTATTAGCTAAACAGTCATCTGTCAGTGAGTGCTTCAGAAGCTGAACTACTTCACATACACTCAACAGTCTTGACAAGGGAATTTAAGGTCTCCTTAAATGTGGGTCAAAAAGCATCGTTCAATAACTGCACAATACTTTTAGTGGAGGGAAAAAAGGCAATCTTTTTGCCGTTTTATTCATGTGAATACAAAACTTGACACCAAATAACTTGCAGTACAAAAGTCAAACTGTTCCTATGCTAGACATATCCCTCGTCTGGGCCAAAACTCGGTACTTGAGTATGCTGCAAAGACCACAGCCAGAAGCATGTCCCGTGTCGGTGATATACTCCGATAACAGGGTGCTTTTCCGTGTCTTAAAATTTTAGACCACATGACCACAATTTTGTAGCTTTCAGATGCACTGAAAATAAGACCTTTTTTTGTTTTGGATAATCCATATGTTTTTATTTTAACTGATGAAAGCAGGTATAAGCCTATAAATGGATACAGAAATCATGTGTGCAAAAGACAATGGTAGTGTTGACCTTCTCTGTATGCGTCACTAGGAGCAAAACTTCCTGACTTTAAACTTTTAACCAACTTTTCAAGAGATCCAAGACCAGATCTGACCAAGAATGGGATATAGAAAATGTAAACTAGAAAAGCAATCAGAGAGCACAGACCTCCTCCAGGGCAGCTCAGATCACCACCAAAACCTAATCACATTTAAGTTCGCCCATTTTTGACCTACTCTGAAAATGTAATCAAAATCCATTCATAACTTTTTGAGTTATGTTCCTAACTAACAAATGCTGATGATTACATAACCTCCGCTGGCGGAGGTAATTATTACGGTCAGGCCACTTCTGTTTAGCATGGACTTAATGCAGCCATTTCCAATCAAGGACATATCTTCTTAGAAAGTGCAAGCAGCACGGATGTATGCATTTAGTCTTTTCTATGTCGAAATAAGCAGAGGAAGAGGCATAGATTTAAGGGTAAGACAAAGTTCAAGCCCATCCGGAGCCAATACGCCAACCATCATAATTGCATCTCTGCAAGCAGGTGTCTACATACAACACGCTTCTAGGCAACAAGTGGCCAAGGTGAACAGCGAATCAAGGTGCATGTCCACCACCATGTCAAATTCTCAAATGGCTGATCCAGCCACTGAGAGGACACCCACTGATGACACTGACCTATGGCCAAAGAGTCTTGATAACAATGACATTGAGCAAAGACAGGCTTTTGCCTGTGTCTCACAGTCCAACAATGAAGTGTTGGTTTCTTGATTATCCAACACACCTGAACACTGAAATCTGAACAGAGGCTGAGACGTTTTTGGTATGAACTTACCAGCTCTGATGTAGAACCAGTTATCATCAAAGGGAGCCAGCTCCTTGAAGCGGGCCAGCTTCACGATGTCCACCCAGTCAGGCACCTTTACTTTTCCTGACCTGAGGGAGAGATGCTCATAGTTACACACTTTCTTTTGGCCACAAAACACCCTAATATTAAGAAATGATTCCTTGTAAAAAAAAAAAAAAAACACTGTAAGGCACTGTCCACTACATTGCTATAGATGATAAAGACAACCAAAAAAAAACAAGATGCAATGACATAACTGATACTCACTTTTTGAGGAAGGCCGCCAGAGCGCGGACGAACTCTTGCTGGTTAACGTCTTTCACTGTGACGCCTGGCATCTGAAATTGTGACAATAATGCCCATGATGAATACTCCATGTCAGCATTAACCTTGACACTATTATACACACCAACATCAGCGAAAGACCACTATGCCGATATAGCTTCAGATAACCACTCACAGGTTCACTTACTATTTCATAGGCATAGTAAATCTTTTGCAATAGAAATTCCTCCTTTCGTTTGCGTAAGCCTAACTCAAAATTGTAAACGCTAGCCACACGAGCTATCTTTGGCAAGCTTTGGCCAACATACCACAGAACTACAAGTTTTACAACATTTAAATACACTGAGTTGACTGTAATTGTATAATGAGCATTAGAGGCTCAGTGAACATGGTAAAACCACTGTTTTAAACCAGTTCATGACGCTTGGTAGCTAAAACGGATCCCACATGCTCACTGTAGTTAGCGCATGTAGCGCATCTACAGCCATCATCTGCTAGTTAGCTTCCAACAACATGCCGGGGCACATTAGAACACTAGCCACATGGCTAGCGCTGGTTAAATCTGTGCAAATAACACAGTTAGGATCAACTTAATCAGAAACATGTCTGAACCGAACAAATGTTTAATGAACTTAACAACGATCACATTGAACATCCACCGATTACCCCAGAAATAGGTCAGCTAGGTCTTACTAGCTAAGCTTGCTCAGGCCTCAATGCTACTGCATGGGCGCTGCCATTACAGGGAACCAA
This sequence comes from Coilia nasus, assembly GCA_027475355.1. NCBI lineage: Eukaryota > Metazoa > Chordata > Actinopteri > Clupeiformes > Engraulidae > Coilia > Coilia nasus. The sequence continues at coordinate 11,935,320 of CM050218.1, read as the reverse complement.
CGAGCCAAGAGTACATATTTTATACTCAAACGTTCTTAAAATATTGTCCGTATTTTTCACTATTCTCTCTACAGTCATTTTGGAATGTGTTTTAAAAACTCAAAGAGTTAACTTGTACAGTCGACACTGTTGAAAATCACTATTATATCGGAATATGTCAAAGGACCAAAAATCTCGTTTACCTTGCTTGTGGACAGCAAAAGGAAAGAGGGTTTGATAGGGTTTCCCACTCGTGTTAACACGGGCACGTCTCGTAAAGTCTCGCGAGAGTTTCGCGGTCTCAGCGACTGGTTCCAGACAAGTTACAAATGAGTACCGCACGTTGGTTATCCACATTCTGTATGATTACAGTTTCCCTTGCCTTCGTGAAAGATTGCATAAGAACACTCTGAATAAGTCGTCGGGTTAGAAGAACCAGGCAATTTTCTGATAAGTTTTTTTAAATATAGCCATGTATTGACGTGGTTGTAAATGGTGTTAAATTGGAATACAAATCTCCTCATGTTTCCAAGGCTCTTCAGTTCTACTGGTCCAGTGCTCTCCGACTTTATGAGACCCATAATGAGTATCTAAAAAATGGCAGGCTATTATTAGTGCTTTGACGACATGCACTGACGCCTAAATGATTGACAACATGACAAGAATGTGAAATAAACTGAGTTTTCAGTTTATTCCCCATTCATCCTTATCTGCACTGCAGTTTTTTAAAGAACTCAGCGGTACTGCTTTATGTTCAACTTTAAAGCTGAACGCTATTGTCAGCTACTGCATGAATTTAACCATGTATTCTAAGGTGAGCGTGGCACTTGGTATTGTACTTTGCAGTTCCAGAAATACTTTGGAAGCCTTTTGTTATGGTAGTATCTATTGAAAAGATACAGCACACCACATGGGCCTCTAGTGAGAACAATTACCAGAAAAGAAGAAGAAGAAGAAAAAAAAGGACAGCCTTCACACAAAATGTGCTGCATACACATGAATGAGGAGCCACTTTTTGTTATTCTAAATCTCATAGATAACCTTGGAGCCAGAGCTTTCGGTATTTTCAGTGAACCTCTCAAACAACTCAGACAATACTATTTTTTCCCCACCGCTAAACCAATATGAATCCATCCATCTGAATGAGGCTGTAAAATCTATTGCCCTGTGCTGATGCAAGGCTGTTTGCGATTCTCTTTGCAGAACAAACTGATAAGCGCTGAGCACCTTTTGTCTGCCGTCCTTTACTTGCACTCATCTCCCCCACATCATTCTTATTATCTCTGCTTTCGTTTACCTAAAGATTGCGAATCTGAGCGTACATGTGTACCCAGAGGAAAATTTTGTTTCTGATTTGTATCTCTTCTGTTGCACAGGAAACAAAACAGGGATTCACTTTTAAGGCTCATTTAAGCATTACTTTTGTCACAGTTCTTTCTCATACAACATTAAGCATTATTGGAGACAATGTTTACATCACATTTGTGGATTAAGGGGAATCTACTGAAACAACAAAACGCTTTTGCTCCAGAGACAAACCTGAGAAGCAGGAGACAAAGGCAATAGTTATTTTTGTATCACTGTGATCTCATTATTGTCTAGGAGAAACAAGTGAGATATAGAAGAATTCCCATTTAAAAAAAGTCTTTCTTATGGGTACCTGTAAGTGTGTACAGACGGTTATGAGTTTATGTAGTGCGAGTGTGCTGCAGCTGCACCTGCCCTTGAGATGGTGCCCTTTGCACGGCTCTGATAGAAAGGGCAGCCCAGCTCTCACATAGACACTATTGATATGTTTACATAGACAGGCTTGCATGACAAATGTGTGTGTGTGTGTGTGTGTGTGTGTGTGTGTGTATAAAAGTGGGGATGGGGGGAGTGTGTGAGAGAGAGAGTTTATGATTTTAAACTCAACCTATTCTACGCCTGGGGCCGAGAGTGAGAATAGAAAGACTTGCCATAACTAGGGAGCAGATTAAAGAAAAAGGCTAGCATCCGAGAAATACCACTCACCTCTTTGGTTCTTGAGCCAACATCGACACAGTAGCCGCTGCACTCCAGCTCTCAAAAGCAGGTAGGCCTGATTAGCTTATTTAGCCTTTGTTCATGCTGTTATTCCCTCATTTGTTTATTCGTTTGTTTACATTACAGTTACTCTCATACATTTTTGATTAAGTGCCTTTTCAATTAGCGCTATACCCGTGTGCTTTAGTTCAGGTTGACAGAAGACTGTAAGTGTTTCCTAGCATCTTGCTGCGTAATTAATTTACTCAAGCAATTAATTATTTGGAAAAACCTAACAGTGCCTAATTTCAATTGAGGAGCAGCGCAAAGAGATGGCCTCTAACCCATTAATTATCAGAGCTAATCCACAAAGAGCAATGCAATGGAAGAGGCCGGAGCCGCGGCAGTACCCAAGCAAAGGCTGGCGGATTAAGAGATAGCGTAATTGTCAGCCATTAGTACAGTGTGCGGGTGGGAGTTATGTAAGTGATTACTGTCACGGAGCACTGAAAAGGGCAAACTCATTAAAATAAACAGACAGGTGGCATATTAAAGAGCCTCGCTAGTTTTTTCAGTGTCCATTTGATTTTCTTTCTTTTTTTTCCAAGCCTGCCCCTTTCCCCCCATTGCCGTGTCCCATTGTTGGCGAATGTACTGAAATAGTCTATCTGTCAAAGTAAGCTGAGCAAGAGAAAGATAGATAAAGATAAAGACATAGAGCGAGAGAAAGAGAAGGAGAGAAAGAGAATGGTGTATATATACAGAGAGAAAGAGATACATAAATCATGACAGATGGCCCCTGTACGGAGTGGTACCCGTGTCTGGTTTCCCCTTGTGTTTGCATAACGCTCTCCCAATGTTTGCACTGAGATCACATCCCCCAAGGTGAATAAACTATCACATCAGGGCCCTGCTAACCTTTTCACTCAAGGTGGACCTCTGGCGCTTTCGTGAATACTAAGCACCTCGTTGAGTGTATGTTTCTGCGATCCCTTTCTGTCAATCCTTTCTCTTTTCATTAATCCCACCATCCATCCAATCAACCATCGCATTTATTCACCCCCTGTCTACCTGTCATCTATATTTCAGCATTTGTTTATATCGTGATCGCTTATACCCTGATGCTCTTCCTCAGGCATGCCGCACATGTGGCTGAATGCTGTGGGTCAGTGTGCGCTGTCCGTGTGTGTGATCGGCGTGAGTGTGCGCCTGTGCGTGCCGCGCAAACGCGGGGCCGGGGGAGCCTCGGGCGACGGCGGGGGCCGGCGCGGTGTCAGGAGCGTGGCCGGCTGCCTGAGGCTGTGCCTGGGCTGGGTGGGCACAGTGGGCAGCGCGGTGGCCATACCCATCTCCATCCTGCTCAACCTGCGCACGCCACAATGCCTCTACACCTGCATCACGCTGGTCTGCTGCCCGCTGCTCGTCCGGCAGTTCAAGATGTTCCTGATGCTGCTGCTCACGCTCAACGCCCATCTCCAGCACCGGCTCGGAGACAGGTAAGGCTGGGCAACAGCCCGTGCGGGTGGTGATATTGTGAAGGGGACTAATGTGTGGGAAAATGGGGAGGAATCGGCATCAGGTATCTGTGGGTGGGAATTACTGGAGAAAGTCTGGAGGAAATTGGGAGATTTGGTGTACAAGGAAGGGCAGATGCCAGGTTTAAGTTTTAATGGGGGTCACAAGGTGCGGGTGGGAGGACTCCATCAATTTCCAGCTGAAGATGAGGGATAAGGGAGAGCTGAGCAGGTCGAGGTAACACCCACAGGTAGCACAAGTCTGACACAGTAAGCAACAGCAGATCTGGCCTCCGGGTTCACAACAATGCTGTACAACACCTTGAGTAGATCAGGGTCTTAGCAGTCTGACCTGTTGTGGAGAAGGCTATCTGAGCAGTGCATTCAAAAATCTCTGAATTGTGCAACGAAAGTGCAGAGGGCAGATTTGGTTATAATGAGGTGCACGGTGGCTTGTGGTAAGAGGCTACTGCTATTTGGATGCAGCTGGGAAAATTTAATAAGGTAAAAGAAAAGGGCTTGGATAAAGATTAACATTCATATTCTCCAGACATATCTGACCAAATGGACCTTCAAAGTTTATTTTCCTTGAACTGAATGACTAATGCAGAAAACATGTCTTCTGAGGGGCACTTGAACATTCTGTGTGTGAAGCAGGTATGCGGTCCTGGTGACCCGCCAGCGTGTGCTGTGTCTGGTGCTGTTCAGCTGGCTGGTCTCCGTGGTGACGGCCTTCGCCCAGTTCATCGGCTGGAACGCCCAGGACAGCTGGGATGGCAGCGGCGCGGCGGCGCTGGGCGTGGGCAGACCGCAGGGGGCCAACTGGAGCACGACGTTTCCTCCCTACCCCCAGGACCTCTCCGTCATCGGCAGGTACCTTCCCTACGGCGGCTTCCTGTCCAAGTTCCTGGTCACGTACACGGCCAACTACACCTACGCGGAGATCCACGGCAGCCACTGGGGCGTGTGCGCGGCCGACACCGTCCTCAGCCCCGCCTTCATGGTGTACGTCTACAGCGTGACCGTCTTCATGCTGCCCATGCTGGTCATGCTGGCCATCTACCTGGACCTGATGTGCTGCGGGTCACGTTCGAGCCCGGGTCCCCTGGCGTCACCTGGCAAGGGGACGCTGAGTCACGCCCGCTCCGTGGCCCTGTCCATCTCCCTGCTGGCGCTGCTCTGCCTGCCCCTGCACGTGTCCCACGCGCTCCTGCTCTTCGCACCCGGAAACCCCCAGCCATCCTGGGCCACCGTGCTGATGTCGCTGCTGTTTCAGTCGTATGGTCTGGTACCCCCGCTGCTCTTCATGGAGAAGAAAGGCGAGGAAGGGAGCGCGCCTCCCCCACCTGTGGAGGTGGCCCCTTACCCCCCAGGGAAAGTCATGGGGAGGGCTTTCTGCATCAGCACCTCTCTCTACCCCCCCAGCCCTAACCCAAAAACCAAAGTGTGCCCAGAAGCATAAGGTGTTACCCAGAAAAATGGAGCAATGCGTGTGAGATGTCTTTTACCATTCCTCGATTTTTGCCCATCCAACCCTAAAGGTTGTTTCATCACCCTGGCATCATTCACGCTTGTCACTGTCTCCACATTAGCAACCGGCACTCTCCAAACAAGGGCCAAGGAGTCAACGGTGAGAGCACCCCCCATCCTAACGAGATCCTATTCTAATCCTGAGCTATGGGCCAGATTAACAGCCGACATGCGTTCGTACGCAGATGGGAATCGATCTGAGTGTGTTTAATTAAACAAATTGTAATAACCTATCTGGCGTGGGAGAACTTATTATTGTGTTGAAACATAATTAACCTCTCTGTGACACAATTTTTATTGGAGTTTTGATTAAATGTGTAGTTTTTATGCGACACTTTTAATAAAAGGCTTGCTGACACTAATTGGATTGTACTTTCCGCGCTTTGTGCAGTGTTGGTGTGAAAAATGATGCTGGGAAATTTTCATTTACACAAAGGTGGCGTGTGTAGGAGGCTCTTCTTGTTCACGGTCTTTCTTCTCCTCTCGCTCTCTCACACACTCGCCTTTTGTCTTCCACAACCTTTCTCTAATGCATCTCAACCTTTATTTGCTTAGACCTGTGATTATGTTAGTGGGAGTGGGGACCTGGAGTGTGTATGTGTGTATGTGTGTGTGTGGGTGTGTGTGTGTGTGTGTGTGTGTGTGTGTGTGTGTGTGTGTGTGTGTGTGTGTGTGTGTGTGTGTGTTTTAGGGGGGTGGGCGTGGCTGTACTCTTTTCTCTGAAAAATTTCTCTGAGGCTAAATGCCAATCGTTCCCTCCGCTTAAAAGCTTCTGACGTTCTGATAACAGGGGCACTTCCTGTCGCTAGGCTAACAACAACCGCTCCAATCAATCAGAGATGGCACCACGGATGGCTGGGCCACCTAAGGCACTCATCATCAGGAAAAAAACAGGGGAATAAACACACCTCAGCCTCCAGTCACCTTGGCCCCATGATGGGTAACCCACTTGACTTTAACAGCACTGCAAGCTGGGTCTCGTGAAATACTCGTCAGCAGTAAGTTCTGTCCCGCTTTTTCCCTACAGAAAGACATAATGGTGTTACTGTATCATAATATATTCCCTGTATTCCCTGGGAGCTGAGAGTGCATACACTGCATTGTATTAACTAAATATGAGGCCTCCTTTCTTCCTTTTCAGTAGAGAGCAATTAGCTTATCCAGCAGAATGAGCATTAACATTGTGCGTCGCTCACTAACTGCTGTTGATGGGGCATGGTGGGGAGAAACATTAAGAACTTGTTCTATTACAGCTATGTGAAAAGACAAATGTCTTTTTGGATAAAAACATCATCTGAATGTACAACGTGGCACTAATTGGGGCTCAGCTAATTCATGGTGATCGCTGATTGTCACCGATGAGCCTTGATTGATAACGCCAATTAAAAGCGTGGCTTCCTGGCGATGCTCAGCGTTCGATTAAGCTTTCTGTTGATTATGAGCGATGAGCATGGCAGCATCCCCAAGTGTTTGGCGAAAAGCTGGGGCGGGAAGTGCCTCAAGGTAGTACTCTGATAGCCGGTCGACTATTAGTCTTTATGAGTGGCAACTGCGGCGTAGTGCCATCGATAGAGGACAAACACATTGATCTGTCAGAGAGCGACCTCCACCAGCTTATAAATCCACACTCGACATACAGATGAACACACACTGAGTGCCTTCGGGTTGGAATCGCGTATTGATTGCAGAGGTATAATGGAGAAGGCATATTTTTCCCTCTCTCTTTCTTTCTCCCTCCCTCTCTCTCTCTCTCCCTCCCTCTCTCTCTCTCTTCACCATGTGCTGGTGATGCATCACGGTGGTTGTTGCTGTCTCTTGCTTGTTTCTGTCTCCCTCTCCAACCCCCTTTCTGCTTTTGTGCTGCTGCCTGCTCCGTACTCCTTCTCACATTTTCTCCCTCCATTTAATGCCATCTGTAACCTGTTGTCTGTATCGATCCCAGGCAAGTTGATCCATTTTGCTTACAACAATAGTTTTTTTTTAACTGTGTTGTTGATCTGTTAGGACTCGGCGGGAGTCGAACAGTTTTAAAAAAAAAAGACTTCACTCGTTCCCTCAGGTTTCTTTTTTGAACAGTTTTTTTTTATTTTGTCGTGCTTTATACCTTTTTTTCTCCTAAAAAGAAATACAGTTAGCTATATCAACAGCGACACATGGACGATAAAAAGAAACGAGAGTGAAAACTAGCCAAGAAGAGACAAATCGGCACAGAGACGGCGAGAAAGACGAGAATGAACAAGAGCGAAGATAGAGAGAACAGCTGTTCATATAGAAAACATAAAACGTGGTGTACATTTTTTTGTAACATTTACAATAATAATAACAGTAATAATAATAACAACAGTAACAACAATCATAATTGTCCAAATAATAATTAATATAAAATCAATAAGACTTCAGTATTTCATGTATTTCATAAAGACAAAAATGGTACGTTTTTTTTTTTTTTTTTTCAGATTTTCATTTTTTACTTAAAGATCACTTAACAGTATTTGTTCAGTACTTGTTCATCTAGGCTAATATTGTGTTAGTATGGTAACTCTTGGTAATGCGCTCAGTAGTAAATCATTTTTTTTTCTTGTCTTAAAAGATTCATTTAATTTACGTTGTTGACTTTTTTATACAAACAATGACTTGCGTGTGTTTTGTGTTTTGTGTATACACATGTGTCTGTATTGTAGCATTCAAAAAATATCCCTCCTTTTCTTCAACTCTAACCTTTCTCCTTTTTCATTTTTAATTGTTCCATTCCTGTACAATCACCCATCCCCGCTCTACCGCACAAACACACACACACATACACATGAACACACACATACAAACACACACATACACACCCCACCCCAGCCCACCCCCCACCCCTTAATGCTTCCAGTGACATTTCACAATAATTATGCTTTTCTTTTAAGTCTGTCTGTACTCCATGTACATTCATTTTCCTTCAAAGAGAACAAATGTAACCCCACGTAATTATTAACAAACAACAGGAGGGAGATAGAGGATTAGGACAGACAGACGAGCACAGAAAGCCCGAGAGGAGACCAGGGGGAAAGGAAAGGGGGAGAGAGAGAGAGACAGAGAAACACAGAGAAAGAGAGCTAGAGATAGAGAGAGAAGAGTGAATTAAAATTACGCAAGGTGCCTGTCTGCGGCATGGCCGAACCCAGCTCCAGGAATGGTTCCCGAGGTCGGGGCTCCAACGCAGTCAGATAATGAAGGGCCTCGGTTGTGTGTGTGTGTGTGTGAGACAGAGAGTATGTGTGTGTGTGTGTGTGTGTGTGTGTGTGTGTGTGTATGCTGTGGAGGGGTGAGTGAGCATGAATACTTGATGTGCATTGTTGCGCCTCTCTCGTTGCTGTCATTAAAGAATTATATATAAGGACAGGAGAGAGGGGCGCTGATGCGCTGGCTATTTCAAAGTATCTCAATTTTCTCATGCTGGGCACTCAATACCTCATAACCTTGCCCGCCTTCCCCCTGCTGCTGCTGTCTGTGCGAATTATAGATCAGAACCCTTTCACTTTTTCATTCCCCCCCTTACTCTCTCTCTCTCTCTCTCTCTCTCTCTCTCTCTCTCTCTCTCTCTCTCTCACTCTCTCTGTCTTTTCTTTTACTCCTGGCGCAGGCTTGCAAGCAGCCATTTGAGTGGCGATCGCTTTTGCTAAACACAAATTGCATCTGAGTACTTTGTGTGCCACTGCGTCCCTTTCCAGGAAAAAAAGTCCATATAATTACATCTTCTTTTCTCTCAAACTGCCTCGCATTCTCACTCATCCTTTGCTTCAGTTTCTATGCTCTCTCTATTCTTCATCTGTCCATTAGCCCTCACCCCCAACCTCCAACCCCCACCCCCAACCCCCACCCCCCACCCCCCTCCATCTTGTATGGGAGAACTGTGTGAAATGGCTGGGCTTGTCAGGGCGACTCTTCCTCGGGTGTGTTGTGGTGTGTGTGGCGGTGTGTATATGTGTGTGTGTATGTTGTATGTTCTGTGTTACAGTCGCTGGGAAGGACTGACTCTGGTGTGTGTGTGTGTGTGTATGGTTGTGTGTGTGTGTGGGGGGGGGGGGGCCCACTACAGTAAATATTCCTTCTTGGTGCCGTCCCTCGTGTCGTTGCCGTTGAGGAAAGCCTCCTGGACCTCTCCGTGCTCGTCCAGACCACTGGCCTCATGGGTGAGGTAGGATCCTACAGGAGAGAGGGATGGAGAGCGAAAGAGTGCGCGAGAGAGAGACAGACAGAGAGAAAGAGAGAGAGATAGCGAGAGAGACAGACAGAGAGAAGGAGGTTTAAAAGCCTTTATCAGGCCACTGCTATCACACAAACAAACATTATATCACTCGAAACTCATTTTTAACATTTGTAAAACCTACATCCTTACACCATGCACACAAAGTAAGGGGTGTGTCGGTGTGTGTGTGTGTGTGTGTGTGTGGGGTCACACCTTGATTGCCCTCATTACTGACCTCACACAGCATTCCCCCACCCCTCAAACATTAACAAACTCCAACATTCTTCATCAGATTATAAGAGGCAAATTCAAGAGAGAGAGAGAGACAGAGAAAGGGAGATGGGTAGGTAGAGTAGAGAGATGAAAGGGCAAAATTAAGAGAAAGCTAAAAATATGTAGGCGGTTAGAGGGGGAAGAGACAGAAAAAAAACATGTAATATCCACTACTGTTTGCTTTTCATTTTTGTTAACAGAGTCGCCTAGTTGCGCTGCGGCTAGTGCATTAAAACTGACTGATGGAGAGAGAGAAAGCAAGCACGAGGGATGGAGAGTGAAAGAATAAGAGAGGTATAAGTGAGATCAATGTCAAGTCACAGTCAAGGTAAAACCTGCAATTTTTGAATTCCCTATTCAATTGCCCAGCAGGTGCAGACTCATTCAGAAGAAGAAAAAAAACACTAATTAACTTGCTGAATAAATCCCTTGTGCACCTCAGTCTGTAGGAGTCAGCAATCCGATAGAGTATAACCTTTTCATTTAGCTAATCACGCGGCGACGCTAACATCACTATGTATAGACCTCCAATCATGAGTCACGATGAATGTTTAATGAGATAATCAATTCCATCAGTTTGCTGCAACATTTGCCTGAAATGCTTTGAACAAACCGACTGGGAGTCTGGAATGTAGCCCAGCCACAAACTACCCCCACCCCCTACCACCACACACACACACACACACACACACCAACACCACCATCACCACCCTCACCTGCCTTTATCTTCTCCTGCCTAATCAAAGACGAGGGAGGGTCGGATTAATCAACGATAGCTTGAGCCAAATCAAGGTTAGACACACACACACACACACACACACATACACACACACACACACGCACACCCGGCTCAAGGGTTTTTCGTGGTTTTCTTTGGCCGTTAGTGCTGAGAGGAAGATTAAACATGCCCCCTGACTCTGACAGGACAGACAGGCATGGCCAACTTCTGGACAGGTGCCCCTTCCTGAGTCTGAGAGTACCCCACACCCCCCCCCCCCCCCCCCCCCCCCCCCCATCCACCCACTCCCCAACCCCACTCCCTCCTTTTCCTGGTAGTAGTCTTTCATTGACAATATTTTGGGGGGTGGGGGGTGGGGGGGGGTTCTAAAATGCCCCTGACTCTGACAGACAGTCATGGCCAAATCTGGACAGGTGCCCTTCCTGACTCTGAGAGCCCCCACCCGACCCCCCCACTCCCCAACCCCACTCCCTCCTCTTCCTGGTAGTAGTCTTTAATTGACAATGTTTTGGGGGGGGGGGGGGGGGGGGGGGATTGGGGGTTGCAGGGTTGAAGGGAAAGGTGGCACCGCTCCAAGGCTGGCACCGGCTGCCGAGAGTGCAGACAGTAGGGTAATGGAGACTGTTTATGGTGCGCACATGCTGATACTGGACGCACGGACGATGGGCTGTAAAACAGACGCGCCACGCCCACCTTTCCCACTTTCCTATAGCCCTTGACAAACCTGTATATCACTAAGGGCTCATCAAAAACAGACAGAGGAGGAGGGGACAGTGAAAGACAGAGAAGAGAGAGGGAGAGAGAGATAGAGAAAAAGAGAAGAATGAAAAAACAGACTTGATGGACAGTTGTAAATCACAGTGAGTCTATCAGACCCCTGGCCTTTGTGCTCATGTCACCATGCAGTCTTTGGCCTTCCTTTACACACTTGTCTGTCCTTGCTCTTACTCTCCTTCTCTCACTCCTATACTTTCCCTCTCTCCCTCTCTCTTTCCCCCTCTCTCTCTCTCTCTGCTGCCCGTCTCTGCCACTCATTTATGTCCTCCATCTTCTGACAGAGAGCTGTCTGAACCACTTCCCTTACTCTTTATGAGCTGTGTGGCCTTTTACCTCTGTTCTGTCCTCCATTTCCTTCCATATCTCTCTCTCTATCCACTCTCTCTCTATCTCTCCCTTTATTTCTCTCTCTCCCTCTGTTCTGTCCTCCATTTCCTTCCATATCTCTCTCTCTATCACTCTCTCTCTATCTCTCCCTTTATTTCTCTCTCTCCGTCTGTTCTGTTCTCCATTTCCTTCCGTATCTCTCTCTATTTATCTCTCTCTATCACTCTCTCTCTCTATCGCTCTCTATTTCTTTCTCTCTCTATCTCTCCCTTTATTTCTCTCTCTCCCTCTTCTGGCCTCCATTTCCTTCCCACCCCATCCTTCCATATCTCTCTCTATTTCTCTCTATCGCTCTCTCTCTCTATCGCTCTCTCTATCTCTCCCTTTATTTCTCTCTCTCGTTTTTCTGGCATCCATTTCCTGCCCACTCCATCCTTCCATATATCTCTATTTCTCTCTCTATCTCTCTCTCTGTTCTGTCCTCCATTCCTGCCCCCCTTCCTCCTTCCATGTCTTCAGCTGTGATCTTTGCCCTTGAGCTTGTATCCTTCCACATCTCTCTCTCTCTCTCTCTCTTTTTCTCTCTCTCTCCCTTCCTCGCTCCCACCCATCTTGTCCCACCGCTGGCATTTGAGGCCGGCTGGCTGTGTCGGGTCTTGTTGGAGGCCCTGCCTCCCCTTTCTCGTCCTCATGTCTTGAGCTTGTATCCTTCCATCTCTCTCTCTCTTTTTCTGTCTCTCTCTTTCTCTTTCTCTCTCTCTCTCTCTCTCTCCCTTCCTCACTCCCACCCATGCATCTTGTCCCACCGCTGGCATTTGAAGCCGGCCGGCTGTGTGTGTGTCGGGGCTGCGTGTGTCGGGGCGCGCGGAGAGGGCGCTGCTCACCTTTCTGCCGCACGGAGCACCAGATGGTGACGATGAGCACGCAGATGACGGTGAACACCAGCAGGGCCAGCACGCCGCCAATCACCGCGTACGGCACGGCACTGTGGGTCTCCACCACTGGCCCCGGGATCTGCTCGCACACACACAGGGGGGAGAGGGGGAGAGGCAAGGGGGAGAGACAGGGGGGAGAGAGAGGGGGGAGAGAGGGGAGTGGGAGAGGCGGGGGGAGAGAGGGGGAGAGGCAGGGGGAGAGAGGGGGAGAGGCAGGGGGGAGAGAGGGGGAGAGGCAGGGGAAAGAGGAAGAGAGGCAGGGGGAGAGAAAGAAAGTGTGTCAGTCAATAATTGCTTTGGCAGTAATCAGTTAATTCATTTCAACAATAATTTGATTTGGTTTCACAGAGAAAAAGACAACAAGACAAGAAGAGGGGATGTGTGGAAAGAGGGTCTGTCTGTATATGTATATATATGTGTGTGTGTGTGTGCGTGGTGTGTGTGTGTTTGGGTGTGTGTGTGTCTGTGCGAAAGAACAAGAGACAGTAAATGGATTCAGAAAACAGGATAA
>CM050218.1:11915000-11917500 GCA_027475355.1 Coilia nasus | reverse complement strand
GAGAGAGAGATAGAGAGGGAGAGAGGGAGAGAGAGAGACAGAGAGAGAGAGACAGAGGACAGAGAGAGACAGAGAGAGAGAGATGAAGAGACAACCCAAGAGAGAGCGGGGGGGGGAAGACAGACAGACCAGACAGAAAGACAGAGGACAGAAGGACAAATCGAGAGAGAGCAAAGGAGAGAGAGAGAGAGAGAGAGAGTAAGAGAGAGAGAGAGAGACAGAGGTATTATTAAGATTTCATTTGCTTTGGCAACATTGTATCTAAACAGTAGTGCTAATAAAGCATCTTCGAATTTGAATTTGAATGAGAGAGAGAGTGATATGGGTAGATAGATGGATAGATAGAAGAACGTCTGAGAGAAAAAGAGAGAGAGGGAGACAGAGATAGAGATAGATGGTTAAATAGATGAAAGAGAGAGCGAGAGAGATGGGTAGATAGATGGATAGATAAAAGAAAGACAGAAAAAGAGAGGGATAGATAGATGGATAGATAGATAAAGAGGGAGAGATAGATGGGTAGATAGATGAATAGATAAATGAAAAAGAGAGAGAGAGATAGATAGATGGGGTAGATAGATGGATAGATAGATGAAAGAGAGAGAGAGAAAGGAAGGAACAGTGAGATAAGATATAGGGAGAGTGTTAAAAACCTAAAACCCAACTAGATCAGACAGACAGGGAGCTACAAATCAAGCAGGGCAGTAATCTGGCATAAACTTCAGATGGAGCACGGGGGGTGGCAGACACAACACGGTGACAAGGACACAAGATGGCCAGGTAGCAGGTAGACAAGAGGAAATTACACAGAGAGGAAGTGGGAGAAGTCTTTGAGCGATGAGTAAAAAGCCAAGGGCGCGCACACACACACACACACACACACAGATAGACACACACACACACACAGATAGACACAAACGCGCACACACACACACACACACACACACACGCTGCGCGCGCGCACACACACACACACAGAGCTGCTGGGATGGGGCAGGAAGCCTAGCCAGCAAGAGTTGGAGAAGCATGAAGAGAGAGAGATTAATGCGCACACATGGATACACACATTTACACCCACTCTCTCTCTCTCTATCTTTCTCTCCACACACACACACACACACACACACACACACACACACACACACACACACACACACACACACACACACACACACACACACACACACACACAACCGCTCTCTCTTACACACATATACACACTTTTTTCTCTCACACACACATATTCACTCACTCTCACAAATTCGCTTTCTCAAAAACACACATTCTCAAACACACACACGTACACGCTTACTCTCTCACGTTGACTTTCTCAAACAACACACACACACACACACACACACAGACACACACAGACACACACACAGACACACACACACACCCAGCGGTGAGCCAAGCTGGCGGAGCCGAGCAGAAGGGGTGGCTGTCGGTATGATGAGCTCAGCTCCTGGGCTATGAAATGGCGCCGCGGGCTCATCCGCTGGCTAGATTACAATCCTCATCATCTGAGCCACTAATCCAGAGGGAAGCTTTTAATTAAATCTCTCCCTCAGCTCCACTGCTGGGGGCGACAACAACTCACATACACACAGTGACTCACACATACACACACTTAATGCAGACACACAACTCCCAAACAAATGTAAACACGGGACTAATAAACACACCCTTCCAACAATGGGGTTTAATTGGTGATTAGTGTCTGTGCAATAGAAGAGTTGTCTCAGAATAACCTAGATTCGTCACCTCTTTCGTTCACGTCTCTCTTTCACTCTGTCTCTCTCTTTTTCTTTCTCTCTACCTCTTCCTCTCTCCCTCTCCTGCCCTCCTTCTCTGCCCCTCCTTCCCTCTATCTCTACTTCTCTCTTTTGCTCTGTCTCTCTTTCTCAGTTTCTGTCTTTTAATCTCTCCCTCTCTCCTCTCCTCCCCCTCCCTTTCCTGGCTCTCCCTCCCTGCCTGACTCTGTTTCTCTACCTCTCTCTCTTTCTCCGTCTCTCTTTCTCATTTTCTGTCTCTCAATCTCTCCCTCTCTCTCTCCTCCCCTCCCTTTCCTGGCTCTCCCTCCCTGCCTGACTCTGCCTCTCTACCTCTCTGTCTTTCTTTCTATCTCTCTCTCTTTGTCTCTCTCCCAGGCCAAAAGCTTGTCGTCTGCTGTCATCATCCCCATCGTCACTCCATCCCAGACCTCGTCCTCCGTTGCCAGCGAAGCAGCAACAGCAATCTTGGCCTCTCTTCCTCTCTCCATCTATCCACCTCCTCTCTCCATCTATCCACCTCCTCTCTCCATCTATCCACCTCCTCTCTCCATCTATCCACCTCTCATCAGGCCAGTAACAGAACCACTTACAATATTTTTTCTTACAATTCTCCTTTGCTATTTTTTCCCAAATTACGTCTCCATGGCTTTTTCATTTCCCGCACTTCAATCTTCTGCCCTTTCCAAGCCAATGACCCCGAGTTTGAGCAGGGCCCGAGTTCCTCCATG
>CM050218.1:11897500-11900000 GCA_027475355.1 Coilia nasus | reverse complement strand
GTAAATGTCAGGCCTTTGTCCCATGTCCTGTTTCACCTTTCTCCACGCCTCGTTGGCATGGACTGAACTTGCCCCGGGCCGGGCACGGGGACCCTGGACATGGGCGACTACAGCAGTGGCACTGGCAGGGGTGAACGTGATGTATGGCTCGGCGATATGATGATTCATACTGCAGTATAATTTGAACCATAGACGCTAGATGGGTATATAGTGCGATATAAAACCATGGAGTGTAAATTTTTAATAGAACAGTTTCCGAATGGGTAACATACGCCCATAGTAAAAAGGCACTGAAGCAGGAAGATATTTTCCAAACTGTACACACATTTCCAAATAGTCAATATTTTTATTTTATTTTTTATTTTCTGCGTTGTGCAAATCTGCAGTTGTTAAAAAAAAAAATCTGTAGCATAGTTTTCATAAATTTTACAGGACATGATAATGCCATAACCGTGCCGCGATAGGCCAAGTATAATCAAAGTCTCTACCGTTGGCCAAATTTGTACTGCATACCATTTACTGCGTCTATACTGCTAACCCCTAATGTGGTGCTAGTGGTGTTGGTGGGGGTTGGAGGGATGAAGGGAAATGTTGCCCTGGCAACTGCCTCTGCTTTTGCTCTTACAAGCCTAAAGAGGTGTAACTCAGTTGACTGGGTCTCTAAAAGGAGCTTATCAGCTTCCATTAACGGGGCAGTTAAGAACCTAATTCAGAGTCTTGTACGAACACTGAGAGCGGTGCCCGTATGCATGCAGAAGGCAAGCCAAAGCTTGGGCCAATCTCACAGCAATACCTGGGATATTAACAAGCTGTGAAGTGTTGGCGCGGGGCAGAGAACTATTTGGTCTGAGCTCTTAAATGAACACTTTGATTGTGCCCAGGGAGCTGATGTTAGTCATTCAGGGTTCATCTTCGGACACATTTGGGTCTCTCTCTCTCTGTCTGTTTCTCTCCCCTCCTCTTTATCTCATCACTCTCCTTCTCTGCCTCTCTTTCTCTCTTTTGTTCTTAGAGCATGATCACTTCCGATTTCTCCCTTCACTGACTTTTCTCTCCGTCTTCCACGGGAGGTCCTGTGGTGCTCGGTTTGCCATTAATCTGGGATTAAGATAAGGCGTCGGGCGCGGAGGACAGGTGCTCCCCGAGGGAGAGCCGGTGACAGGGTGGCGAGGGCACTGAGGGGTGTGTGATGACAGGGTCTGCTGGGCGGGTGATGGATGAAGGTGGGGGGGCATGGTGGGGGGCGTAGTGGGGTGGGCAGTGTTGCATGCTGGGAGAGGCCTCACCACGCGTGCCGTTGAAGAACAGCGTTTGTCGACGAGGGTTCTGGGGTGGGTGGGGGGGGGGGGGGGGCGTAGTGTGTTGGGGTGGGGTGGGGTGGGGAGTGTTGCATGCTGGGAGAGGCCTCACCTCGCGTGCCGTTGAAAAAGAGCGTTTGCCGGCGAGGGTTCTGGATCACCACGATGGAGCCGTCGTAGTTCTGCAGGCGGCAGGAGATCTGGGCCGTGCCGCCCTCCTGCACAGTCACGTTCTCAGCCTGCACCGCCTGGCCCCGCGCTGCAGAGCGGAGGAGGAGAGAGGAGCGAGGAGAGAGGAGGGAGAGGGAGAGAGAAAAAGAGAGAGAGTTTACATAGCTGCATAATAAAATGCTTTTGAACATCAAACATGTTAAATAAGCAAGAGAGAGAGAGAAAGGAAGAGGGACAGACAGACAGACAGACAGACAGACAGACAGACAGACAGACAGACAGACAGACAGACAGACAGACAGACAGACAGACAGACAGACAGATAGATAGTCTTACACTGTCACCATGTGTGCCCCCACACAACCAACAAATCTAAGAACAATAAATCCTGTTGCCTAAAAATATATTGTGACCAGGATTGAATTTTAAAACAACAGCACTGCTTTCTCCATACCGGTAAACCGCTACATCATGCATTTGGTTTTTCTTTTTGGAAAAAGTCAGAGAGGAGACTGCCACAGCTGCTGTCGTTCTGGCCGACCACGAGGTCAATCCTCAAAATTGATGCGGCTCCACATCTGCCTCTAGCCCGAGGTGCCCAGAAATGTCCTCACCATGTCTCTGGCGTACCGGCTTGCTGCTGCCCTACCCCTGCATCAACAGCCACTGCTGAAAGGTCAACCATGACTACAACAAAAAGACTAAAAAGTTTTGATGTACGGTCTTATTGTAAGACGATGAGGATGAGGGAATGGAAAAAAGGACCAGGACCACGAGAAACAGGGCTACTCAGACCGTGTGTGTACTTGCAAGCATGTGTGTGCGTGTGCAAATGTGCATTTGCGTGTGCATGCATACATGTGCGTGTGAGCGCATGCATGTGTGTTTGTGTGTGCGTGTGCAAATGCGCATGTGTGTGTTCATGCATACATACATGTGTCAGCGCATGCATGTGTGTGTGTGTGTGTGTGTGTGTGTGTGTGTGTGTGTGTGTGTGTGTGTGTGTGTGTGTGTGTGAGGATGTCTAGCCT